>CM069084.1:16210877-16603377 GCA_035578085.1 Solanum pinnatisectum | reverse complement strand
ACTTGTTTGACAAACTTCAAGGGTCTAGTTACTTCTCCAAGATTGATCTTCGTTTGGGTTATCACTAATTGAGGATGAGACGGGTTGATATTTCCAAGATGGATTTCCGAACAAGATATGGTTGCTATGAATTTCTAGTAATGTCCTTTGGCTTAACTAATGCTCCAGCGGAATTCATGGACTTAATGAATAGAGTGTATCGGCAATATCTTGACATGTTTGTTATAGTGTTTATCGTTGATATTTTGATCTATTCAAGGAGTGAGAATGATCATGTTGATCATTTGAGGGTTGTATTGCAAGTTCATCAGGACCATCAACTTTGCACAAAGTTTAGCAAGTGTGAGTTTTGGTTAAGGTCCGTAGCATTCCCAGGTCATATTGTGTCAAGAAAAGGTATAGACGTAGATCCTAAGAAGATGGATCCGGTCAAGAGTTAGCCTAGAGCTCTAACTCCCTCGAATATTGGAAGCTTTTTGGGTTTGGTTGGTTACTATAGGAGGTTCATTGAGGGGGTTTTCTCCATTGCTTCTCTGTTGACAGCATTGACTCAAAAGAAGGCAAAGATTGTATGGTTGGAAACTTATGACAAGAGTTTCCACTAATTGAAAGATAGACTTACTTCTGCTCTGGTGTTGACCTTACCTGAGAGTATGGATGGTTTCGTAGTATATTGTGATGCCTTTAGAGTTAGGTTGGGATGTGTCCTTATGCAACATGGTAAAGTGATTACATATGCATCAAGGAAACTTAAGGTCCATGAGAAGAATTATCCAACCCATGATCTTGAATTGAAGGAGGTTGTTTCTGCCTTGAAATTTTGGAGGCATTATCTATGTGGGGTGTATGTTAATGTGGTTATCGATCACAAGAGCTTACAATATGTGTTTAGTCAAAAGGACTTGAATCTTCACATAAGGAGGTGGTTAGAACTATTGAAGGACTATGATATGAGTGTCCTTTATCACCCCGGCAAGGCTAATGTGGTGGCAGATGCACTTAGCAGATTGTCTATTGTTAGTGTGACTCATGTAAAGGATTAAAAGAAAGAATTGGTTTGTGATGTGCATAGGTTCGTTTGGCTAGGTGTTCAACTAGTGGATTCCACCAAGGGTGGTGTCATGGTACATAATGGCTCCGAATCATCCTTTGTTATGGATGTAAAGTCTAAGCAAGACCTTGATCCTATATTAGTTGAGTTGAAAGAGTCGGTACTCAAAATGTCTGTTCAGGTTTTCTCCCAAGGGGAAATGGGGTGATTTTGTACCAAGGCCAGTTATGTATTCCGTATGTGGATGGGTTGAGGGAGAAAATCTTAGAGGAAGCTCACAGTTCTTAGTGTTCTATTCATCCGGGAGCCACCAATATGTACCTTGACCTACGGGAAATCTATTGGCGGAATAATATGAAGAGGGATTAGCTGGATTTGTAGCCAAATATCTGAATTGTCAATAAGTTAAGGTTGAGCATCAAAGACTGAGAGGCTCATTACAAGATATATCAATCCCCACTTGGAAGTGGGAAGAGATTAATATGGATTTTACTATGGGTTTGCCTCATACCCGAAGGTAATATGATTCTATTTGGGTCATTATAGATAGAATGACAAAATCAGCCCACTTCATTCCCTTCAAGGTTTCCATTTTGCCGGAAGACTATGTCAAGTTGTATATAAGAGAGATAGTGAACTTTCATGGGGTTCCCTTATCTATTATTTCGGATCGGGGTACTCAATTTACTTCACATTTTTGGAAGTCATTCCAAAAGGGGCTTGGTACCAAGGTTAAGCTTAGCACAACTTTTCATCCCCAAATCGATGGGCAAGCGGAGTGTACCATCCAAACATTAGGGGACATGTTGAGGGCATGTGTTATAGATTTCAAAGGTAATTAGGATGACCAATTGCCATTAATAGTGTTTGCCTACAACAATAGCTATCACTCAAGTATTGGTATGGATCCTTTTGAAACCTTGTATGGTAGCAGATGTAGGTCTCCGGTTGGTTGGTTTGAGGTAGGTGAAATTGGTTTGATTGGTCCCAAACTAGTTTATGAGACCATTGAGAAAGTCCAACTCGTTAGAGAGAGGTTGAGAACGGCCCAAAGTCGGCAAAAATCTTATGCCGATGTTAGAAGGAGGGATCTAGAATTTGAAGTTAATGATTGGGTCTATTTGAAAATCTCACCCATCAAAAGTGTGATGAGGTTTGGCAAGAAGGGGAAACTTAGTCCCGGATATGTGGTCACATATCAAATTTTGAAGCTTATTGGAAAGTTGCCTATGAGTTAGATTTGCCAAATGAGTTGGTTGTGGTTCATCCGATATTTCATGTTTCCATGCTTAAAAAGTGTATTCGAGATCCGGTATCCATTATCCCTTTAGAAGGTTAGGGAGTTGATGAAAGTCCCTCATATGAGGAAGTTCTGGTAAAAATTCTAAACCGGCAAGTTAAGAGGTTAAGAAATAAAGAAATATCTTCTGTACAGGTTTTATGGAGAAATCATCTAGTTGAGGGTGCTACTTGGGAGGCCGAGGCCGATTTGAAGTCCCGACATCCTCATCTCTTTCCTTCTACTCCTATTCAAGCTTGAGGTAAGTAGTCCCTCTTGAGTTTTAGTGTTTTGGGAGTCATGTGTGCTATTTGAGTTTTCCATGATTTCCTTATGTTATGCATGTTCCTTATGAAATTCATGATTTAGTGAGAATGTAAGTTTTCATGATTCATGTTCCTTATTTTGTTGTGCATTTAGTATGAGTTGCCTATTTGACTTCATCAGATGTGTTGATGAACATGCTTTAGTATGCTTTTGAGAGTATCGACATATTGTCTCCATGATGTTGTATTGAGCATTCTTTTAGTTGGAGAAGGTAGTTCCTCCCATGAATATGCGAAATATTGAGCTTCATGCATTTTGGGTTGTTAGATGTAGTTCTTACTCCCTTGTATTGCATTGATTAAGATTTGAGATGGAGTTGATGTTTCCTCCTTTGAATTGTGCATTATTTTAATGTTGCATGAATGATGGGATGCTATTCTTGAGTCTTTAATTCCATAAGGTGTCTAGATTGTCATTTAACGACGAATGTTCCCAAGTGGGGAGATATTGTAACATTCCATAAATTTTTTGACTAAACTAGAGTCTAACATAAAACTAGTAGGCTAAGCTAGAACTTGAAATTAGGGTTAGAAGCCTTGAAACTACCTCCCCATACCTTAAAATTCAAGTTTTAGTGTTAGAATGTCAAGGCCTAAAACCTAAGGACCAACCATGGGTCTTTAAAGAAAAGACCCAAAAGTGACCTAGGAAGTGAACCACGAGAGCAACCTAAGCCCTACAGGTCCACCCACGCCCTGTATGTGAGGGTCATGGCTCAAGCCCCTAAAAAACAAGCCACAGCCCACTGACCAATGGTTCACCAGCACAGGTCGTGGTCCCACCCACAGTCTGTGGGTCCATGGTCGTAGGTCACATGTGGAACTGCCATTTGGCAGTTAAGCTTAGGGGTCTTTTGGGGTTTTCCTTTTTAATTAATTATTAAGTGGTTTCGTTTTGCATTAAAATAAACTAACTACATAAGGTTTTAAGTCCCTAAAACTAAGGCATCTAAATCACAATTCTCAAATCACAAATCAAAATCAACTTCTCCCCCCAAAGCTCTCTCTAGAACTCCAAGGAAGAAGAAGAAGAAGAATAAGATTTGGAGAATCAAAGCTAAGGTATGGAAGTCCTTTATCCATGGGTAGTCTTCACCCATAGAGCCCTTTCAAACTCTATTTCAAACATTGTAATTTCCCAAGAAGCTAGGGTTTTACTGCAAGTCATGTACACACTTCAAAAATGATTTCAATTATTTAATTTCCATATATTATGATCAACTTGATAAATTACTACTGTTTTTATTATGTATTACCCAAGAATCCATGAATTTCCCTAATTTCCCAATTTGGATCTCAAAGTGTGGGTATTGGTTGATGTAAGTAGAATATGATTGAATTATGAATGTAGTACTTGAATAACCTGAATTATGTTATTATCCATGTCTTATGTAGTAATTATAGATGTGTTGATGAACTATGATCAATGGTCCTTGAAGGGAAAAGTATATGAATTATGCATGACTATGAGAACTGTGTGCATGTTTATGAACACTATGAGAGTAAAGTGAACATGATCATGATCTAGTTGTTGTGTTGTTGGAAGTTATCCTCTTGTACACACTTATGTATGAATATGGTATGATGTGAAAGGTTTGTCACATGTAGTGATTCTAAGGTTGGAAGACTAGTCTCACCTATTGAATCTAGGAGCTATAATATGATTATGTTGGATTGAGCGTCAAGACATTCTTCCAAGAATATGAACTTAAGTCGAGACTTCATATGTAATCTATGAGAATTAATGGTTAGCACCGAGTAGATATAAATATGAGAGGGAATCTTATACACTAGTTGAGCCAGGCTTTCCAAATGGGTTCGTTCTACCATAGTTGAGTCCGGGTTCCTAAAGTATGTATCTCATGAGATGGAAACCTTCCACCTTAGTTGAGTCCGGATTTCTAGAAGCAATCTCTCTATCCCATAACTATGTGCCCACATAGGTCTTTAGCTAGTGGATCCACCTAAGCTAAGAGTATAGTTCTACCTTAGGCAAGTAGGACAACCCCTTTTCGGTGTAGGGTAGACACCGGATTCCATGTTTTGCTTTCATGGTCGATGTTGGTTAAGGTTATTCCCTATTGTGACATTGATGAATAAGAAGTTGAAATATGAACTATGACTACTTCAAGAGGCTTTACTTAGTATGGGTAGAATTATGGGATCTTACTCATGAATTGCACAAGTAGACCTTAATGATATTTATGGTATATTTCCATTATCATATGATGACCTATATGTTAATTATGCTTATGACTTATGCTTTTTCATCAACTTTCATGATGAAGTTCAAACTTGGTAAATGGCATACTTTCAACTAAAATGACCTTCTTAGCATGATTTCAAGGTTTTTATGCATGACTATCATGCTCAATGCATTTTTGTACTAACCCATACTTTCCTATATTTTTTCAAAGTGTGGGTACGGTTCTCAAGGCGGTCCCCATTCTGGCTAGAGCTTGGAATTGATCATTCTCCTTGCTAGTTGGTGAGTCCTTATGGTTCGAGGACGGATATTGTCATTTAGTAGTTTCATTCTTGTTTTTTACTTTCGAATATTGTTGTAAGGGCTATGACCCTATTTTGATACTCGATTGTAGTAGATGGCTAATTGAGACAAGTCTAGACTTCTGCTTTGCTTTTATGAAACCTTTAGACCTAAATGCGTTTTTACTCTTATTGTTCTACTACTTTATGTTATGATATGCTAAGTGGCTTACATGGTTCCTTTCAGGATCCTATGTTTCATGTTATGTCTAGGGGTACCATTGGGTCATGACACCTAATAAGTGGTATTTGAGACAAGGTGGTTTAGGGAGAGTTGTGGGTGGTTCACTGAATTGGTCAAAGGTTAGGGTGTTTCCCAAAGAGCTTAAAGGAGAGTAGTGGATTGGTTAACACAGTTAGTGGTGGTCTTGTATTTAAGGAATCACTGTGTGATAGCAGAGATCAGGCTATGATATGATATGTGAATGGAACGACCTAGATGGGCGATCTAACAGTGGAGGGAGGTGGGTTGATTTAAGATGAATTGTATGGGTTCCAAAGTAAAGTGGTTGTAGTAAGGATGGTGATATTAGGGTCAGGGTTCTAAGGGAATCTTTAAGTTTCTAGTTTTTCATTATTTTCATGATATTATGTGGTAGAGTCGGATCGATCAATGATGGATACTGGTACATATTGTTTGTACTTATACCACTCTTGATATGCCATTTGTCATAGTCTAGTTGCAGGATTCAGTAATGTTTCTTAGGTGAATGCTATGATGATCTTCGACAACTTCTACTTCTCTTACTGCATTATGGGAGTTGTGTCTTATTTTCTTATATAATTTGTATTCTATCATAGCTCTTATTTATGTTTAGAATAGTTCCTTGACATGTTTTCAGTCAATTGGAAAAAGATAATTTCCATACTATAGCTTTATGATTATTTCTATTATTGAAGAGATTTATGTTGTTTTATAAATTTCTGCACTGTTCATTTGTTAAATCTGATGGTAAGGGTTCTCTTATCTAGGTATTAGAGTAGGTGTCTGCATTGCCCGGTAGGTTAGATCATGCCAAATTCATATCAGAGCCCAGGTTATCGGTCTCTCATATAAGAGAAAATGTAGAAGAGTCCTAAGGATTGGTGTGTTGACGTCCACACTTGATCTTTAGGGGAGCTATGGAGCATTCTAGATCATCCCTTTCGTGTAGCCTGTCGCTTGTTGTATAGGTTGAGTCCAATTGGTATATCTGGATTCTAATTGGTATGTCAGCAAAATAAATTGGGTTTCGTTGTCACTGTTGAAAGGATACAAGCAAGGACAGATTGAAACCAAGAATGTTCCAATTGGTATCTGGCCTTAAGGGTCATGAGAATGCATGGATGATAAGTTAGCGGTCACCCATGATGTGATTAAAATGTATTGAACCTGATTAATTTGGTGATAAATCATGATGACGCTTGAATAACTATCAATGTGTGAAGCATAATTACTTGGATTATATGTGATGATTGAATGCTAAATTGCTATGTGATTAACTGATCATGTTAGATGTAATCCGGTCTTGGAAAATTTCCGATCATGTGGAAAAAGCGCTATCTTGGTATGATAGCGGGAATGTGATGTAATGAATAAGTTCTTGTGTAATTCAGGACTAGTGTTTAAAAAAAGGTGGTGTTAAGTGCTGTATTATGTATGCTAGGTACAATTTTGGGGTCATGTTCAACGCCATAATGCTAAGCTTGTATTACACATGTATGAGAACGCTCTTGAGAATTATTTTATTAACTATAATTGTGTTCCAGGAGTTGTAATGATTATGGGAATGGGGGAACATTGCATATTTTCAAATTTTCTAGGCTGAGCTCATCGAGGCTGCTATTGCAGGACTGGGCCGCTATAGTGCTCCCACTATAGTAACAACCGCGATAGCTGTGTGTTAGTAGTGGGCAGGCCGAGACAGAAACCAAAGCACTGTTTTCCCCTATTTTTGCCTTTGTTCCCAAAAATTTAAAATCACTAGTTCCTTCATATCAATGCAGGAACAACAGAAAGACATCCAAAAACAACCATAACATATAATACCGGTGATTAAGTAGTTAAAACAAGCATCCACGTGCTAGGAAGAACAAGGTAAAATGTACTAGAGGGATAAATAATTAACAGAAAATCGTAGTCAATCCATTTATGCAAACACACAGAATTTGGTTAATTTTAATGTTATTGAGCATCAGGGGATTCTTGATGTCACTTTTTCATCAAATGGCTTAATCTTTATTCTCTTGAGAGTATTGTCTTTTTGTCTCAATTAAATGTTTGGAATATTTCTTTGCAATTTTAGTTGGATATAATATTTGTTAGCTATGAAGTCGCAATTATACAATGTAGAAGTGCTCACCAATAACAAGACAAAAAATTGTAACCTTACATATCTGCTAAAAATAAGTATTTGTACCTGATATAGGCGGATTGGGTCTTTCTTGAATGCAATTGCCATCATATTGGGGTTTGTCAGATACCTGAATGAGTTTATTGTCTGTGAAGAGCAGACTTGTGCAATTCTTGCATGAATATATCACTCATTTAATACATGTTTTTTATCGTCATCATTCCTTTAGTATGTGTTCTACACCGGCTCATCCCAAGCAGTTCATCTATTTAACAAGAGTTGGTCTTCTAAGACAGTTACAATGATATTTGAATTTATTTGTCCTCGTTGTTCGAAGTGATAAGTTATTCCATGTAAGATGTGCTAAGCATCTACTTGTTCGTTCTGGTGCACTCAATATTTGCCTATTTGCTTCTTTACACTATTGCAACTCTTTCATTTGTGTAAGGTTGATCTCCTGCACAGTTGACAGTACAATGCTACTGGACCAATGGAATACTCTCTTTTTATGAATGCTTTCCCCTTATTGTTTAGTTATTCTTTTTCTTGTGTAGCATCTTACCATATCTTGTCAACATAAAATGGTGTATTGTTCTTCATACTACCAACTTAAGAAACAGTGGTCCCTATGACCTATGGGGAGTTTTTCTTTCTCTTATCAAAATAATATTCTCTAATTTGGCAACAAGTTATCTGTAAGAACAACCAGTTTAGTTGCTGGTATGTAGGTGTTGCTCTTGTGATGCATCATAATGTTCTATAAACTCTGGTGTATTGCATGTAATGTGCTCATGCATAGGTTTCCATATCAACTAATATTAGGGCGCCAGTTGGATTCTTTGTTTCATTCGTCCTTTTAAGGTTCTTGTGTCCTCTAAATATGCTTGTGCACCGTACCAAACCAAACAGTTATTCTTGTAATGATGTGCAGAAGAACCACTACCAGATCCTTCAAGTCGAAGAAAGTTAAGGCTTAAATCAGAATAAGTTCCAACTGATCATGTTGAACTAATGAAATCGTTACATACAAAGCTAGATGGAGAAGAGAGGATAGCATGTAATACCGTGATTGTATTTGTGCCAAAAGTTTTTCATGTGGTATATAGAACAATATGGATGATGCTAGCGTCACCATTGAGTATCAAAGTGAATCTACTAATGAACAAGCACTAGTGAGCGGACATCAAGCCATATTGTGATTGATGTCAAGGGTGAGAAAATAAGGTACATAGATGTCTCGCATGCATCTTGTTTATTGTGTGGTACTAGTAGAACTTCTTAGGCATTGGAAATGAGTACTAATGTTTGGCCAGTGCTAGTTGGTTGTCTTAGGACTTGATGAGTTTGAGTGTGCGTAAAAAGAATATCTGTTGTTATCAAATTCCCAAATGATACTGTAAAAGTTTTGTTGAAGGGGCTGACACTTCAATATTTAGCATTTTAAGTGAAGACCATGAACACATATGAAGTTCCACTCGATCATTATCATTTGAGGGAGTACTCCTCTGAATGACTTAGAACCCTTGTAGTTGCGTGCTGCAAGGGAACTTTAATTGGGGCCACTGCGATAGTGGTCAAACTACAAGAGGGTGTAACAGAAACTATTGAGTCTCTGCGGCAAGCCGGAATAAAGGTATGGGTGGGTTCTTACTTCTTACAGGAGATAAGCAAGAAATTGTAATTTCAATCGATTTGTCTTGCAAACTCTTGATCTCTAACATGCACCAGATCATCATTATTTGCTCTTTAGAAAATGAATGCAAAAGGTTATTGTTAGATGCCATGGCAAGTTGCGATAATCAGATCTTGAAATTGCAAAGAGAAGCAGAAAATGATTGTCCAGGGAGTATGAAGTCATATAAATTACCACAACAGCATAATTGATGAGAATAGTCTGGTGTATATGTTAGAGAAAGATCTCAAATTTGAAGCTTATGTTCCTTTCTAATGTATCATTGTTGAATTGATTCCTTATGTTATCATAATAAAGAGATCTTGTTGGCATATTAGCGTTTTACCTTCCCATGTACATCAAGAGTCATTATTTGTGATTATCATCCTGTCACAGTTCTTCAATCTTGCTACTTCATGTAAAGTTGTACTTTGTTGCCGCTTTCCAATATACGATTTTTTTTTGTTGGACAAAATGATATTCACACCCAGGATAATGTCCAAACTAAATATCAATAAGAAGAGAGTATCAATGACACCAAATATTAAAATGGGGTAAATATGATACCCAAATAAATAATACAATAATATTGATGGAAAACTTTGTAGTGTCAAAAGATTACTACTCAACACTCTTTTATTTCTTACAACTTACAACAATATTACTTCCACACTACTTTCTCACAAACTAAGAAATAGTTTGTGGATTACTCTCTCTACTCTCTATTGCTTCTCTATTTTGGTATGTCCTTACAAATGAGCATAAGTGCTCTATTTATAAGAAAAATTCTGCCCATTTGATGTCACTAATGCATCAATGGATACTAACAATTCAAACTTGTAGGTAAACAACTTTTAAGCTTTTTGACATTGTTGCAATTTTGCAGCAATGGAAGACTAATGTTGTTTGCCTAATGCAGCAAAGGATGAATTCAAAATATATATATGGACCCCACAAGTCTCTCCCTTAATTTTGATTTTTCTCCTTTATTCCAAGTCTTGAGCTCAATTTATGAAAATCTTCAAACTTAAGAGGCATTGTAAAGATATCCGCAACTTGATCAAGAGATTTCAGATACTTGAGCTCTACCTCTTTCTTCGCAATGCATTCTCAGATAAAGTGATATCTTGTGTCTATGTGCTTGCTCCGATCATGATGCACTGGATTCTTTGCACGTGCTTGCGTAGATGTGTTATCAACACAAATCATTGTGGCTTCAGTTTGTGGCAAATTGAGTTCCTTCAACAATTTTCTCAACCAAATAGCATGGCACGTACATGATCTCGTTGCCATGTATTCAGCTTCACAAGTCGAGAGAGTGACAATTGATTGTTTCTTTGCACTCCAATAAATAACACAATTACCCAAGAAAAACACAAAACTAGATGTGTTTTTTCTATCATCAACATCTCCAGCATAATCACTATCACAGTATCCCACAAAATTAAAATCATCAGAAGAATAAAATAGTCCAAGGTCGATCGTACCTTTTAGGTAACGAAGAATTCTTCTAGCAACCTTCAAGTGAGTGGAGGTAGGAGCTTCCATGAAGCGACTTACTACTCCAACTACAAAGAGTATATCTGGTCTCGTACATGTTAAGTACCTAGACTTCCTACAAGACTTTTGAATAGAGTGGAATCCACCTGTTCTCCATCATCAAACTTTGACAATTTTGTTCCACTTTCCATTGGTGTGTTCACAGGGTTGCAATCGAACATATTGAACTTCTTCAAAATCTCCTTTGTATAACTTTCTTGAGATATGAAGATGTCTTCCTCCATTTGCTTCACTTCTAGGCCCAAGTAATATGACATGGGCCCTATGTCCTTCATCTCAAACTCAAAGGACATAGCTTTCTTGAAAGCTTCAAATAAAACTGGGTTGTTACCTGTTAGAATGAGATCATCAACATAAAGACAAACAAGCAGAATATCTCCATTAGTACGAACTTTAATGTAAAGAGCGTATTCATGGAGACAACGAGTAAATCCATTGTCTTGAAAGTATTTTTCAATGCGACCATTCCAAGATCGTGGAGCTTGCTTCAACCCATATAAGGCATTCTTCAACCTCAACTCCTTATCTTCATGATTTTTTACCACAAAGCCCAATGGTTGCTCAACATAGACTTCTTCTTCAAGATATCCATTCAAAAATGCCGATTTGGCATCTAGTTGATGGATTTTCCACTTTATTTGTGTCGCTAAATAGATCAATAGACAGATTGTCTCCATGCATGCAATAGGCACATAGATGTCACGCCCCAAACTCAATGGGCGCAACTGGCTCCTAATGCTAGAACTCATGCCCGAGCCGACCCTAATGAACAATTTTCCACTAGCGCATGGCAGCCACACCCAATCAAGAAAACAAACAAGTATATCTCGGTTTAAAATTAAGCCCTCAGCCAGCAAGGCCCCTATCAACAGATCTATAAAGAGACCGCTACTCCCAAGAGTTTATCTAAAGCAATAGCCAACTAGCACAGAAGTCCTGATTGGGCCATCAAGGCCACTATGATCTCTATAGCGAAACTGAAAGTAGGTATATATCAATGCACATCAAACAGCTAAAAAGCATCAACAAACTAACAAACTAGGCCAGCATGGCCATAACATAGTTGTACACCCCCACACACTATTCTGCAAGCCTCTAAGAGTAGTAAAGATTGGCGGGACAGGGCCCCAGCCTACCCATAAAAGTATATACAACAAAAGCTAACAAACCTCCCAACTTTGCAACTCCGGAAGAAACGGGCTAGCCAACCAGATAGAAGTCAATCCTGCTGCTGAGGAGGTCTATTGGGTCGTCTGTCGGGTCCTGCATACATGAATGCAGCACCCCCAGGCAATGGGGCGTCAGTACAAAATAATGTATAGAGTATGAAAGGCTATAGACTAAATGAGTAAGTATTATAATATACCAAAAGCAATCAGGTAAGGAAATCAAATTTAGATAAGCATGCTAACCCATTATTGAATCTAAAAAAATACAATAATGATCAAACAGCAACCTAACAAGCCCCCATAAGCTTGGTAGGTACAAACAACATACCACCTACCTAGGCCCCCATAAGCCTAGAAGGTGCCAAATCAATCTACATAACCCTATCGGTAACCCCTTGTCTTTGTAAGAAGTCACATAGCCCTTTTTGGCCACGATATAGCCCCATAGGCAGCGCATAGCCCTCTTAGGTAACATCATAGCTCTGTGGGCTGCACGTAGCCCTCTTTTGTATCACATAGCCCTGTAGGTAACACATAGCCCTCTTTGGAGTCAAAATAGCCCCGTAAACACATAACAGTCTTTGGCATCAATATAGCCCTATGGGTAACACATATCCCTCTTAGGCAATAACATAGTCCTATTAGACAACATCATAGCCTCCATAGGCAGTTCATAGCTCAACAACTAACCACAATAGCCCCAAGGGCGACAACAAACAATTGAATAAGCTAAAGTTGAGCAATTTAGCTATAAACAATATATATGTATAGTTTTCAAGACATTCCTAACTAAGGGTCATTCTTAACATATTATGAGTCCCTATAATGGGGGTTTATAACCACTCAATTAGCCAACCATTCACAACTACATCTACAAGATCACCAACATTAACTACCCAACTATATCACTCCCAAGCTCTGAGGAAATATGTTGAACGAAGGGAATAGCCTTAACATGCCTTTTCCTTTACAATTTATGCTGAAAATACCTTTGTCCGCACCACTACAACACTGAAAAAATTAGTAAAAGTAATCAGTAATTAAGGACAAGAATTACTGCAACAATCGATATGGATTCCTATCGTAAATTACTATCCAAGACCTAAGGTATCCATAAACTAATAAAAGATGGTTCCTACCTTTCTTTACATGCCCAGAACACTTAAATAAAATCAGACCAATGAAAAAACTCTACTGCCACAGCCTCCACGGAGCGACACCGATCAATTCATCATGAAAACTATACGAAAACGACGAGCTCGCGAAGTAGGGCAGTTTTTGATAAGGAGCCAAGAAAAGATTATGAACACACAAGGATGATTTGAGGAGAATTTCTCTGATTTTCATGGGTTTCTTACGAGTATGAATAAATAAAAAATGAAGAAGATGCTATCTTATAAGCTTCCACCGACTTAGGGGACCCACCTCACGTGCCTGCTTGCGCAGTCTCGCAAAAATGTGAATACCTCTCTATTCTGAAGTCGTATGAACAAACCGTTTGATGCGTTGGAAACTAGACTCATAGACCTTTGATTTAATGGGTTGTGGGACACATAACTCTTTATATATTTGGAGAAAACTTCTGAGACATTTGACCCAAATTTTAGAGAAATCTTTAAAAAGGAACTTACGATAACTTTCGCCAACTTTTATTTTGCGACTTACCTTATTTCAAAACTTGAGAGACAACCCTTGAACACTTAAAATATGACATACCACATCATTTTCAATGTATTACTCACCCTCTTTGTCTTTCCACGAAGTTGCAAGTTAATTTATATGTTTTGAAAAGTCAGGGTGTTACAATAGACTTCCTCATAGTCTATGCCATGCCTTTGTTTGTAGCCTTTAGCCAGAAGTCTTGCCTTGTATCTCTCTACCTCTCCATGGACATTTTTATTTGTCTTGTATACCCATTTGACTCCAATTGCTCGATGGTCCTTGGGAAGAGTTGTTAACTCCCAAGTGTTGTTCTTCTCTTTTGACTAGATCTCGTCCTCCATGACTTGTCTCCAATTTTTGTCAGTAACAGCTTAATCAAAATTCATTGGTTCACTATCAGCAAAGAGACAACATAAAAAATCAAAATTAGTAATTTCTTCTGTGTCATCATAGAGTTCTTGGATGTTCCTCATCCTATGTAGTCTTTCACTTGAACTCTCTTGAGAAGAAAGATATGTAACATTTGCTGGTGAAGGAGGCGGGTTTGCATCCTGTGCAGGTGCCATGGTCTCCTGTTCTTCTTTATCTCCAAAGTGTGGAAGAAAATCATATGTTCTTTCTTTCGGAGTCTCCCAATTCCATGATGCTTCTTCATCAAATTAAACATCATGACTCACTGCCACCTTCTTATTGCTTGGATGGTACAATTTGTAGCCTTTTGAACTCATATCATAGCCAACAAACACATACTTGAGACTCCGATCGTCAAGTTTAGCTCTCCCTTGATGTGGAACATGAGTATATTCTATGCTCCCAAAGATTCTCAAGTGCTTGACACTTGGCTTTCTTCCTCTCCATGCTTCTTGAGGCGTTTGATCTTGTACATTTTTTGTTGGAGACCTGTTGCTCAAATAAACTGCACAAGAAAATAGCCTTGACCAAAAATATTTTTGGTAGATGTTTAGCTTTCAACATACATCTAGCCATATTAAGAATTGTTCTATTCTTTCTTTCTGCAACTCCATTTTGTTGGGGCAAGTAAGGTACCATAAGAGGGAGACGAATTCCATGGGATTGACAAAAGCCATTAAATTCTTTTGAAGTAAATTCGCCTCCTCTATCGGACCTTAATGCTTTTATTTAATAGCCACTTTCTTTTTCTACAAGTGCTTTGAAATTTTTAAAGGCAACAAAAACATCAGATTTTTTCTTCAAGAAGTATACCCAAGTCTTTCTACTTAAATCATCAATAAAGAGCAGGAAGTATTTTCTTTTACCAAAAGAAGGTGGATTTAATAGACCACACACATCGGTGTGTACAAGTTGAAGTGGCTTACCTGTTCATGATGTAGTCTCCTTTGGAAAACTCCTCCTTGCATGTTTTCCAAGAAGACAAGCTTCACACGGCTGATTTGGATGGTTGATTGACGGAATCCCATCAGCCATGTTCTTGTCTCCCATTGATTTCAGCGCTTCAGAGTTCAAGTGCCCAAATCTCATATGACAACACCACGAGTCATCTTACACATTGGCCTTCAAACACTTTGCATCGATGGCTTTAAGATTCAAAGGGAACAACCTATTCTTTGCCATATGAACTTTAGCAATTAAGTTGTTACTTGAATCTCTAAGCTAAAGATGCATATTTTTCATATGAATATCATATCCTTTTTCAAGAATTTGACCCAAACTCAAAATATCACTTTTCAATTTTGGCACATAATAAACATTATTAATCAATTTATGGCCACCACCTTTACAAGATATCAAAATCGTACCTATCCATTCAATTTGGATCTTTGAGGTATCTCCAAAAGACACATAACCTGTCATCGTCTTCTTTATCTCCACAAACTTGTCTTTGTGGCCACGCATATGATTGTTTGCTCCATTTTTAAGATACCATGAACTGCAATCATTAGTATCTTCTTCTTTGAGTGTTAATAACAGTGTTGACTCATCTTTGTCTTTGTTGTTGTCAACAAGATTAACTGTCTCTTCAACACTATTACAACATTCCCAAGAGTAATGTCCAAATTTATGACAATTATAACACCTAATTTTAGATTTGTCATACCTCATTTCATTTGTACCTTGATAGGTTCCACGTCCTCTACCTCCTCGTTGACCATGACCACGACCTCTGAATGACTAGTGACTCTTATCTTCATTGTTGAATTTATTGGTATAACTTCTTCCTCTTCCACGGCCTCCACAACCTCCACGGTCTTACCATTGTCCATTTACCTTGTAAATTTTCTCACCTTCAAATCCTTTGAAGGATGCCTGAGTTTTATGAAGTTGCTCTAGTGGCTCTTCTTTTCTCCTTTTCATTTTCTCTTCGTGGGCAAGTAAAGAACCTTCCAATTGTTCTACAGTCATAGAGTTTAAATCTTTAGACTCCTCAATAGCACACACCACAGAATCAACTTTAGGTGTTAAAGAACGAAGGATATTTTCTACTACACGCACATCATCTATTTCATCCCCATATCTTCTTAGTTGATTTACAACAACCATCAATATTGAACAGAAATCTGAAATAGATTTGGACTCTTTCATTTTTAAAACTTCAAAGTCAGCCTTTAGAGTTTGAAGTTTTATCTTCTTTACATTATCAACTCCTTGGAGATAGTTTTGTAAAATCTCACAAGCTTCTTTTGAGGTGGTTGCATCAGACTACTTCTAAAACATGCCATAATTCAAACATTGATGGATGAGAGTGAGGGCCTGTTGGTCTTTCTTTCTTGTCTTTAACAAGATCTCCTTTTCATTTGAGGACAGAGTTTCCTCATTAACGGGTTTTGTATACCTTTTGTCTACAATGTCCCAAACATCTTGAGAGCCAAGAATGACTTTCATTCGTAGACACCATTTTTCATAATTTTCTCTTGTGAGACGCGGGTACCGAAAGGACAATGGACTATTATTTGTCATGACTCTGATACCACGTTGTTGGACAAAATGATATTCACACCCAGGATAATGTCCAAACTTAATAGCAATAAGAAGAGAGTAACAATGACACCAAATATTAAAATGGGGTAAATATGATACCCAAATAAGTAATACAATAATATTGATGAAAAACTTTGTAGTGTCAAAAGACAACTACTCAACACTCTTTTATTTCTTACAACTTACAACAATATTACTTCCACACTATTTTCTCACAAACTAAGAAATAGCTTGTAGATTACTCTCTCTACTCTCTATTGATTCTCTAGTTTGGTGAGTCCTTACAAATGAGCATAAGCGCTCTATTTATAAGAAAAATTCTGCCCATTTGATGTCACTAATGACGTCAATGGATACTAACAATTCAAACTTTTAGGTAAACAACTTTTAAGCTTTTTGACATTGTTGCAAATTTTGCAGCAATGGAAGACTAATGTTGTTTGCCTAATACAGCAAAGGATGACTTCAACATATACATATGGACCCCACATTTTCGCATATCGGTGTATATATATACATCATGTCAATTTCTCAAAATAAATATACATATATACACATGATTGTTTTCGAAATTAACAGATGCACATGCACCCACTTGCAAGTATGAGTCCGCCTCTGTGTACATGTACATTACACCCTGGAAGATCCTTATGAAAGTATCATCCGCATAAAGGACTGGGGCTTCGGTGCTTCTATAAGCAAATAGGTATTGTTAGGTTGGCCGTTAAAAGAGAAGAATGTGGCTATTCTCAAATTATCAATAGTCGGTGAAGAGTCTGATGAATTTGGAAAATGAAGCCCCTCAAATGGAAAAAAATTATTACGGGAGAGGCACAATCAATAAAAGGTGTGTGAGACTCCGTTAAATTGTTGACATATAGATAAGTGGATCATTTCTCTACTTTAAAGTAAGAACTCGCTAAAATTAACAAGAGAGAGAAAATGTATTTCACACAATAAATTAAACTGAACAAATATATAAAAAAAATGCAATCTATATTCTATGTGTTTGCTGCTGCCATTTTTTCTTTTTATAAAAAAAAATATAATATTGGTTGGTAGAATTATATTGGATATGTTGTTGTTATAATAGTTATATGTTAATTTGGCAAATTTATTTGTATATTTTTTTTGTATATTCATCTTGTGAGTTATTTTTTTTTTAAAAAAATATCTGCTATAATTATTGCGATTCTATATTTTGTATTTTAATTGCTGCGATAGTGAATCTGAAATTGTGATTGTTATCCGTTTTTTATATCAGAACTTTTAAAGGAAAGTACAAAAAATGATTATATAGTCAACTTTTTTTTAAAAAAAAAATAACCCTTATACCCCCAAAAATTTATATTTTTTTTTTTAAAAGAAAAGATCATTTTATATGTCAAGAAATTGAATCAAATTACAAGGGAATATTTAAAAGATAATAACAAGGAACTCACAAAAAGTTGATATTTATAGTTAAAAATATTCGTGAAAACTGAAAAATCAAATCAAAGTAAAGACCAGTAAAATTTTTATTTTTTTAGCAATATATATAAATCTAAATTTTATTATACATAATATTCTTTTTACCTTTGTGTCATTATGAATTATAATAAAGAAATTTTAAAAATGACTATAGTTTATATTTAATTAAATATTTATTGTTATAATTTGCTTAACTATGAATCATAGCTATATGTCAGCAAGATAAATACATGTTACTTTTATAGGGATATAGTTTTTATACCGTTATCGTACTTATCATTAAAGTTTTTTAAATCATCAACTCCAAAAAAATCAACCAAAATGACTAAAACAAGATTAAGAAAAAAAAAGACACAGGAAAAAAGAAGAACATAAAATCTGAACCAATAATAATTTTTTTTTATTTTTATCTCTTTATATAATTTTTGACAAATAAATATCAAGATTATGAAAAGAGAAGGAAAACAAAATACAAATTGGAGAATTTAAAAAAGTGATGTTAGAAAGAGAAAAGGGGTAGTTGTAATGAAGTGGGACCCATAATAATGTGTTTTTTCAAATTAAAAAGTCCCTCACACAAATATGATACGGTATGCCTCTCCCGTCATAAAAATTTTCCGTCACGTGTATTCTTTTAGGCAAATAGAATAGAAAGCTTTTGCTACGGGTTGTTGTAAGCTTTTCGTTGAGTGGAAATGAAATTGGTGAAAAGCAAGTCCTTATGCTTAAGTATGTGTATCATGTAAGATTTAAATATTTTAACCCACATCAAGATCTTGAACACGATAATCTTACATAAAGATCATTAGAGGCACATACCTGATGTGGAAGACATTATCACAGAGAAAAGTGGAAGCGTTAGTCGTGAATCGATTTCTACCTCCTTGCCCTAGCCTTACGTTACCACAGTTGTCAACGATGAAAATAATGTAGAGAATATGTGGTAACCCTAAAGGGTGGAAGGAGGACCAATATATAGAGGTTAAGATTTAACCTGGTACGTTCATCAAGTAACCAATGTACGGACGAGATCTACTCTTTATTAAATATTATTTATGTTATTACTTGGGTGACAAGTAAACTTGGGCCATAAGTAAACTTCGGCTATCAATAAGAAATTATTCTTACATTCTCCTACTTGGCCCAATGACCATATAACATTAATATTTCATAAACATTACTTGCGCGTACAATTTATCTCTTCTATAATGTTCATGATACATACCACAATATAACAAACTACTAATGCAAGTTATGGTAGTTGTACATAAATTTTAAGCTACTTACTTCCTTACATATACTACTACATTAGCAACTTATCATACTAGGTTCCTAAGCTATAAAACATATAACATTACGGTCCACAATAATGTCTCATAGAGACTTAACTTGTAATATCACAAAATAATAATGTGTACACCATTATGAGAAACAAGAGATTCATTAATGTATATCAAGAAACACATAATTGAGCTTAGAGTGTCGAAACATCGTAAATATATCAGTCCTAAGTATAACCAAGACCATTCTTTGAACATGTTCTGTAAATATCTTTGGATGTAAGCCCTTTGTTAAGGGATTTGCAATCATAAGATCAGTTATAATATTCTCAAATAACACTCTTTGTTTCTGAAATTCTTCCTTGACAGTAAAGTACTTTAATATCATATGTTTGGCACCTTTGGAGTACTTATTGTTCTTGGAGAAGAATACTCTTACCATATTATTACAGTAAATTTTCCTCGGATTGGTAATGGTGTCGACAACTCTAAGTCCTGAAATAAAGTTTCACAGCCATAATGCATGAATTGTGGCTCATAACATGCCACAAATTTTGCTTTCATTGTGGATGTAACAATGACAACTTGTTTAGCACTCTTCCACGATATTGCTCTTTCAGCTAACAGGAACAAGTAACCAAATGTGGACTTTCTAGTGTCAACACATCCACCAGCAAAATCTGAATTTGAGTATCGAGTAACTTCTAAGTGATTGGATCTCCTATAGATGATCATGTAATCCTTCGTTCCTTACATGTACCTTAAGATTTTCTTTGCAGTTTTCCAGTGATCAGTTCTAGGGTTATTTTGATATCTTCCTAGCATTCCGATCGCAAAACTAATAGCTGGTCTTGTGCAAGTTTGAACATACATCAAACTTCTAACAATAGAAGAGTAAGGAATTGATTCCATTTCCTTTCGTTCTTCATCATTCTTGGGCATTGCATGAGATTAAATGTGTCCCCTTTTTGAATAGGAACTATTGTTGAACAATTGTTCATATTAAATCTCTCTAGAACTCTTTCGATATAGCCTTTTTGAGATAGTCCCAATAATCCTTATGATCTATCATGGAATATTTCTATCCTTATCACATAGGATGCATCACCCATATCATTCATTTCAAAGTTCATAAAGAGAAAGTATTTCGTCTCATGCAATATTCCTAAATCATTAGCACCAAGTAAAATGTCTACAAGACTAAAAATATAAACACACTCTCACTGATCTTTTGGTAAATACACCGATCAACGTTAATCTAAATCCAAAAGACGTTATGGTATCATTAAACTTTATATACCATTGTGTGAGAGTTGTATGTCCATATATTGATTTATTTAGCTTACACAACATTTGATCTTTTCCTTTAATTTCGAAATGCTCTGGTTGGTTCATATAAACATCCTCCTTGAGATCTCCATTAAGAAAGGAAGTTTTCACATCCATTTGGTGTAACTCTAAATCATAATGAGCTACTAAAGCCAAAATAATTCTTAATGAGTCTTTCTTTGAGACCGGTGAAAATGTCTCTTTATAATCAATGCCTCATTTTTGAGTGTATCCATTGGCAATAAGTCTGGCTTTATATCATTCAATATTACCATTAGAGTCATGTTTGGTCTTAAGGACCCATCTACACCCGATTCTTTTAGAAATCTCTGGTAATTGAACGAGATCCCAGACTTTATTGTATTCTATGGTTTTAACTCTTCATTCATGGTATCAATCCATTTATCAAACTCAGTGTTTTTTATGTCCTGTGAAAATGAAATTGGATCTTTGTTAATTCAAGTGTCAAAATCTAACTATTGCAAATAAATCACATAATCATCTGAAATGGCCGATTTTCTTTCTTTTTGACATTTTTTAATGGCACTGTTTGTGGTTCAGGTGCATCAGATACTTGTGAGTTAGTTCCTTCTTGAAGTGTTTCACCCAAATGTTGTTCAACATTATTAAAGTGTTCTTCAACAAAAGGAATACCAATTGTTATTGATGCAGAAGTAGGTACATTCATGGGAAATGAAATATTTAACCTTACCTCATTAATTTCCACAGTTTGTCGTTCAACACTTCCACTAACTTCACGATCTTGCATTACCGGTTTCAACAATTCTCGACCTATGATTTGGATGGTAAAACATATACCCTTTAGATTTCTCTAGATAGCCAATAAAGTAACCACTTACCATTTGAGAATCTTATTTCTTTTCATGTGTCTTTAACTAGGCTTCCTTCCAGTCCACTATTTAAAATGGGTCTTTGGAATTGCCTTACTATGAATTATGTTGAACAAATATACAACAGTTTTAAGAGCATACATCCACAATGATACAGGTAATGAGGAATTACTCATTATACTCCTAACCATATCCATATGTGTTCGATTACGTCTTTCTGCAACACAATTGTATTGAGGTGTTCTTGGCATATTATAATGTGCACATATGCCATGTTCTTCGAGGAATTTTGCAAATGGACCTGAACATTGTCCTTATTCGTTATACTTTCCATAATATTCACCACCTTTATCTGACCTAATAATTTTCACTTTCCTATCTAATTGTCCTTCAACCTCATTAAGGTACACTTTGAGAGCCTCCGCTGCTTGAGATTTTTTTTAATAAATAGATAAATCCATAACATGAAAAATCATCTATAAAGGTGATAATATTTTTCTCCATCAAAATATGGAACATCAAAGGGTCGCAAATATTAGTGTGTATAATTTCAAGAAGTTGAGTTCTCCTTGTGGTACCTTTCTTAGTATACTTGGTTTTCTTTACTTTAATATAATCCAAACATATATCAAGAGCAATAAAAGTCAAATTCAGTAGAATCTCATTCTTAACTAATCTTTTTATTCTTTCTTTGGATACCTTACACAAACGTCTATGCCACAAATAAGTAGAACTTTTATTTAGTGAACTACGTTTAATACCACTATTTTGATGAGTAATAAGAAGGGATTTAGAAAAATTATTATCGAGTCTCAATCTATATAAACCATCAATATGAATGCCAGAACAATAAAAATAGTATTCTAATATAAATTGAAACATTAATGTTCAAACTTAAAATCAAATCCAAAAACATCAAGTATTGAAAGAGAAATCAAATTCCTAGAAACTAAAGAAACATAAAGAGCATGCAATAGATCAAGGTGATGTACAGTCTCCAAGATCAACCGATAAGTCCCTATGCCTTCAATTTTAGCCTTTATATTATTTTCCATGAACAAGAAATAGTTATTTGGATTTGTAATTTGGATCATAGTGAATCCCTAAAACATAGTGGATACATGAGTAGTTGCACCAGAATCAAGCCACCAAATATTACCAGGAACTTCTACTACATTTGATGTGATACATACAAAAGCACTAAATGAACCTTTATTTTCAAACCAAGCTTTATGGTTTTGGCAATCTTTCTGATAGTGTCCTTTCTTTCTAAAAAAATGACACACATCAACCTTGAGTTCCTTATTAGCATCATGTGGAACTTTAGCATGTGTTTTTTTCTTTTTAAACTTATTGGCCTTCACTTTGAGTCCTTTACCAGCTCCTTGACCCATGAGGTTAGTGGAATGACCTCCTTGTATCATAAGTCTCAACTCTTCTTGAGTAAGCATACTGGACAATTCACTAAAGTCCCACATATACTTAATAGTGTTATAGTTAATTTGGAATGGTTCATACTTAAGAGAGAATGAGTTCAGAATAAATTGATCCAATAAGGTGTCATCCACTTTCATCCCCATGGTCCAAAGTCTTGTTGCATTGTTAGTCATCTCAATTATATGATTTTTCTTACTACGTGACCCATCAAGCTTCATGGTTGTGAGTTAAGTCCATTAGTGTACCAACGAGTTCAAGTATTCCTTACCACTTTCTGTTTGTGGAATAGTACTCTTAATGTTGTTAGCAACAATCATTCGCATGAACATAAGGCTTAATCTGTTAGAGTGCTGATTTATAAAAAAGAATTCCCATCCTCACTTATCTTATCAGTAATGACAACAGGTTTGTCTTCAACCCAGTCAAGATCCATCACACCTAAGTGTAACTGGACTTGTTCATGCCATTCAGAGAAGTTCAATCCATTTAACACATTTACAAATGAAGCATGTGAATGAAAAGGAATAACTGCAAAATAGATATATATTCTCACAAATCAGAAAATAATGTGAATTTAGTAAAATAATAAAAGTATATTATAATTCTCCTTTGGGTAGATACTATGACACACTATCATAATTTAAATGTCATTTTTATATTTAATAGGCAATTAGATATTTTTAACCACACATAAACGACATCTTTGGATATACAATATATGTTTGATTGAAAATATTAATTTACCTCATAATGTTCAATATTTGTAGAATGATTGATTAACCTTTGGGTAAATTCTTAAGTTCTAGCAATAGTGAAAGTCAATTTATCTATTTATTTTCAATATAGGCATTTCATTAAATTTCATAGATAAAAGATAATTTTATAAATGCATATTTTTTCTTAACCATACTAGTTTGGCCACTTTGGTAACTAACAAACTATATAAATATAAATGCATACATAATATAATAAAATTTTGGTGCATGTGAATTATTTTATATATTTAAGTTTTATCACTTTAGTAACTAACAAACTATAGAAACATAATACATGCATCAAGATATGATAAATATTATATGTGTAGACATTAATTTATCTAGTTTGGCCACTTTGATGACTAACGAACTATTTTACACTAAGTACACACATATTATTTATTTCTTAGTATAACTGTAACACTCCGAAATCTAGTAGGCTAATCTAGAGCTAAGCGTAAGGGTCACAAATCAGAAAAATGACTCACCGTATATTAGTAGACCATCTAGATCACCACGGCCTATCAACTACGTTAGCTTAAGGCCCCAAGTAGCATAGCTACTGCCTCAAGGACCACGAGAGGGATCACCACAGCTTGTGGTCTTGACCACGGCTGGCCCCTTGACCACGGCTGGCCCCTCATGGTAATGCCTTGGGATTGTGAGCTTCTGGCACCAAGTGCCTAACTATTGCCCTAACTTCACAAGTGGGACCACGGATCGTAGTCCTCACTACGGCTTGTGAAGGTGGCTTCTGACACCTGGGCGTGGTCACTTAATGAAGGTTAGTAAAGTCTTTTCCTTTTTAAGTCCAATTAAAGTTGGGTCATTTTGGGTACTTTTAGGGGTACTATATAAGTTGATTTTAAGTCAAAATTTTCTAAACTAAGTCATTTTTCTCAAACACCCATATCAAACTAAAAGTTCATCTTCCTCACAATATTTCTCTCTCTAAAACTCAAAGAAAAAGAATTGGAGCTAGGGTTTTGTGATTTAAAGGCTTCTTCCTCAAACTCCTTGAAGATTCTTTATCAAGGTATGGAGGCTTTTCATCTATGGGTATCTTCCACCCATAGAGTCCCTTCAAACAAGATTTAAAAGCTTTCAATTTCCCCAAAAGCTAGGGTTTCAATCTAAGTCATGGGTTCTCTTTCAAAAAGTTTTCAATGGTTTATATATGATGGATTATGATTGAATTGATGATTTATTGTTGATTTATGGTGAAACCACCCCAAGAACCTATGAATCCCCCATATTGCTAAATTGTGACTTCATGATATGGGTTGATTGATTATGGAAGCATGTGAATAGATTATGTCTATATTGATTGAGTTTATTGAATCATGATGTTCTCCATTTCTAATGTTGTGATTCTAGATGTTTGGATTGGATGTGATTCATGGTCCTTGAAGGGAAAATTATGAGGATTTGTACATGTTTATGAAAATTGTGTATGAACTTATGATTCATTTGGAGAGTGAAGATCTTATGACTATGGTGTAATTGCGGTATTGTTAAAAGATCATTCTCCCCATACCCTTAGACATGACTATGCATGAAATGTCTATGACTATGATAATGTTGTTGTGTTGATTGAAAGACTATTCTCATGAACAAACTATGAACATGATGTGAAAGGTTTACTCACATGTTAATGATGATTCTAAGGTTGGAAGTCCATTCTCACCTAGTGAATCCTATGAGCTATTTTATGAGTTCTGTTGGATAGAGGGTAAGATACTCCTTAATGCATGTAAATTCAATTCAAGACTAAACATATAATTTTGGGAAATAATGCTTAGCACCGAGTGGATATGGAATATGTGGTAGAGACCCTCTCGTCAATCAATAGGCCGGGTCTTCTAAAGTAATCTCATGAAATGGAAGCTCCCCAGTCAATAAAATAGGTATAGGATTTCTAGAAGCAGTCTCCCTATACCATAACTATGTGCCCACATAGGTATTTAGCTAGTGGATCCACATAAAAGCTAATACATTTAGTCCTACCTTAGGCAAGTATGACATCACTTTTCGGTGTGGGACATGACACTGAATTCCATGTAGCTCACATAGTCTATGTCGGTTAAGGTTATTTTACCGACATGTCAAGAACATGAACTATGAACCTGAACTATACTTATGACGTTTCCATGAGATTGACTTAGTGTGAGTGAGGGTATGGGACTTCATTTATACATTGCACAAGTAGACTTTGAAAGGGGTTATGGTGTGGTTTCCTTATGCTATGAAGATATATGAATTTATATATGTATGACATGAATTGTTGCTAAGAGTGACTTTACTTGCTATAAGCTATGGACATGACTGTTTCCTTGCCTATGAGTGTTGGCTATGGATAAGGTCAAGGTAGGATATGCATGAACATGGTGGTCTAAAAGTGATACTTAGTATTAGATAGGATTATGGGATCTTATCTATGCATTGCACAATTACAGCTTGGGTTGCTTATGAAATGGTTTCGCTTATGTATTTACACAAATGTGCTTGATGACTCTTAAAGTTGATAAAATGCATGGTTTCAACTAGATTGTCCCTTTTTGCATGTTTTAAGGATTTTTATGCATGGCTTCCATACTTAGTACAATTTTATACTTACCCATATTTTCTATATTTTTCTATAAGTGTAAGGCCCGGTTGTTGAGCTGTGCTTCCTTCTTGATCAAAGCTTGGATTGATTCTCTCCACGCCTTTGGTGAGTCCTCATGGTTTGAGGACAAGAGTTGTTCATTTCTAGTTTTTTCTTACATTTTTGTTTGAAACTATGTTGTAAAGGGATATGACCCTTATTGATATTCGATTGTATTAGATGGTTAGTGAGACAATGTGTATACTTCCTTTGATTTTATAAAAAGACTTCGATTGTAAAAAGTTTTTAATTCCACATCATTTCTACTACTTATGTTTATGATATGCTAAGGGCTTGTATAAGACCCCTTTGGGGTCGAATACGCCGTGTTACATCTAGGTGGACAAACTTGGTAATTAGAGAACAAGGTTTAGAATGATTCTAGGATGATGTCTCATAAACCACGTCTAGTAGAGTCTTATTCATGGGTGTGAAGCGCTCCATATTTATGAATAGGAAGCTATAAGATGTTTAGGAAATATTACTTCTTTCATTACTCTTTAGTCATGCCTTAGAGTTTTAACTCTATAAAGTCCCTTTTCCTAACCCTTCTCTTGTGTCTTCAAGAAATGAATACACGAAGGGCAAATGCTAGAAAGGTGGAAAAGGAGAATGTGAATCAAGCAGTTCCTCAAGGCAACCAAACTCCTCAAGCCAATCAAGCTCCGATGGATCCCCCAGCTATGACGGATGTGGAGATTAGGTTGGCTTTCCTAACATTGGCTCAAGATATAACGACCCAAGCCAACATAGATGTTGGGCCACATGGGAACCCAAATGTGAACCCCGTGGCTTCGAGATTGAGGGATTTTACAAAGATGAACCCTCCCGAATTTCTTAGCTCTAAGGTGGAGGAGGATCACTAAAGATTTATAGATGAGGTTTCTAAGGTGGTTGATATTATGAGGGTGTCTTCGGAGGAGAACGCGGACTAGACACCTACCAACTAAAGGACGTGGCTCAAGTTTGGTATGAGCATTGGAAAGGTGAAAGACCTAGAGAAGCGGGTCCCATAGATTGTGAGGCATTCAAGGGAGAATTCCTTGATAGGTTCTTTCCCCTAGAGTTGAGGGAACGAAAGATGCAAGAATTTATTAACCTTTGTCAAGGGGGAATGAGTGTGAAGGAATATGCTCGCAGGTTCACCTAACTATCCATATATGCTCCAACCATGGTGGCGGACTCAAGGGCTAGAATGAACAAATTTGTGATGGGAGTGTCCGAATTGGTTGTCAATGAATGTCGTTCGGCAATGCTTAGTCCAAGTATGAATATTTCATGTCTTATTGTCCATGTAGAACAAATTTTGGAGCAAAAGCTCAAGAAAATGAATAAAGAGGTGAAGAGAGCAAGGACTAATAATGGAAATTCTTCCAAGGGTAAGTCTGAAGGTCAAGGTTGACCAAGGTTCAAAAGAATGTTCCCCAAGCAAAGCTCCTCTAGTAATCCAATGGTAAACAAGGATAGGGTGCCTAACCCTAAGCCTCAAGGAGGCAATAGTGGTGGATCTTCCATGGTGAGGCCTACTTGTGCTAAGTGCGGTAAGAAACATGATGGTGAATGTCTTACCGGCATAGGTGTTTGCTATGGTTGTGGTAAGAGTGGCCATCAATTGAAGAATTGCCCAGCCCTTGCAGCCAAGGGGAGAGGAGATAAGCAAACTCCTCCTAGCGGTTCAAATTCTGATGCTCCCAAGAAAAATTGCTTTTATACTCTTCAATCCCGAGGTGACCAAGAGAGCTCCCTGGATGTGGTGACCGGTATGTTTCAAGTCTTTTCTATTGATGTTTATCCATTATTAGATCCTGGTGCCACTTTGCCCTTTGTGACACCCTTAGTAGCCATGAAATTTGAAATACTTCCCGAAGAGTAAGTAGAGCCATTTTCAGTTTCTAACCTGTTTGGTGACTCGGTAGTGGAAAAAAGACTCTATAGGAGTTGTCATATTTCTTTGTCCCATAAAGTTACCTTGGTTGATTTAATAGAGTTAGACATGTTAGAGTTTGATGTGATTTGGGTATGGATTGGTTGCATGCATGTTACGCCTCTATTGATTGTAGGACTCGAGTGGATAAGTTTTAATTCCAAAATGAGTCTACTTTAGAGTGGAAAGGGGGAAATTCAATCCCTATTGGTCAATTTGTTTCTTGTCTCAAAGCTAGGAAAATGATCTCCATAGGGTGCATTTACCATATTGTTAGGGTGATGCATGTGGAGTCCGAAACCCCTTCCCAAGAGTCGGCCCCAGTGGTGAATGAATTTCCAGAAGTCTTTCCTGATTACTTGCCGGCATTCCTCCCGAATGGGAAATAGATTTTGGCATCAATCTTTTGCCGGATACGTAACCTATCTCCATTCCTTCTTATAGAATGGCTCCAGCCGAGTTGAAAGAGTTAAATGAGCAATTGAAGGATTTACTAGACAAGGGTTTTATTCAACCGAGTATCTCTCCATGGGGTGCTCCGATATTGTTTGTTAGAAATAAGGATGGGTCCCTTAGAATGTGTATTGATTACCGCCAATTGAACAAGGTGACCATAAAGAATAAGTATCCCCTTCCTAGAATTGACAACTTGTTTGACCAACTTTAAGGGGCTAGTTACTTTTCCAAGATTGATCTACGTTCGGGCTATCACTAACTAAGGGTGAGAGGGGTTGACATTCCAAAGATGACTTTTCGAACAAGATATGGTCTCTATGAGTTCCTAGTAATGTCCTTTGGTCTAACAAATGCCCCGGCGGCATTCATGGATCTAATGAATAGGGTGTTTAGACACTACCTTGATATGTTTGTGATCGTATTCATCGATGATATTTTGATCTATTCGAGGAGTGAAAATGAACATATGGATAATTTGAGGGTTGTATTGCAAGTCCTTAAGGACCACAAATTGTACGCAAAGTTTAGTAAATGTGAGTTTTGGCTAAGGTATGTAGCCTTCCTTAGTCAGATTGTATCGAACAAGGGTATTGAGGTAGATCCTAAGAAGAAAGATGCAGTCAAGAGTTGGCCTAGACCTCTAACTCCTACCTATATTCGAAGCTTTTTGGGTTTGGCCAGTTACTATACGAGGTTTATTGAGGGTTTTTCCTTCATTGCTTCTCCGTTGATGGCTTTGACTCAAAAAAAAAGCCAAGTTTGAGTGATCAGAGGCTTGTGAGAAAATCTTGCAAGAGTTGAAAGATAAACTTACTTCCGCCCCGGTGTTGACCTTACAAGAGGGTACCGATGGTTTTGTTGTATATTGTGATGCCTTTAGAGTGGGTTTGGGATATGTCCTTATGCAACATGGTAAAGTGATTGCCTATGCTTCAAGGCAACTCAAGGTCCATGAAAAGAATTGTCCGACCCATGATCTTCAATTAGCAGCGGTTGTGTTTGCTTTGAAAATATGGATTCATTATCTATACGGGGTGCATGTTAATGTGTTCACCAACCACAAAAGTCTCCAATATTTGTTTAGTCAAAAGGACTTGAATCTCCAACAATGAAGGTGGTTAGAACTCTTGAAGGATTATGATATGAGTGTCCTTTACCACCCCGGCAAACCTAATGTTGGAGCGGATACCCTTAGTGGATTGTCCATGGGTAGTGTGGCTCATGTAGAGGATGAGAAGAATGAATTGGTATGTGATGTGCATACGTTGGCCCGGCTAGGTGTTCAACTGGTGGATTCCACCAAGGGTAGTGTAATGGTCCATAATGGTTTCGAATCGTCCTTTGTAATCGACGTGAAGTCTAAGCAAGACCTTGATCCTATATTAGTTGAGTTGAAATAGTCGGTACTCAAAAAGTCCGTTGAGGCTTTCTCCCATGGTGGAGATGGGGTGCTTAGGTACCACGATTGATTATGTGTTCCGGATGTTGATGGTTTGAGAGAGCAAATTCTAGGAGAAGCTCATGGTTCATAGTATTCTATTCATTTGGGAGCCACCAAGATGCATCGTAATCTGTGAGAAGTCTATTGGTGGAATGGTATGAAGAAGGACATAGCGGGTTTTATTGCCAAGTGTCCAAATTGTCAACAAGTTAAGGCCGAGCATCAAAGGCCGGGAGGCTTGTCCCAAGATATAGATATTCCCACTTGCAAGTGGGAGGATGTGAATATGGATTTTAATGTGGGTTTACCTCGTGCTCGAAGGCAATATGATTCTATTTGGGTCATTATGGATAGAATGAAAAAATCAACGCACTTTATTCCCGTCAAGGTGTCTTTCTCAGAGGAAGACTATGCCAAGTTGTACATAAGGGAGATAGTGAAGTTGCATGGGGTTCCTTTATCTATTATTTCGGATCGGGGTACTCAATTTACTTCACACTTTTGGAAGGCATTCCAAAAAGGGCTTGGTACCAAGGTTAAGCTTAGTACAACTTTCCACCCTCAAACGGATGGTCAAGCGGAGCGCACCATCCAAACCGTAGAGGATATGTTGAGGGCATGTGGTATAGATTTCAAAGGTAATTGGGATGACCATCTACCATTGATTGAGTTTGCCTACAACAATAGTTACCACTCAAGTATTGACATGGCTCCTTTTGAAGCATTGTATGGTAGGAGATATAGGTCTTTAATTGGTTGGTTTGAAGTAGGTGAAATTTCTCTAATTGGTCCCGAACTAGTTTATGAGAGCATTGAGAAAGTTCAACTTATTAGAGAGAGGTTGAGGATGGCCCAAAGTCGGCAAAAGTCTTATGCCGATGTTAGAAGAAGGGATCTAGAATTTGAAGTTAATGATTTGGTCTATTTGAAAATTTCACCAATGAAGGGTCAGATGAGGTTTGGCAAGAAAGGGAAGCTTAGTCCCTAATATATAGGCCCATATCAAATTTTGAAACGTGTTGGGATAGTTTTCTATGAGTTACACTTGCCAAATGAGTTGGCCCCGGTTCAGCCAGTATTTCATGTTTCCATGCTTAAGAAGTGTATTGGTGATCCGGTATCCCTCATCCCCTTAGAAAGGTTGGGTGTTGATGAGAGCCTTTCATATAAAGAGGTTCCAGTAGAAATATTGGATGGGCAAATTAAAGGTTGAGAAACAAGGAAATAGCTTCCGTAAAAGTTTTATAGAGGAATCATTTAGTTGAGGGTGCTACATGGGAGGCCGAGGCGATATGAAGTCCCGCTATCCTCATCTTTTTCCTTCTACTTCTACCCAAGCTTGAGGTAAGTAGTCTCTCTTGAGTTTGGTATTTTGAGAAGTGATGTGTGCTATAGGTGTTCTTCATGATCTTTCCTTACGATATGCATGTTCTTGTGAGAATTCATATTTAGTATAGAGTGAGTTTTCATGATTTATATGTTCCTCATGTTGTTGTGCATTTTAGTACGATGATTGCATATTTGACTTCATGAGATGATTTGATGAACATGCTTTGGTATGCTTTTGATGAAATGGCATGTTGGCTCCATAATTTTGTGTAGAGCTTGTTTTAAGTTGGAGAAGGTAGTTCCACCTATGATTATGTTAAATGATGAGTTTTGTGCATAATGGGTTGTGGATATAGCTCCTACTTCCTGGTGTTGCATTGATTATGTCTTGAGATGGAGTTGATTTTGCCTCCCTATGAATTGTACATTTTGTTGATGTGTCATGCATGATGGGCTGCTAGTCTTGAGTCTTAACTTCCGTAGGGTGCCTAGATCGTCATTCGAGGACGAATGTTCCCAAGGGGGAGATAATGTAACACTCTGGAATCTAGTAGGCTAATTTTGAGTTGAATGTAAGGGTAAAAAATCATAAAAATTACTCCCCGTAGGTTAGTATACAATCTAGGGTCGAAGTGATAGTTACAAGATTCAAGGCAAAAGGGAAAAGTACCAAGTCAAGGGGCTAAGCCAAGGCCAAAGGCCAAGTCTGCCCCAAGCTTGGAGCACACTACCCCAACTTCACGGCCATCACCACGGCCAGTGGTCTTGACCATGACTCGTGGGAGGCCTCGTGGAGTTGCCTTGGCCATTGAGGAATGGAAACCAAGTGGCCTAGCTACTGCCTCAAGGTCCACGAGAGGGACCATAGCCAGTGGTCTTGACCACGGGTCGTGGAGCCCCTTGTGAAGATGCCTTGGGCAAGTGAACTTAAGACCCCAAGTAGCATAGCTACCACGAGAGGGACCACTACTCGTGGAGCCCCTCTTGGGAATGCCTTGGGCTTGTGAGCTTGTGGCACCAAGTGCCTAGCTACTGCCCTAACTTCACAAGTGGGAGCACGGATCGTGGTCCTCACCACAACTCGTGAAGGTGGCTCGTGACACCTGGGCGTGGTCACTTAATAAAGGTTAGTTAAGTCTTTTCCTTTTTAAGTCCAATTAAAGTGGGGTCATTTTGGGTATTTTAGGGGTACTATATAAGTTGATTTTAAGTCAAAATTCCCTAAACTAAGTCATTTTTCTAAAACACATAAATTAAACTAAAAGTTCATCTTCCTCAAAATATTTCTCTATCTAAAACTCAAAGATGAAGAAGGGTAGAATTGAAGCTAGGGTTTAGTGATTTCAAGGCCTATTCCTCAAACTCCTTGAAGATTCTTTATCAAGGTAAGGATGCTTTTCATCTATTGGTAGCTTCCACCCATAGAGTCCCTTCAAAACTAGATTTCAAAGCTTTCAATTTCCCCAAAAGCTAGGGTATCAATCTAAGTCATGGGTTTCAAAACATTTTCAATGGTTTATTTATGATTGATTATGATTGAATTGATGATTTATTGTTGATATATTATGAAATCCCCTAATAACCCATGAATCCCCCATATTCCTAAATTGTGACTTCATGATGTGGGTTGATTGATTATGGAAGCATGTGAACAAATTATGTCTATATTGATTGCGTTTATTGAATCATGATATTCTCCATATCTAATGTAGTGATTCTAGATGTTTGGATTGAATGTGATTCATGGTCATTGAAAGGAAAATTATGAGGATTTGTACATGTTTATGAAAATTGTGTATGAGCTTATGATTCGAGAGTGAAGATCTTATGACTATGTATGAAAGATCATTCTTTACACATGCCTATGTATGAAATGTCTATGACTATGATACTGTTGTTGTGTTGATTGAAAGGTTATTCTCATGAACACACTAAGAACATGAGGTGAAAGGTTTACTCACATGTTAATGATGATTATAAGGTTGAAAGTCCATTATCACCAAGTGAATCTATGAGCTATTTTATGAGTTGCGTTGGATGGAGGGCAAGATACTCCTTCATGCATGTAAATTCAATTCAATACTAAACATATAATTTTGGGAAATAATGCTTAGAACTGAGTGGATATGGAATATGTGGTAGAGGTCCTCCCATCAATACAATAGGCCGGGTCGTCTAAAGTAATCTCATGAGATGGAAGCTCCCCCGTCAATACAATAGGTTTGGGGTTTGTAGAAGCAATTTGCCTATCCATAACTATGTGCCCACATAGTAAATCATTTACCCGAGGATTACTTACACTCTCTTTAGATTTTGAGCTTTCACTCAAGTGATTATGGTCCTTCTTATGATCATCTTGCTCAGCCCAATCTTTCCAATATCTCCTTGGTTCTTTACCGCTGTAATAGTTCTAACCTTTATTTCCACCCCGTTGTAGATAGTGTAGGTGGAAACCCTCCTCAAATCTTTTGGGGTTCCAACCTTGATTCTCCCCCGGTCTTGAGTAATAGGAAGAAGAACCTTTCTCAACTCGTAATACTCCATATGTTTCCTTCATGTGTTTTTGTAGAGTTTCCATTTGAGACAACATCTTTTTGATGTTTTCGTCCCTTTCCTTCTCTTTATCGAGTTATTCTTGAGTTAACTCTGAAGCACGGTGGGGAAACTTGATCATCTTTGGTGTACCATGCCTGGTTTACTTTAGTCATACCATCTAGGAGAAATGAGGCTACTTCAAATGACAGTAATACTATTGCTCCTTGAACCAATTGATCATCTATCCCTTTATTAATCGAGTCCAGACTACGGTAAAAGTATTGGAGCAATAATTCCTTTCGTAGTCCATGAGTTGGGCAATTTCACAAAAATCTCTTGAACCTTGTCCATGATTCGGGAATTGGTTCGCCCTCCTTTTGGTTAAAATTCTGAATGCCTTCCCTCAGTTTCATCATCCTTGATGGAGGAAAGAATCTTTCGTGAAAGGCCATAGCCAACTCCTCCTATGACTTGATGGAGTTATTTTTAAGCTCGACCAACCATTTAGTAGCTCCCCCGGTCAATGATAATGGAAATAAGCGAAGCCGTATGGATTCTTCCGATAGATTCTTGAACGATAAAGGGGTACACACTTCCACAAAGCTTTGTATATGTTCGTATGAATATTCACGCTCTAACCCTCCATATAGACCTCTTGAATGTATGATCAGGAGTGTTGCGCTAGTAACTTCAAACATTTCATTTTCGTCGGCTTCTCACATGCGAATTGCACCCATCTCACCTACGTGGGCAGGGTTATAAACACTATTAGCATCATCGATGTCTTCTCGATGAAGAGCACCATCCACTGGATGGCCTGCTTGGCAGCTGTTTTCCCCATTTGCACTCATATGTCCTGCTGTGACACACAAACACTCAAAGCAAAACTGAAAGTTAAGTGAGTAAACTACAACTAAGAAGAACAAAAGTTCTACTAATATAAGAATTCTCAAATAACACCACTCCCCGGCAGCGACGTCATTTTGATGTTTGCGTAAGTAAGACACAACTTCCAATGCAAGTGTCTACGATCGTATAATAGTAAAGTAACTCAATCAAGGGTTGGGGTCGAGTCCCAAGGGAGTGTACTTGAGAATTAATAGAAAAATAAAATTGAGTTCTAATTAGTCATACCTAAAAACATTATTGAATATAAACAAGTTAAATCTAAGGGGTGACACAAGCGTCAATTATCAATGGGGGTTTGTGACAAGTAAGCGAAACCAGCAAAAATTCAAAAAGTATTAATTAAGGAGAGAGAACTCTTGGGATGTGATAGGAATACGGGATAGACTAAACTATTGGGTACATGTTTTTGATAATAAATCTGTTGAATATTTGTGACTAGGCTAGACTATAGTGGGAGTAAATTCTCTCTCGAGCAACTTACCCCAAATAAAATTAGTTCCTCTCGGACACCCACTTGCTGCATGAAGAACAGCCTCTACCTTAGCTCACTCACTCTCTCGAGCTGAGTGTGTGGGAGAAGGACTAGGGTTCACTCTCTCGAGTTGAACCTCATGTCGACCCAATCCCATCAGCCATCAATTTAGTAGTCTTAGTTTTACGACCTCTCTCTTGAGCAAGCCGAAAACACAAAGGTGAAATCATATTTTCAACTACAATTTCATTAAGTTCCACCACAACTACTAAACAAAATCAACTCTAAACAAAAAATAAATCATCAATAAGAAAGACCCAATAGATAATCTAACCCATATTCACAAAATCACACCCCAGCAATTGGGGTTTTAGCTAGACATGTAAAACAGATAGAAATTTATGCCAATATAAGTTTGCATTCAAATGGGTATGAAGATTTTAAGTCTCAAAACAAACAAAGAGTGAAGAAACCACAAGACCCGTGTCCAAATTCTTGGAGTTGAAACCCTTTAAATCTTCAAGTTCTTCAAAACCCTCTTGAAACTTAGAACTCAAAATTCTATGTTAAAAATTTCTATATTAAAAATTTGATGTTAAGCTACAACTCTCAACGAGTATTTATAGTTTTCAAAAATCTATGCTACAGCGGATCATTCAGTGTCGTTAGTTGAGATTGCCAATCAGCTCAGCGATTCACCCCTTGGTAGGTTTCATCGTCATCTTGCTCTATCCTTCAGCATCATCCTGTTTTTGGATCATTGGGCGACATAGTACTGCTTTGCGGAACTGCTCCGCAACACGCCGACTACTCCTTCTCACCGTCGTTTTGATCCTTTATTTCAAGGCTCAGCACACTGGAACAAAAGGCGAGGATAAGACCTTTTGGCGACTCGCCGAATGGGTTCGGCGATTCTCAAATCTTTATTTCTTCGTTCTTTCAGCTGCCTTTGTTCCTTTTTTGCTAAGTAGTGTCCATACTTTCCCTAAAACTCCAAATACCTAAAACTTAAGAGTTTTCATCAGATATTGAGATAAAATATGCATTTGAGGACACTAATTCTATCAAAATATAACCATAAATGAGTCCAATTTGTGGACTCATCAATATGAAATATATATTTAATTTTATATATTTTAGTTTTTTTGTACAAATTACTACCAAATTTAAGAGTTATATCAATTATAACAAGTCACAATCTCATGTCTCATACTCCAGAAATACAGAAACAATGAAATTTCACGATCGAACTAACAAAAGAAAATAGAATGAACTATTTCGATTTTAGTACATCATCGGAAAAAATGTTTATATCTCTCAAGGTAAGGGTAAAATTGAGTATATTATTGTTGTATACTTTTAGTACATCGTTCAACAATTCTTTGATTGTCTTTTATCTTACAGCTTTGTGATTTGTGAATAGGTTTGTAGTTCTAAAAGGTAACGAATTTCTTTCCTAATAATAAGAGTTCTCCTGTGTTCTCCTTAAAATTGTCACTCTCACCAAATTCTCTACATCTTGAATAATGAATTTATGTTATTTTAATTTGTTGGAAAGATTGTAGAAGGGATCACACACATTGAATAGGCTAAATAGAACGTCAAGACATTTAAAAATTTTGTCAGCTCTTCTTTCTTTCTTGTCCCGATTTTGGTACTTAACTTTCCGGTTTCATTGAAAGTTAATCCATATTTGTTTTGTTCTGTGGTGATATCGTTCTAATGGGAAACATCTCTGAAAGGTTGCTAGTGAGTTAAATAGAAAAAGAGGAAAGTATGCAATGAAATATCTCTAGATTACTTGAATAAATAATCCAATTAAATTCCGAAGCATCTCTATTATTTAATTGAAAATTACGTTATTCATTATAATTAGAATCTAATTACTAGGGGATAACATACACATGTAGGTAGTTGAGATAATAAGTGAGGTGTTAAGAATTAGTGACTTTGAGAAATTATTTTAGCATGCCTCATGGAATTGATTCTTTGAAAACTTGTAACTAGATTTGCTTTAAGGAGTCAGTAAATCAGGAAAGTGTTGAACGGTATCCTAAGAATGAGATACAGATTCAATCTTATGGATGTAATGAAGAATAAGAAAGTCAAGATATACAAGCGAGGAGCAGATATGTCTGCAAAGAGCTGGTGCCATTACAATCCAAATCACTAAATTCGTGGATAAACGATTCCATCCTCGAGATTTTAGCCTTGTTAGTGCTTTTGTATTAACAAGGATGACCATTCATTTTCATGGTTGGTCAAGAAGTTGCACAATCAAGTAACGGTTGTTCTTATGCCATTTGGTAATAAACATTGTACTTCATTAGGAAAATACTAAAATCCGTTCTACTAAAAAAGTAGGAGTTTGGTAATAAGCAATGTACTTCCTGTAAAAAATAAACAAAAATAAAGAACAAATAATATCCTAAGTTCAACAGATGATTAGTTTTTTCACACTCAAAGATAGAAAACACAATAAGCATTGAAAGCTTCAGATTGAACTATCACAAAGGATCCAGCAATTCAGAAGATAATTGACATGACAAGGCTTATGTGCAATTGATGCTTAAAAATGATGACATAAATCATATTCCCTTGTGTTAAAATATGGGTACATAATGAACCATAAATTTTCATACCATTAGATATGCGTTGTACAAGTTTTTCGGTTCATTTACAATATATTATTACTTGTCTAATGTCATATTTTGTTATAGTTTCAGGTAATATAAAGGATGTACGCCCCTTATATACTTTTCTTGGCTGGAGTATCAAATATGGTAAGACTTTTTTTTTGCATAAACTTTCATAAATCAATAAGTCGCACAATTACGAATGATTGTGATAGACTAAGGCTTGTCTTGAGTATAGAACTATAGACCCTATGACTTTAAGAACTACATTAAAATTATTTTGATCAATGGTGGTTGACCTATACGTGGGATATATTGAATTTAGCCTGAGATTGCGACATTACTATATATATCTATATGTTCTTTTATCTAAGGGTCATATTTATATCTGGGATAAGTTTTTTTTTTAGTTGAGTTGAAGCCAAATGTTTCTCATCAGAACATCTTGTGGATTTTCGGGAGACCTGATTATTTTTGTGCTTGGTTTGTTCCCAGATATGAGAAATTATTCTCCATCATTAGTAAGTCACGTTACAAAATGTTTGAAGATATCTTTCACAAAGAAAAACGACCTTTCACATGCAGAGGAATAGAAGATATCTACAAACCACATCTCATATTAGTAATAGACATCTTGCACCTGCTACCATGGGATCAAAGAGCTCTATATGAACCACTTTCGTATGGTAATACTTCGCGACATCTCAGTGCAACTGTAAAGTAGTTAGCTCCACCTAATTTACAAGCTCAATTGACCATGGACAATGTCAATGTGGACAATGTTGTTGGAATGTCATCTATCCAGAAATATGGGTGCTAGAGGTATGGTTTGGAAAATTTGGTTGGGCCTGAATAGCTTACTTGGGAAGAATAATGTTTATTGTGTTAGTTGGATGGGTAACCTTTGTTTCCTTCAAGTTAATGAACGTGCATGTACATCTCAATTCTTCTACATTGATTTTGCATAATCTTGGTTGTTCTTCTAATTAATGAACAAATACATCTCAATTCTTCTACATTGATTTTGCATAATCTTGGTTGTTCTTCTAATTGTGAACAAATACATATGATGGGTTTCTCATCAAAATAAAATTGTATGATTTATAGCTTTTGTTGGTGAATGAGTCACTTCTGGGAGCTCTGCTCTACCAAGGTGCTCTTGAAAAGTTATTCTTTTTTTATTTTGGTGTATTTATTTAGTCTTAGTTGTTGTAATGTTGTTTTAGAATTTATTGATATATATAGTGATGATTTAATGAGTAGACGTCTAGGATCCCTTGTGGACTTTAACTCCTGAATATTTTAGAGAAAGAAAAATGGAAAAACACATTGTTTGTCTCCTATTAGTTTTGTGCAATAATATGAAATTTGACATCTCTTAGCACAACAAATTTTGAAAATTATGATCCTTGAATGTTGGTCCCGTGCTTAGCACAGACCATGGTTCATCTAGTATACCATATAAGGAACAAGGATATAGAAATTAATTGGTTTACAAAGAAATTGAATTATGATAAGGCTCAAAATGGGTTAACTAAGGATAAGTACAATTAGCAGTAGGTTATATAGGTTAAAAAAAGGGTAACTGTCATGACTCAAAATGTGTCATGAGTGGCATCCATACTTATTTTAGTAATTCAACTTATGCAGTGCGACAATAATGTGAAAGCTCAAATCTTATGAAAGTAAGAAATAAAAAATCCTCTAGAGTCTATTACATATCGTATTCCTAAACCTGAAAGTCATCATATCAAGGGCATCTAATCCCTAAATACCAAGTTTGAGAGTATCAAAAACACCACAATAGATAAATAAAATAGTTTGTGTCCAAAAACTAAGGACATCATATCATCACGGAGAGGATCCAACGAATACCTCACCCTGGAATCTAATATACTGAAGATTGGCTAGAGGTGAGGGCGAGTTGAAGTCGTTGGTACACTCGCTGCACTCCACAAAAGAATAACGAAGAACAATACAAATAGGGGTCAGCACAGGACAACTGTCACCGGTCGATTCAAAATAAAAACTAATATGCATAAAGTAATAACATGAAATCAACTAAAAGCACTTAACATGTGGCAAGCAACAAGTGACATGAATATGTGACTATAACAATAAAGCAAGTATGTAATTAGTCAATAATATCAAGAACATACATGAGGACTCAGGCCTCCACACCATGCTCTTTTGGAAAATGAGTTCGTTGAGATTGAGTTTATTAAGTTAATTTAATATGTTTTCCTTTAATGTTACTCTACCGAAACGTGACATCCGATCCAAAAATATCGTGTTGGCCCGTGGCACCCGATCCAAATATATTGTGCGGGCTCATGACATCCGATCCAATAATATAGTTAATTCATCATTCTTTATCATAACTTTTCACTTCATTAACAATATTCTATCAAGCCTCCTTTATTCAAGGCATCACTTTGATAGAGCAAGTTCAAGATTATGAATTTCACAGTCTTGGGATTACAAGCCAATCACAACAACATATAAATCATCCAATAACAACAATTAAGTACATAGAAAATTTCATAACATTACCCAATAACTATCAAACACTATTAAGAGTCTCTCTATCACATAGAGCAAACTATAATCTACCTCAATCGAAGAACCAAAGTCAAGCAAGCTAATTCACCAATTCTTTTCCTTTCTTAAATGCCTCCCAACATTCTCAATCTATCAAATATGAATAATTTGTAAGTAATAGCGCTCAATTCTTAATCAAGGTCCTAATCACGATGCCAATCAATTTGTCAAGTCTCATATTTCCTAAATCTCAATCTCAGGGTTAAATTTTAATTCTTTGAATTATTAAAAATCAAATGATATTCATATAATACCATACATCTAATATTTAATTACATCTCTTAATGTACCAAAACTTGATTCATGATATGATGTCATACCACAAATTTTCACCCATGAAAAATGAACCTACACAGAACTAACTTGCATAAATCATAACATTGAAACTTATATGCAAAACATGAAGTTCTTTTTATATAATCCACTAACACCCACTATCATCTCCCAATCATTAACTTACGATTATGTCATAATCATTGCAATAATTACTTAAAAATTGACCATTAAAATTGCCCTTCAAATTCAAAGAACCGTGTTGTAGCAACAACATAAATTGACAGATTCAATTGCTTCCAAGCATATATTAAAATAATCTAAATCCTCCAAGTAACCATCCAATACTATAATTATGACCCTAATCCACTACATATTAAGGAAATTGAGGAATCAAAGCTTTACCTGGATGCGCAGTCGTTCTTGGTTGACGCTGCAGGTAATGTTTCTCGTTCGACCTATTTTTTAGATAATATAAGGTGTTAAATAAATTATGGTATTTTCCCATTAACCTATAACACCTCAGACTTGGAGAAATGGCTAAAAAGGGAAAACATGCAAGCCCACAAACCCAAAATGGACCATGGACCCTGGACCCTTCACAACACCTTAGACGGCCCATTTAGGGGTCCACAACCCGTCTTGGGCATCATGAAGGACTGTCCAAGGTTGCCAAGGTAAGGGGTCACCTCCCACAGCTTATATGGCCCATTTAGGGTTCTACAACCCATCTTGGGCATTGTGAAGGACCATCTAAGTCTACCTAGGTTGGGGTCACCTAGACGGGACCCTAGACGGCCTATGGTCACTTGAATGGCCCGTTTAGGGGTCCGTTCAAGTCACCTATCAGTTTTTAGGTTTTTTGGTAAATTTAAAACAATGATATATCTTAGAACATAATGAATTAGGTTGCCCATTACCTATCAAATTAAAGATCTTTGAGTCCTCTTTCCAACGCCACCAAGTTTGCCTCATTGTGAGTTCGGAGTAAAAATTTATGCCTATTTTAGTGAAGCTTTGTCGGTCAGGTGAATCTTCATGACTAGCTATATGACTTGTGAACTGTTTCATGGACTGTGTGGCACTAAACGGTCCGTGAAGCTCCTCTTAAAACCCCTCATAAGTTTTAAGTTAGGGTCATTTTAGTCTTTCCCTAAACTGTTTGGTACCTAAATTACATCGTTTTAAACCCTATTTCAAGACTTGCGTTAGTGAACTAAGGCCATAACTACCAAATTAAATTCATTCTTCAAAATTCCCTACACTTGACCAAATTCATCCTCTCCAAATTTCTCTTTGTAAAGCTTGCAGAAGAAGTCTAGGATTTCAAGATAAAGTCTCCAAATTCACCATTGATTGTGGGCTTTGACATCAAGGTATGATAGTATTCACCTATGGAGTTCTTGGTTTCCTAAATTCTCCAATTTTACAAGTTGAATTCTCCAATTGAAGTTAGGATTTTCTTCCATCTCATGGGTTCATCTCAATTATGATCCAATTGATTATTTTATGTCTTTTAATGCAAGAATTTAATTAATTACAAGTTTTTAAGTTGAATTCTCATGAACCCATATGTAATCCATAATTTCTAGCCTATAATCATATGATGGGACTTTTGAACTATGAAAGATATTTTTATGAAGATATGCATGTTTCTTTATAAAATTGATATAAATGATTTAATGTTGCTTTGATGTGAAGCATCGATGTTGTTGTTGTTGTTGTTGTTGTTGTTGTTGTTGTTGTTGTTGTGAAAGGATTTCTCACAACTACTCAAAATGTGAATGTGAAAGGGTTTTCTCACATGAAGGATTCATAGGGTTGAAAGGTTTTCTCAACTAAACTTTGAATCAAGAATTAGGAGCTATTCTAATGAACTAGCTTGGATTGGCTACATGATGTACCCTTCCATGGATGATAATAAAAGCAACGATTACCCATGTCCTATAATGATAAGACAAGTTAAGATTAGTGACTCGTTCAGGAGATTTATGTGTAGCACCGAGTGGACAAGTGGTGATTACCCATGTCCCATAACTATGTGCCACCATATGTTTGTCTTATATAGATAGTATCTAGTGGATCCACTTTAACTCAAGATTTATGGTCCTTACCTTAGCAAGTAAGACACCCCTTTTCAGTGTGGGGCAGATACTGAATTCCATGTTATAGCTCACATGGCCTATGTTGGTTAAAGGTAAATCTCCCACAATGATGAACTAAGGTTAATTCCTAAAAGTATCTCAAATTTGTTTCAAAGATGTCTAACTTGCAATGAGCATGGTTATGACTTATTGTAACACCCCGTATCCGAAAGAGGGAAACTTAGGAACCTTTAGAATTTCCAGGTGTCACCCACGAGGGGCCAACCATGCCCCATAGGTGGGCTTCGTGGATGACCACCCAAGAAATCTGCCTGAGGCAGTAACCGCGACTAGGACCCATGCTACGTGGATAGGTCCATGGCCTGTGGTTCGGGCTCCATAGGTCCATGGACAATTTTTTGAGTCTCTGAACTCAGACCACATTTGACCAGGATAGATGATAGGTCAATCCACAGCTCGTCAATGTGGTCTCGTTGGTCAAGTCAAGGACGGTTAGTTAAGGGTACTTTCAGACTTTCTGATTTTAATTAAACTTAAGCGGTGTCATTTTAACCTAGCCTAAACCAACTATATAAGCATTTTAGATCCCTAATCTAATCCATTAAAGACATTATTTCCAAAACCTCAAAAGACTCCCAAAGTTCATCATCTCAAATATTTCTCTCTCTAGAACTTGAAGAAGAAAAAAAGAGTTTGAGCTAGGGTCAAGGTCAAGTCTCCATTCCTCAAGCATTTGTGGACTTTGTAATCAAGGTATGATGGTTCATCCATCAAATCCTTTCATCCATGGATCCCCATGTTTTCCCCAATTTAGAAGAAGAATTCCCCAATTTGAGCTAGGGTTTCTTCCAATGTTGTGGGTATTGTTGAATGTTGATCCAATTGAGTGGATTATGATTGTTTATGCTTGAGTTGAGTAGATTCAATGATATTTGTGCGAATTTACATGTACCCATGCCTAAACCTTGTTTCTAACCTAGAATGGATGTAATTGAGTTTTATGCCACGAAAAGGAAAATTGAGGATTTAGATGTAATCTCCTAGAATTGATGAAGTATATTGTAGATCTCCTGATAGATAAGCTTATAGACATGAATTGAATGTTATTAATGCATGTATGAAGAATCACGATTAGTAGTGCTTGAGATCGAGGGCAACATGTTGAAGCATGATTATATTGTTTTAGATGAAAACATATAGATATGAATTGCTTAAGAGTAAAGCATATGAGTATGAATTGATTAAGATCAAGTATATGTAATGAGGTATGACTTGTAGGCTTTGAGATTCAGATTGTCTTGAGATTAAGGCATGTATGGTGAATAATGAGTTATAGGGCTTGTAGAGAAAAGTTAATATGATGAGCTATGTTTAGTATGACTTTGAGAGTAAAGCTTCCATTATAAATGTTGAGTTGTAGATAGGATGGTTGTGGAAGGAGTTACCCATATTGACCTATATTATAAATGTATGAGATTATGTGTATTCTTATAGAGTCTATGTAAATGATTTAAGAACACTTTGAGAGTGAAGTGTTAGTGATTATGATATTGTTGTTGTGTTGATTGAAAGGCTATTCTCATGAACACATAATGAACATGATATGAAAGGTTTTCTCACATAGAATGATTCTAGGTTGAAAGGCTTGCTTACCTAAAATGAATCTAAGTCAACGGACTATAAAGTGACATGAGGCTTGAGGTGATTCCCCAAGACCTTCATATGAGAAGGATGTGAGGTGAGTCTCATGATAAACATGAGGTGATTACCTATGTCATGTTATGAGGAGTGTGAGGTGACTACCCTTAATCTATAAATCCTACAGCAAGGCAATAGGTGATTACCCATTAGCCTTTATTGTTGATCATGGAGGCGAATACCTATGATCCATATAAAATGATGTGGAGGTGAATACCTATATCATAGCTTATTGGACATGGAGGCGAATACCTATATCGTAACCAGTTGGACATAGAGGCGAATACTTATGATCCTTGTAAAAATGATGTGGAGGCGAATACCTATATCATATGATGGTGGGGCATGGAGGCAAATCTCTATGATTCCATAAAATGGCCATAGAGGTGAAGTAAGGCAAGAGGTGAATACCCATTAGCCTTTATAATAGGCATAGAGAGGTGAATCCCTATGTCTTGAAAGTAAAGCAAGAGTAATGTGAATTATGTCATGATGAATGAAATGTGTGGATTGTTTCTAGAATGGCCTTCCATGAGATGTATGACTAGAGGTTAATCCCCATGTCTATAAAAGGTAAGCTAAAGATGAAAATGATAGATGATGAGTTTGAGTGATGGTCTAAGGGTGCCCACATTGATGAGTAAGATTAGTGAGAGATTATGTATGTCTTAGCTAAGTATGCCTTGAGATTACTTTATGAAGTTTTCCTTTTATGTTATGATGATCTACTTATGCATTGATTACGCTTATGACTTATGCTATTATCTCTTATGCTTATAGCCTATGTCTCATATTGACTAACGCAATTGCTATGTTGATGATTTATGCTAGCCATCATATTTAGTACATGTTTGTACTAATGCATACTTTTGCCTACATTGTTATCAAATGTAGGGTCCGGCAATATTGACTTCTATCCTCGTGGCTAGGTTCATAGTAGAGAAAGAAGAGAAGTTTTGGAGAGTCCTCATAGCATTCGAGGGCTTGACCACCATGTCCTTTTTATCTTTCATTTTATATTTAGAACTATTGTATGGGCGGTGTCCCATGATATTCATGTTTTAGATGGTTTGAGATGAAGGGTAATAGACTTCCGCTTCGTTTTATGAAACTTTGATGTTATGAAAAAAAATTTAAATTCCGCTCATTTCTATTATCTTATGTTATGATATGCTAAGTTGGCTTGTATGAGGCCTCTCGAGGTCTTGTACGCCTTGTTACATCTAGGGGTTACCCCTGGGTCGTGACAGGCATGTTTTCTAGCATGTTGATTTATGATTTAGCTTGGTCATTACATGTCATATAAAGTCCTTTTAACATAATTTCATAACTCTTATGTATTACTATCATACTTTGTACATTCCATGTACTAATGCATATGTGTGCCTACATTATTTTACTTAATGTAGTGTCCGATGCTCCTACCTCCCACACTGTGGCTAGTGATCCCGTGTAGACATTTAAGATTGGTGAGTCCTCATGATCCGAGGTCCATGATTCTTTCATTGCATTCATGTATTTTCATTTCAGATGTTGTATGTGATGTATGGGTTACATCCCAATCACTCATTTGATGTAATAGATGACTTTGAGACTTATGTTAGACTTCCGCTACTTTTGTCAAACTCTTTTGAAATATGAAATGTTATCATTTGAACTCGTTAATTCTATTATCTTGTATGATGTATGCTAAGCGTCTTGTATAGGGCCTCTTGGGGTCCTATACGCCATGTGACGTCTAAGGTGTACTTTTGGTGATGAAAAACTTGGTATTTAGAACACAAGGTTTAGAAAGGTCCTATGATGTCTCATAAGCCACGTCGAGTAGAGCCTTGTTCATAAGTGTGGAGTGCGGTGTATTTATGAATGAGAAGCTATAAGATGTGTAGGAAATTCTACATTTTTAATCACTCTAAAGTCGTACGATAGATTTTAACTCTATATGTATCTCGTATAATCCCTATCTGATGATCTTTAGGATATGGCCCCTTAAAGAGCATACGTTAGAAGAAATATGGGTGAGCATGTGGAACAAGAAGCTTCTCAAGTTTTGGACGACCCTTTGGACAAGCAAGTGTCTAATGCGGAGTTTAGAGATGCTTTTCAAGTGTTGGCTCAAGACATGACGGCTCAAGCCAATAGGGAGGTTGTCGTCCTCATGTATCCAAATCTGGGTACGGCAACAACTAGAGTGAGAGACTTCACTAGAATGAATTCTTTGGAGTTTCATGGCTCCAATGTTGAGAAATATCCTCAAGAGTTCATTGATGAATTGTATAAGGTGTTAATGATCATGGGAGTGACGCAGGTGGAAAAGGCAGAATTGTCCACTTATTAACTTAAGACTGTTGCTCAAGTTTGGTTCAACCAATGGAAGGGGGAAAGGGTGGTTGATGCGGGCCCTCTTGATTTGGAGAAGTTTAAGGTTGTTTTCCTTGATAGGCTCTTTCCTCTTGATATGAGAGAGGCAAAGGTACTTGAGTTCATCAACCTTTGTCAAGGAAACATGAGTGTAAAGTAGTATGCCTTGAAATTAACACAATTGTCTAAATATGCTCCAATTGTGGTTGCCGATCCTAGGGCAAGGATGAGTAAGTTTGTTTCGGGAGTGTTGATGAGTCCACAAATTGGACTGATTCAGGGCTATATTTTAATAGAAATTGTGTCCTCAAATGCTTATTTTATCTCAATATGTGATGAAAACCCTTAAGTTTCAGGCATTTGAAGTTTTAAGGAAAGCATGGACACTACGTCGCAAAAAGGAATGAAGAGGCTGAAAAGAATGAAGAAATGAAGACTTGAGGATCGTCGAGTCGTCGAAGGGTCTTACTTCGCCTTTTGTTCCAATGTGCTGAGCCCTGAAGGGAAAGAGCAAATCGGTGGTGAAAAAGAGCAATCGGCGTCTCGCCGAGCGACTCTGCGAAGCAGTGCTACATCGCCCAATCATCCAGGACACAATAATGCTGAAGGTAACTGATGAAAGGCGACGAAGTGGACCAAAGGGCAGATTGCCGAATGCATCGGCGATTCCCATTAACGTCACTGAAAGATCCTTCGGAGCACATTTTCTGAAAACTATAAATACTAGTTCAGTTTTTATTCTTAGTAGCTAATTTTTACCTTAGTAGCGAATTTTTTACATTTTTTTAGTTTTTAGATTATTGAGTTGGAAATTTTTCTCTCTAAATTTTGGAGAGGGTTTTGAAGAACTTGGAGCTTTCAAGGTTTCATTTTTAAGAAATTGGACTTGGGTCTCTTAGATTCTTCACTTTTGGCTTGTTTTAAGACTAAATCTTGCATACCCATTGATGTAAACTGATATTGGTATACGTCTTTATCTCTTTTACATGCTTAGCTAAAAACCTTAATTCTTGGGGGTGTGATTTTGTGAATATGGGTTAGATTAGTTGTTGGGTCTTGCTTGCTAATAGTCTATTTGTAGTTTAAATGTGATTTCATTTAGTGGTTGCGGGTGAACTTAATGAGGTTGTTGTTGCAAATATAATCTCATATATCTGTTTTCGGCTTGCACATGAAAAAGGTCGTAAAACTAAGATCACTAAATTGATGGCCAGTGTGAGTGGGTCGACATGAGGTTCAGCTCGAGGGAGTGAAACCTAATCCCATGTCCACACACTCAGCTCGAGAGAGTGAGTGGGTTAAGGTGTAGGCTGGTCTTCACACGGCAAGTGGTGTTCAAGAGGAACGCATTAGAAACGGGGTAAGTTTCTCGAGAGAGAGAACTTATCCCCCTTGAAGTCTAGCCTAGTCATAAATACTCAATGAATTTACTATCAAAAGCATGTACCTAATGATTTAATCTATCCCGTATTCCTATCACATCCCAAGAATCTAGTCTCCATACTTGTATTTTTTCTTATTGTCACTCGTTCAGCTATTTCTTACTTACAAACCCCCATTTGATACTTGATGCTTGTGTTACCCTTTTTAATTTGTTATGTTTTCATTCACCAATGTCTTTAGCTACGATTAGCTTTAGCATTTTCACACTCAACCACTAATTCTCACGCCCACTCCTTTCGGAACGATCCCAACCCTTGGTTGGGTTACTAAACTATTGTACGATCGTAGACACTTGCATTGGAAGTTGTGTCTTGATTACGCAAACATCAAAATGGCATCGCTGTCGGGGAGTGGTGTTACATGGAAGTTTTTGATTTAAGTCAAATTCTGCTTTCAATAATCGTAGTTCACTAACCTTATTTTTAGTTTTATTTTCCTTTGAATTTGTTGATGTAGGTAGGTACCCTAAGCATGGTTGGGGGCAATAGTGACAACTCGGCTGAGATGAGCTAAGAAGTCGAGAGGGACTTCGAGTTAACCGAACTGGTAACTCAGCTGAACAAGTTGTCCACCAAAATAACAGAGGTGGAAAACTAGTGCAAGGGTCAAGGGAGGTACATACCTCCCCATGAGAGGAAGCAATCTAGAGACAGGGAGAACAATCGTGTCCAGAATACACTCTAAATCATTCTCCAATAGATCACCGAACAAGATCGAATGTTGGAAGAGATGAAGTAGAGTATTGAAGTGTTGAATCAAATGGTTGGCTCTCATTCTAGATTGATCCAGCTGATGAGGACACTCCTAAATTATGCAGTGTCTCCTCTTCACTCAAATGAACCATTGGGGTTATCTGGTAACACTAGGGCCAACCAATCGATCGAGAGTGAGTAAGGACTCGCGTCGTGCCACGATGTTAAATAAGGGGCTTCTTGGGAGGCAACCCAAGGTTTTAAAATGCATTATTTTGCTTTTATAAATAATGGTGTGTTAGTGGTGCATATTTGAATGAGGAATGTGGTGAAAAATATAGATTGGCAAGAAAATGGTCAGTTGGCGTATCGCCGAAGAGGTCGGCAAGCCCGACTCAACCCACCGTTTGGGTCAATTCAAGGTTGAGTCAGGCCTGTAAAACTCGGCAGACTTACGAAACAGTTCAGCATGTCGCCGACCATGTCAGCTACCTCAATGTAGATCGTCATCTTGACCCCCAAGAAACTGAAAGAAATTTAGCAATCGGCACGCAAGTGATCAATCGGCAAATGGCCAAGTGAATCAGGGAGTGCGATTAATGTCACCGAACAGGCACGAACTGGATGGTTTATAATGGCCAAGAGACTTCAAATTTGAAATTCTTCACTTTCCCTCGCTCTTAAACCTTCTAAATTCACACTAAGGTAGTATTTTCTTTATTTTAGCCCTTTACTAGCATTTTAGTTTGTTGATTTGTGCTCGAAGTTGGAATACTTTGCCGCCTAGCTTTTCAATCGCAATTTAATCGACATCAAAGGTTGGTTACCAAACCCCTAGATTATTATTGATAATTTTGAACTCTTTTGCAGTAATAGTATCGTATTGATCTGTTTTGGACCTCTCTGATAGGATTAGAATGATAAAATGCCTACTTAAACTTGAAAATATTGCCCGTAATGTTTGATTGCCAAATGCCCATAGCTTTTGTGCTTTTTAATGAGTTGGAATGTGATTTCGTGTTGTTAAATTGATTAGGTGAAGTCTGAGTAGCCCACGTTTGTGCCAAATGTCAAAAATTTGCTCAATGATAGAGCGGGTGACACCGCTCTTAAGAGCAAATATCATCAAATGTCCAAATGTGGCAAATCTAGAAGAAATCTGAGTATTCCGGGGTGATGGGTAGTATGGGTCTTGTTTGAATTCCATGAGTGCATGCTTTGATTTTTTTTGGGGGGTTGCGGGATTGAAATTGAGAAGATAGGTTCAAAATAGGCACGTTGGGTCGATTGGCGAGCTAGGTCGAGCTCGCCGAATGACTCGGTGGTTCGCCTAATGTACCCATCTCACTGATAATTTGGCACCTTGATTGATATTTGATACTGTAACTTTCAGTGTGAAGTCTGTCAGTGTCGAAAGCACTCAGTGACTCGTCGAAAGTATTCTTATCGCCTTTTATCTACATCATTGGAACCCTTGTGTGTGCACTGTAACTTTCGACTAACTACCCTTGCTCACCGAAAGTAACCGGCGATTCATCGAAAGACCCTCCCTATCACTGACTTATTTTAATTATTGAGTCAATCCCTTCGACAAGCTTGATTTAGCTCGCCAAAGAGGTTCGGCGACTCACCGACTGGATCGGCGAGTCTGTCTGCAATAAGATTCTCTATGATTGTGTTGACTTTCTCCTAATTTCTGTCGATCTTTTGCAAGTATGGTACGCACAAACTTAAATGAGCCACCTCAGAAAAAGGCAATGGGTATTACGATAAATGAAGGAGGATCACGTCCTTTATAGAAAAGAAAGCAAGATCTCCCACTATGAGATAAAGGCAAACGAAATAAGCATATCGCTAAGAAAGGGGTAGCTATTAAGCCAGATTCTTCTAAATCAGACGATGAGGAGCTATTGGTTCACCATAGTAGCAGACACCAGGCTAGATATCAGTCTACCCCCACCAGAGTTTCATTAGCTGCAGCTCCTCCTAAATCAGATGCAGGTCAGCTCAGGTACCCTTAGTAACTCCTGCACTGCCTATTGCTCCTCCACCTAGATTTCTGAAGAGACTAAAAGGTGAAGGAGTCTGGACTATCCTAGAGGAGAAGCTGCATGCATCCTAATGTGCTTAAAACTCTCCGATACCATGGATTTGAGTAGTTCACACGGCCCCGAGACCCTTACATTCCCTCCTGGGTAAGAGAATTCTACATATCCTATGGGGAGTTAGTGCCTAAAAAAAAGAAAAAGGCAAGTAAGTTTCGACCAGTGAAATCGTTCATGGTAAGAGGCAAAGAGGTGGAGTGCCACAGCTAGCATATTAATGTTGTATTAGGTAAACCGTTGCACTCACCACTCCCTTACGAGGGGTTGCCGATGTTCAGTCCCTTGATGATTTAAAGGGTTGGTTGGCTCCGTTGATTTCTGAGACCACCCAGACGTGGATGGATGAAGGAACTCCCATTGAGAAGAGGGACATGAACATCGCCTCCAGGTTATAGTTTGGCTTCATTAGCAGCACTATCATGCCATCCCAGAACGATTTTATTTTGTGCCATCCTAAGGTGGCTTACCTTGGCTCTATCATGGCTAGGAGGCAGTTCGACCTTGGACTACTGACTTCGCAGGAGATGGCCATGAGAACCAAGCAGAGACTTACCTCTCTGCCATTCCCATTTTGATCACTGAGTTATGCCGACATGCCAGAGTACCCTGGGATCCTACGCATGATATAGAGGTCATCCCTTCATCCTCCACAGACATCCGGCGTATAGAGGCCAAGTTCACACAAGACGAGGTTGACAGGAGGAGAGCTGCTCCAGAAGATACTTCTCCAGAGGTCAATGTTGACTCATTACCAACAGAGGCATCTTCACCTACTCTGGCCTCTGAGCCCTCAAGTATACCCACTCCTTCTTCCTTTTCCTCATAGGCTCCAGGTGCTTCCTCATCATCCTAACTTGCCAGGATCACTAAGGCCATAATCCTGAAGATGGGCAGTTGGCCTATTCAGCTGATGTGAGAGCTACCCGACCGAGAGGTGCTGTCAAAATGATCAACGCGCAAACTAGCAAAGACTTACCCCCTTGGACTTCTATTGATGCCTTGACAGTGAGAGTCATTGCTTGTAAGAGCAGACATGGGGAAGGCTTTGAGGCGATGGCTTTAAAAGCCGAGATTGCAAGTTTGAGGAAAGATGTAGACTATCTTAAGTCTATTGACTTCACTTCATTACTAGAGAGGGCAGATGATGAAGATGCTCCTAAGACCACCGAAGATGTGCAAGGAGATGGCGCAGCACATGCAGATTCGGATCCAAAGACTGATGAGGAGTTGATATTAGTACATGCTGAGGAGACATATGAGAGCAGAGATGAGGGCATATTCAGAGACTTGCCAGATCTTATAGAGATGGTCGTGCAGCCGGTGATCCAGACATTGCCGACTAAGACATCCACAGCAGTTTCTAGTGGATTTGGCATTGCTATTCTGTCTGAGGCTACTCTAGGCACTAAAGCCCATATACAGACTGCTATACCAGCTAATGAGACCCCCACAGAGAGAGAGAGAGAGAGAGACTACATAGATAGGACCGTTATTTACCTCCCTCTTTGTCTTATTATATTTTTACTCTTGATACTTTTATTTGTATTTGAGGACAAATACTTTTTAATCATGGTGGGGTGAGGCCCACACCTTTTGTGTTGATAGTTATGTTTTGTGTATATATTTGGGTCGTTCTGCTTTAAAATTGTGTTTTATCTGTTTTTGTGGATGTTTGAACTTGTGGATCCTTTTGTTTTAAATTGCAAAATGATTTTGACCCTTCTGAAAAATTTTGAACTTTTCGCACATTTTTGCCACCCCTCGTGTGTTGAATGTGGCTATTCTTTTGAAAAATTTGAATCTCAGTTTCGATCAATACCAATGACTTGAATAGTGCTTACAATCGAACGAACATAAATGTGCGGCTACGATGAGACCAAATGAAGTTGCATAGACAATATGTGAACTCTTTGCATCTCGTTATGACTAGCCTTGTATCAAATTGATTCTCTTGTGATGATCATTGCACACTAGCAAAAGTGTTGAGTCTTGTTTAACTTATAGTGTTAATGCCTAGTGTGATGAGCTTACCTGTGAACTATGCATGATAGATCCTAGAATTTGCCCCGTTGGTCCGGTACACTAAGTAATGCTATATCTTGTTATGATCTTAATCAACTTCAAAGAGTGTTAACCAATTTGACATATACCTCTTTTGTGACCTATCTTGTGAGTGTGTGATTCTCTATTGAACACCCCTTAAGCCTGACCTTTCTTCAGAATAAACTTGATGAGCACTAGACCTTTCTTTATCCACTACCTATAATCCTCTTGAGTTATGGTTAATTGAAAGTCAATAAGTGCAAGAAAAGTCTCCCTTAACCTGTGGTTTTGAGAAAAATGGAACCCCTCCATATGAAAAAAAAGAAAGAAAAGATGGAAAAAGAATTAAAAAGAAAGTTGTGGAATAAAGTACAAAAGAAATAGGAATTCCAAACAATCTATGGGAAGTGAATAATGGGATGACTTAAGAGCACTAGCAAAAATGATGAAAGAAAAGGAATGGGAGTGTTGTGAATACCACATCTCATGAGGATGAAAGCCACTAAGCCTAAATGACCATACCTCTGTACTCAGCTCTATTACAAGCCTTAAAAAGACCTTTTTGATCTTGAGTAAGCTTAAACAAATGTCGATTGGAAAATACGGGCAAACTTACGGGTGAAAGCATGCATTGTTTTCATTTTCTATAAGAGTGAGCGTTGAATTTGATTTCAGAACTTTAAATGAGTAAACCATTATGTGCGAATATGGAATCATTCTTTCTGTGAGGGCATTTGAACACTATAGTTGAGCTTGAACATGCATTTGAAGCAAGTATTGTGAGCATGAGATTCATTGATATTGGTGAGTCACAACTTGAATCTTCAAGTGCACATTTGATCTTTGCATAAGCAAATTGAGTCTTGTTGTGTGCACTCATGATTGAGTCTTGTGTAACACTGTTCGAGACACTCCTTTTTGAACGGCTGAACTTGAGTTTGCTTGAGGACAAGCAAAAGTTTAAGTTGGGGGTGTTGATGAGTCCACAAATTATACTCATTCAGGGCTATATTTTAATAGAAATTGTGTCCTCAAATGCTTATTTTATCTCAATATCTGATGAAAACCCTTAAGTTTCAGGTATTTAAAGTTTTAAGGAAAGCATAGATACTACATCGCAAAAAGGAACAAAAAGGCTGAAAAGAATGAACAAATGAAGGCCTGAGGATCGTCGAGTCCACTTGACGAGTCGCCGAAGGGACTTACTCTGCCTTTTGTTCCAGTGTGCTAAGCCCTGAAGGGAAGGAGCAAATTGGCAGTGAAAAGGTGCAGTCGGCGTCTCGTTAGGCGACTCTGCGAAGAAGTGCTACACCGTCTAATTATCCAGGTCACAAAAATGTTGAAGGCAACTGATGAAAGGCGACAAAGTAGACCAAAGGGCAGATCGCCGAATGCATCGGCGATTACTACTAACGTCACCGAAAGATCCTTCGGAGCACATTTTCTTAAAACTATAAATACTAGTTCAGTTTTTATTCTTAGTAGCTAATTTTACCTTGGTAGTGAATTTTTACATTTTTTTAGGTTTTAGATTATTGAGTTGGAAATTATTCTCTCTAAGTTTTGGAGAGGGTTTTGAAGAACTTGGAGCTTTCAAGGGTTTCCTCTTCAAGAAATAGGACTTGGGTCTCTTGGATTCTTCACTTTTGGCTTGTTTTAAGACTTGTTCTTGCATACCCATTGATGGAAACTGATATTTGTATACGTCTTTATCTCTTTTACATGCTTAGATCAAAACCCCAATTCTTGGGGTGTGATTTTGTGAATATGGGTTAGATTAGTTATTGGGTCTTGCTTGATGATAGTCTATTTGTAGTTTAAATGTGATTTTGTTTAGTGGTTGTGGATGAACTTAATGAGGTTGTAGTTGCAAATATAATCTCATATATGTGTTTTTGGCTTGCTCGAGAGAGAGGTCGTAAAACTAAGACCACTAAATTGATGGCCAGTATGAGTGGGTTGACATGAGGTTCAGCTCGAGAGAGTGAACCCTAGTCCCATGTCCATACACTCAGCTCGAGAGAGTGAGTAGGTTAAGGTGTAGGCTGGTCTTCATGCGGCAAGTGGGTGTCCGACAGAAACACATTTGAAATGGGGAAAGTTGCTCGAGGGAGAGCTTATCCCCCTTAAAGTCTAGCCTAGTCACAAATACTCAATGAATTTACTATCAAAAGCATGTACCCAATGATTAATTCTATCCTGTATTTCTATCACATCCCAAGAATACCATCTCCATACTTGTATTTTTCCTTATTTTCACTGTTTTAGTTGTTTCTTTCTCACAAACCCCCATGTGATACTTGACGCTTGTGTCACCCTTTTTAATTTGTTATGTTTTCATTCGCCAAAGTCTTTAACTATGATTAGCTTTAGCACTTTCGCACTTGACCACTAATTCTCACTCCCACTCCCTTGGGAACGAACCCAACCTTTGGTTGGGTTACTAAACTATTGTACGATCGTAGACACTTGCATTAAAAGTTGTGTCTTAATTACACAAACATCAAGTGTCCGACATGGTAACCAAAGAATGTCGTACTGCCATGCCCATCAATGATATCGATATTTGTCTTCTAATTGTGCATACTCAACAAATAGAAGAAGAGAAACTTAAGGAGAAATCTAAGAAGGAAAAGAAGGCAAGGGCCGGTGATGGTGACTTTTCACGTTCGAGGTCTGAGAGATATAGTCGTTCTAAGTTCCAACAAAGGTTTTTCGTTCAAGGTTCCTCTAATGTTTCAGCTTCTAAATTCAACAAGGATAGGGTGTCTAACCGTAAGCCTAATGGAGGAAACGGTGGTGGATCTTCATTGTCTACTTGTGCTAAGTATGGAAGGAAGCATGTGGCAAGATGAATTATAAGATTAGGGAATATCCCTCTGTTTCTAAGAATGAAGGAGATTCTACGCACTTTAAACTTGTAGGAGTCAGAAGCAAAATCAATTCTATGCAATTCAAACTCATTATGAGCAAGAGGGTTCTTCCGATGTAGTTAGTAGTATGTTGAAAGTATTTTATCTTGATGTTTATGCCTTACTTGATCTTGTGCTACCTTGTCTTTTGTGATGCCATATGTGACTATGAGGTTTGACATCTCTCTGGATGTATTGTCAGATCCTTTTTCTGTCTCTACTCTGATTGGTGAATCTATTGTGGCTAAGAGAGACTATAGAAATTGTCTCGTATCCTTATCCCATAGATTCAGTCATGTTGATCTTGTAGAGCTTGATATGTTATATGTTGATGTTATTCTCGGTATGGATTGGTTGCATTCTTGTTATATAGATTGTGGAACCTGAGTGGTTAAGTTTTAGTTTCCAAATGAGCCTATCATAAAGTAGAAAGGGGGAAATTATATGCCTAAGAGTCAGTTTGTTTCTTGTCTTAAAGCTAGATAAATGATTTCTAAGGGCTGCATATATTATCTTGTCTGGGTCAATGATACAGATTCTAAAACCCCTACTCTTGAGTCAGTCCCCTTTATCAATGAGTTTCCAGAAGTGTTTCCCTATGATTTACCGGTGTTCCTCCCGAAAGGGAAATAGAATTCGATATTGACCTCCTCCCAAATATGCAACCTATCTCTATTCCTCCTTATCATATGGCCCCGACAAAACTTAAGGAATTAAAGGATTAGTTGAAAGATTTGTTGGATAAGGGCTTCATCCGACCAAGTATTTCACCATGGGGTTCTCCAGGTTTGTTTATTCGAAAGAAAGATAGTTCACTACGTATGTATATAGACTACTGACAATTGAACAAGGTTAACATTAAGAACAGATATCCTCCTCCAAGGATAGATGATTTGTTTGATCAACTACAACGAGCGAGTTACCTTTATAAGATTGACCTTCGGTCGGGCTATCACCAATTATGGGTAAAGGAAGGTGACATTCCAAAGATGGATTTAGGCACTCAATATGGTCATTATGAGTTTTTGGTAATGTTGTTTAGTTTGACCAATGCTCCGGCCACATTTATGGATTTGATGAATAGGGTGTTTAAACAATACCTTGATATGTTTGTGATTGTGTTTATCGATGATATCTTGATTTACTCAAGGAGTGAGGATGAGCATAGACAAATGCGGTTAATAGTTGGCCTAGGCCTCTATCCCTTTCAGATATTTGATGTTTCTTGGGTTGGCTAGCCACTATAGAAGGTTTGTTGAAGGGTTTTCTTCAATTGCCTCTCCATTAATAGCATTGACCCAAAAGAAGGTTAAGTTCATATTGTCTAAAGCATGTGAGAAGAGTTTTCAAGAATTGAAAAATAGACTTACCTCTGCTAGTGTTGACTTTACCGAAAGGATTCAATGGATTTGTGGTATATTGTGATGCTTCAAGAGTTGGGATAGGGTGTGTTGTTATGCAAAATGAAAAAGTTATTGCTTATGTTTCACGACAACTTAAGATACATGAAAAGAACTATCCTACGCATGATTTAGAATTGCCGGCAATTGTTTTTGTCATAAATATTTGTAGGTATTACCTATATGATGTTCATGTGATGTCTTTACCGACCACAAAAGTTTGCAATATGTGTTTAAGTAGAGAGATCTAAATCTTCGCCAAAGGAGGTGGCTTGAGTTACTAAAGGATTATGACAGGAGTGTCCTCTATCACCCCGGTAAAGTGAATGTGGTGGTGGATGCTCTTAGTCTGTTATCAATGGGTAGTGTTGCTCATATTGAGGATTGTAAAAAGGAGTTGGTTCGAGATTTTCATATATTAGCCCGGTTGGGTGTTTGTGTGTTCCCAATGTAGATTACTTGAGAGAGTAGATCTTATTAGAAGCCTATATTTCTCGATATACCATTCACCCGGGAGCCACCAAGGTGTACCGTGACTTGTGGGAGGCTATTGGTGGAATGGGATGAATAAGGATATTGCAGAATTTATGGCTAAGTGCCATAATTATCAACAAGTGAAAGTTGAGTATCTAAAGCCAAGAGTTTTATCCTAATATATTAACATTCCCACTTGGAAGTGGGAAGATTTTAATATGAACTTTACTATAGGTTTACCCCACACTTGGTGGCAACTTGACTCGATTTGGGTTATTGTGGATCATACAACGAAATCAGCTCATTTAATTCCAATCAATGTTTCTTATTCGGTGGAGGACTATGTTAAGTTTTACTTGAGAGAAATGGTTAGGTTGCATGGAGTTCCCCTATTCATTATCTCCTATCATGGTACCCAATTCACTTCTCATTTTTGGAAATCTTTCCAAAAGGGGCTTGGTACTCGTGTTAATCTTAGTACGACCTTTCATCCTTAAACCGATGGGAAAATGGAAAGTACTATCCAAACCTTGGAAGATATGTATAAAGCTTGTGTAATTGACTTCAAAGGTAATTGGGATGATAATTTACCTTTGATTGAGTTTGCGTAAGCATTGGTATGGCTCCATTTGAGGCTCTATATGGTAGGAGGTGTGGATCTCTTATAAATTGGTTTGAAATGGGTGAAGATGCTTTGATAGGTCCAGAATTGGTACATGAGGCTATGGATAAAGTTTGACTTATTAGAGAAAGGTTGAAAACTACTCAAAGTCGACAAAAGTCCTGATGTTAGAAGGAGTTGAGTTTAATGTTCATAATTGGGTTTACTTGAAAATCTCACCCATTAAGGGTGTGCTGAGGTTTGGAAAAAGAAGGAAGCTTAGTCCCCGTTATGTGAGCCCGTATCAGATTTTGAAGCGTTTCGGTAAAGTTGCTTATGAACTTGATTTGCCTAATGATTTGGCATTGGTACATCCGGTTTTCCATGTCTCCTAGTTGAACAAATGCGTTAGATATCTTACATCCATACTTCCCCCGGAAGGTTTAGGAGTTAAGGAGAATCTTCTTATGAAGAAGTTCCTATTGAGATTTTGGACCAACAAGTTAAGAAGTTAAAAAATAAGGAAGTTACTTTTCTGAAGGTCTTTTGGAGGAATCAGTTAGTTAAGGGTGCAACTTGGGAGGCCGAGGCCGATATAAAGTCCCGTTACCCTCATCTCTTTCCCACCAACCCCACTCTAGCTTGAGGTATTTAGTTCCTCATGGTTCATCCTTATGTATTAGTCATTCCCATGTTTTTTTGTGCATGCATGCTCATGAAAATTTTGATTTTATCAAATATATGATTTAGCTTGATTGATTGCTTCATGATTATGATTTGCATGTATGTCTTATGAAATGATGTTTTAAATATGTATTAGCTTAGAGTTGAGATTCCTACATGGTTATGTGCATTTTGATGAAGTTGCATTAATGTTGGGTTGGTAGTTTCTCTCATACTCTATTCGTGTTAGTTTGAGTTCCATTGAAGGATGAATGTTCCCAAGAGGGAGATATTGTAATGCCTAGGACTGCAAGAAACGGGTAAAAAGGACAAACAAACAAGTCCACGAACCCAAAATGGACCATGGACCCTTCACGGAACCTTAAATGGGCTATTTAAGGGTCTACAACATGTCTTGAGCATTGTGAAGGACTATCCAAGGCTGCCAAGGTAGGGGTCACCTTCACAACACGTTAGATGGCTCATTTAGGGGTCCACAACCCATCTTGGGCATCGTGAAGGACCATTCAAGGCTTCCTAGGCAGGGGTCACCTAGACGGTCCATGGTGACTTGGACTACCTGTTAAGGGGTCCATACAAGTCACCCATCAGTTTTTTGGTTTTGGGTCAACTTCAAATGATGATATCTCTTAGCAAATAATTAATTAGGTGGACCATGATCTGTCAAATTAATGATCTTTGAGTCATCTTTCCAATGCCACAAAGTTTGCCTTTTTGCGAGTTTGGAGTAAAAGGTTATGCTCGTTTTAGTGAAGTCTTGTTGGGAAGGTGAAGTGTTTCATGGATTGTATGATACTAGATGGTCCATGAAGCCCCTCTTTTATGACCCCCACATCAGTTTTTAAGTTAGGTTCATTTTAATGTTTCCCCAAAGTGTTTGCTACCTAAACTACGCCGTTTAAACACTATTTCAAGACCCATATGAGTGAATCAAGTCCTAAAACTACCAAATTAAATTCAATCTCCGAAATTCCCTAAACTTGACCAAATTCTTCCTCTCTAAAGCTTGAAGAAGAAGTCTAGGGTTTCAAGATCAAGTCTCCAAATTCATCATTGATTGTGGGCTTTTGACATCAAGGTATGATAGTATTCACCTATGGAGGTCTTTCCTCCATAGGTTTCCTAAATTCTTCAATTTTACAAGTTAGAATTCTCCAATTGAAGTTAGGGTTTTCTTCCATATCAAGGGTTCATCTCAATTATCTTCCAATTGATTGTTTTATGTCATTTTATGCATGAAGTAAAGTAATTACATTATTTTAATTTGAATTCCAATGGACCTATGTGTAATCCATGATTTCTAGACTATGATCATATGATGGGGCTTTTAAACAATGAAAGATGAATTTATGAAGATATGCAAGTTTCTTTATGAAATTTATATAAATGATTTAAGGTTGCTTCGAGAGTGAAGCATTGATGTTGTTGTTGTTGTTGTGAAAGGATTTTTCACATACTACTCAAAACATGAATGTGAAAGGGTTTTCTCACATGAAGAACTCATAGGGTTGAAAGGTTTTCTCAACTAAACTTTGAATCAATAATTAGGAGTTATTCTAATGAACTCTAGCTTGGATTGACTACTTGATGTGCCCTTCCATGGATGATAAGACAAGCGGCGACTACCCATGTCCCAAAATGATAAGATAAGTTAAGATTAATGACAAATCTAAGGGATTTATGCTTAGGACCGAGTGGATAAGTGGCGATTACCCATGTCCCATAACTATGTGCCACCATAGGATTGTCTTAGATAGACATTAGCTAGTGGATCCACTTTAGCTCAAGATTTTCGGTCCTTACCTTGGCAAGTAGGACACCCCTTTTAGGTGTGGGGAAGACACTGGATTCCATGTTATAGCTTACATGGTCTATGTCGGTTAAATGTAAATCTCCCACAATGATTAACTAAGGTTACTTTCTAAGAGTATCTTAAATGTGCTTCAAATATGTCTAGCTTGCATTGACCAAGGTTATGACTTATGTTTCTAACATGTTAATTCATGATTTAACTTGGTCATTGCATGTCATATAAAGTCCTTTTAGCATGATTTCATAATTCTTATGCATTGTTATCATACTTGGTACATTTCCTGTACTAATGCATACTTGTGTGTACATTGTTTTACCTAATATAGGATCCGACGCTCCTACCTCCCACACTCATGGTTAGTGATTCCGTATAGACAATTAAGACTGTTGAGTCCTTATGATCCGAGGGCCAAAATTCTTTTATTGCTTTCATATCTTTTCGTTTTGGATGATGTATGTGATGTATGGGTTACGTCCCAATGACTCCTTCGATATAATAGATGTCTTTGAGACTTATGTTAGACTTCCACTACTTTTGTCAAACTCTTTTCAAATATGAAATGCTATCTTTTGAACTCTTTAATTCTATTATCTTGTATGATGTATGCTAAGCGACTTGTGTAGGGCCTCTTGGGGTCCTATACGCCATGTCATGTCACGTCTAGGGTGTACTGTGGTTCATGACATAATCACCAACTAATAAAAACTAATTATTTAATAAATATTTGTCAACTAAACAATCCTAGTTACTGAATAGTCCAAAATACCCATTTAGAATCTATTGAAAGAGTTTTTTCTGGAATAAGAAGCTCTAGTAATCAAAACGGCCTAATGATTTGTTATATCAAATACCAATTTAGCCATCGTTCATCCTTGAACGACTAAAAAATAGTGAGGGGAAGAAAGGGTACGTGGAATCGATAAAAAGGTCTGGATATGTTTTTCGCATATCATCCTCAGTCTTCCAAGTGGATTATATGCTTTATACTCCAGCAATGTGGGTGAGATGGTGTATCATCACGAGGCTTATAATGATGGTTGTCGGTTAGAGAAACACCCCAATAAAGTAAAGTGTGTGTGTGTGTGTGTGTGTGTGTGTGTGTATATATATACATACATATTCCAGTTCAATATTTACTATTATTGTATCCTAATAGAAAGAGTATAAATGATTTTCATCATTATTTATACTATACTTCAGTTGAGTTACTTTCAGTCTTTCAACTTAGTTACTTGTTTATTCAACCCTATTACATACCGTACATTCAATGTACTAATGTCATTCAACCTACATCAATGCAGATTCAGGTACTTAGAATCATCAATAGGCATTTCATTGAGATCACTTTATCCACTCGTTAGCTTTTAGGTGAGCCCTCTTTGCTTACAGAGGACTCCAGACTTATGATTTGTTAGTAGTATCATGTTGAGGCATTGTGGGTCTTGTCCAATCACCTATATTTAGATAGTAGAGGTTTCATAGATAGACAGTTTTGGGTAATCTTTAAGTTTTCAATTTTAGATGTTTTATTTAAAACTTTATGTTTCATACTCAATATTTTCAGATAATTTTGAGATTCAGTAAACTGTTTTAAACAATTCTTTAGTTTTGATGCTTGTGTATGCTTGAGTTAGTCTTCTTCTTAGTAGTCAGTCAGAACAAGAGTTCGCTTGGGGACCAGCAATGTTTTCGAGTGCCGGTCACGTCTAAGGTTTAGGCTTGGGGCATGACGTTATATACCTCCTTATCTATTGATACTAATGTAACCTTTCACATGTCTTCTACCGAAAGACTTGGTTATTCCTCATTGGCAGAATAGTTCAGATCTAACAAGTCAAGAAAATTATCATTAGCATTAGAGATGAAAAATGGTTCTCCCGAATTTGACATTCTAAGGTTCATCAAGACTCTAGTTATGACTCATAGTTAAAATCCATATAATTGTAGGGTCACTTTATAGGATTTGAGGAACCGAAATAGTAGAAGCCCTCATTTGTTTATCTATTGATATGAAAATGAACATTGATGTAATTCTATCTACGAAATATGGAAAAATGTGAAAATCAAAGAAAAGAAAGTTAAGATAGAAAGCAACCAAAAGGTATATTAGTTAAGACCTAAAGTTGTTAATCCTACATGAAGCATCTACCTCTTCCGATGACTTCGAGAATAATCGATTCACCTTGCAATCAATGTTTCTAAACAAATTTTTAACCAAAGCTTGTACCAAGCTCACAAACACTCTTTCTTAAATTCTCTTCTTTTTTTTTTCATTATTTTAAAAATATATTTTTTTATTTTATATTACTTATATTTTATTTGCTTCTTATTCTTAGTATTTACTTCTTATGATTCCATGAGATTTTTTGTATTATCTTTTGTATTTATTTATTCTATGTTTATTTTTTTCATTAGCATAATTTTTTATTTTTCTAATTTTCAAATTGAAGGAAAATTTATTGTCATATAAGATTACAGATTTACGTTTTCTTTTAAGATCACAATTATGTGCATTATGTTGAAATTTGGCATATGAGTATTACATTAAATTTCTTTTCAAATTAAGAACTTATGCTATATTTTTAATTACATTTTTTTTTAGTAGTATTGACTTTATGCTTAACATTGCAAGTCATTTATTTTAGTTAGATTTGACAGATTATCTTTTTGTCAAATATTTTCATAATTTGTGATATTATATTTACAATATAATCTTTTTGTAAACATTTATGTATGATGTTCACAAAAAATTTGTAATTTGTGTTTTTATTATTAATTTAATTAATATATACTAATTTGAAAAACATGAATCAAATATTTGTTTATAATATTAATTAAGAACCTATGTTTGTTGATTAATATATCTTCAAAAGACAATATATATCTTCATTATTTAATTCAATATCATTTATAAACTCTCTTATATATCTAATATAAATTTTTAATTTTAGATAATTAACTTATATTCTTAAAATTTAATATAACCTTCTGATTGATATTGTGCAACCAATTGGACATTTGTAATTACATTGTCGCAAACAAACATATCAACATAATTACTAGATTGTGTAATAACTAGACTTATAATTACTTATCCTACAGTTACACCAATTTCAATTACCTGATGACTTTTCAAACATACCCTTAGTAAATTTAATAGACTAAGGAGTCATCTAGTGTGAGATATAATGCATAATAATTCCAGGGATAGAATGCAAGATTATTTATCCTGCATTTAATGGGAGATATTAGGCAGTCTTGAGATTATTTATCTCACCCTTTATACATTAATGATGGAATAAATTATTTCATATATATGATAGAATAATTATCTCAAAATAACTTATCCCAAGATAATTACACTACAATAAAAAGTTTTTATTTAAGACCAATATTTATGGACGAGTCAATAATCCCATCTCTAAAAGTAGATGTATTGGGACGAGATTTTATTTCGATCTTTAATTCTGTATGTTTTTGTGAAGGTACTAAATCTGGTCTCTAGCAAAAGTAGTAACTGGTCCCAAATAAAAATTTAGGGGTCTTGAGAAATATACATTGAAAGGCGGGACTGATATGTAAAAATAAATTCATTTTTTTCACCAAAATTAGGTGCCTAAAAGATCAGCACTACTGACTGATCACGATTCTAAAAGTAAAAGAAAAAAAGAAATCGTGAAATCAAAAACCCTAGCAACGATCTTCCCTAACAACAATCTTCCCTCACAATGATTTCTGGAAACGCACTGGTCTACCTTGCAAGAAACGCAACACATGTCTCTGTGTTTTCTTAGAACAGAGAAAGCAGAGGTCTGCGCATCAGTGATCTCCACTGAATCTCTATCTTCTATTCACTCGAATCTCAGGTATTCCTCCACTTCTATGAGTTAATTTGATTTCATATGTGAAGTCAATTTTTTTTTGTATTGTTCGAGTTATATCTCTTCTTTTTTAAACTCTTGTTCTGTTAGACTAGCTGCCCATTGTTTTGTTAAAGAACATTAAGTTTTGTAGTGTGATATGATCCCAAAAATGAAGGGGATCAGTCCTTAATGAATTAAGTTACAGTTTCATTTGGTTCTGAAGCTGATGAACTATGTAAAACTCAATAGAACTAATGTAAATTACCTCCTGTGGTGCTGCGCATTAAAGGTTGAAAGAGTGATAACTTCATTTGCATCTGAAACTTGGATTCTCTAAAGCTTCGTTCGCATCTTATGAAACTTTGACTCTATAAAGGTTTAAAGGTTGAAAGAACTAATGTAAATGATTTCATGTGGTGCTGCACATTAAGTTACAGTTTCGTTTAAAGCATTCTTTCATCTTTTTCTAACTAGTTCTCTGATTTCTCTCTACTTGTATCTCAGCTACGCATCCTCTTTTGTGAGTTTTTTTTTCTACTAAAAATTTGAATTGTTGATTATTTTCTTCTTATAGCATAGTTTATAGTGTGTGCCTAAAGAATCGATCATATTTTTACAATGAATAGAGAAAGCGGAGGTCTTCGCAGCAGTGATCTCCACTCAATCTTTATCTTCTATTCACTCGAATCTCAGGTATTTATCTTCTATTCACTCTCTCAAGTTGAATCCATGTCAACCCAATACCTATAGACCATTGATTCACTAGTTTTGGTTTTAAAACCTCTCTCTCGAGCAAGCCAAAAACACGAAGTTAAGATTGTATTTGCAACTACAACCCATTCAATTCAACCACAACTACTGAATGGAATCACTTTTAAACAAGTAAACTATCAATCAGCAATACCCAGCAGTTAATTCAACCCATAATCACACCCCAAGAATTGGGGTTTTAGCTAGATATAGTAAAATGATAGAAATTGATACCAATAAATGTTTCCATCAAATGGGTACGATTAATATTGTCTTTACAAATGTTTAAGATGAAGAATCTTCAATACCCAATTCAAATTTCTTAGAAATGGAAACCTTCAAATCTTCAAAGCTAAGGAACAATGTCTCCAAAAAAACTAAGTTCTAAAACTTCAAAAACTACTGAATGTTTAATCAAATACTAAGCGAAAAATTTAAACAAGTTTTTATAGTTGACAAAAAGTGTGCTGCGAAGGTTTAGTCAGAGCAGTTAGTCGGGATCACCAATCCACTCAACAATCCGCCCTTTGGTCATTGTCATTGGCATTTTGCTTTTGCCTTCAGCATCCTTGAGGTTTTGAAACTTTGGGCGATATGGCACTGCATCATGGAATCGTTCGGTGATTCGCCGACTGCTCCTTTTGATCGCCTACTTGATTTTGTCCTTCAAGGCTTGGCACACGGAAACCTTAGGCGAGACCAAGGCCATTCGGCGACTAGCCGAATGGGTTAGGTGATCCTCAGGCCTTCATTTCTTCGTTCTTTTAGTTGCTTTGTTCCTTTTTGCTCAATAGTGTCCATGCTTTGTCCCTAAGTCAAAATACTTGAAATTCAAGGGTTTACATTAGTTATTAAGATAAAATATGCATTTGGGGACACTAAATCTATTAAAATAGAGCCTTAAATGAGTCTAAATCATGGACTCATTAGAACATATGTCAGATATACTCGGTCAATCGGTAGATGCAATATCTTTGAACCGTCGAGCTTTGGTGTATACCTAGACAATCATATGTCACACAATTAACCCTCTACCATTTATGGTTCTTATGGTTGTGTTCGTTTCAACCATGAATACCTCTTAGTTTCATGAGTGTATAGAGAGATGGGCTTTTGACAATCATCCTCTTTGAAGATGCTTACACTTCACACTCACATAGGTGATTTCTAAACGTGTTATGGCATAGATACATTATTTGGTCAAATCTACCAAACATAGCAAATGATAAAAAAACATTATGCTTTATTAACTCATTAACAAGCCTTAATGTTGTATCCTTGTTCCTGAGCATTGTCTTCATCATGGGAATGGATTAAGTTGGTTGACAATGCCGAACTGCCAGTCACAACTTTGTTTTTCTCCTTGAATCTATCTCTTGGGATCTCCATTCTGCTAGATAGAGTTACCGCCATGATCACTTGTCCTAAGCTGTAAACCCATTCCCTTAGATGATCTTTCAACTTTCTCTCTAGTTAGGCCTCTTTGTAAGTGGATCCGACACATTATCCTTTGACTTTACATAGTCAATTGTAATAATTCCACTAGAGAGTAGTTTTCTAGTGGTATCATGTCTATGTCTTATATGACGAGACTTTCCGTTATACATCATGCTCCATTCCCTACCTATTACATCTTGACTATAAAAGTGTATGCATATTGGTGCCAAATGTTTGGGCCAAAAAGAATATCTATTAAGAAATTCAAGAGCCTTCAACTTGTTCACCGGCCTTATATAGAACACCTATCTTAGAGATCATTGAAGAGCTAGCGATACATGTTTTTTTTTGGAAGATTTCCAAGAGCCTGCTCCTCCACCAAGGGTAAATACATATCCACTCATGGAATTTACTTCATTTGATCCCGGTAATCCAATTTGCATCACTATATCCTTTCAATACTGTAGAATATTTGTATAATGCAAGACATAGTTTTGAGTATGTTTTAAATACCCCAAAACTCTTTTCATTGTAATCCAATGAGTTTGATTGGGATTATTCATGAACCGACTCAGTTTATTAATAGAACATGCTATATCTGATAGCACACACTTTCTAATATACATCATACTTCCCAATACTCTAGCATAATTCAATTGTGAGTCACTTTCACCTTCATTCTTTTGAAGTGCAAAGCTCACATTATTGGAGTCTTGACAATATTAAAATCCAAATATTTGAATTAGTCAAGTACCTTTTCAATGTAATGATACCGTGAGAATGCTAAACATCTTGGAGTTCTAAGAATTCTTATACCTAAGATTACATCAGCAACTCCACGATCTTTCATATCAAAGTTCCTTTATAGCATATGTTAAGTAGCATTTATGTCATCAGTGTCTCTACTGATGATCAACATATCACCAATATACAAACAAACAATGACCTTGTGATTTTAATGTAAACACATATGTCATTGTTTGGGCACTTGTTTTAGTCCATAAAGTGACTTAAAACATTTCATAAAACTCACAACTTTTCATAAAAGTCACAACATTTCATAAAACTCACAACTTTTCATAAAAGTCACAAATTTTCATAAAAGTCGCAACTTTTCATAAAAGTCGCAACTCTTCATAAAAGTCGCAACTTTTCATAAAACTCGCAACTCTTCGTTTTCCATTCACACCTTTTAAAACCCAACAAAACCTCTAGTTGAAAAATGTAAATTATTTTAGTAGTGCTTAGACAACAAAACTTGAGAAAAATATCAAATTTTGATTATCAATTAAAGAAATTAGGAACACAAACAATACAATAGCAAGGTTGCAAATCTAAGGATATGCTATAGTTCAAGGTTCACAAATAAATATTTATTCTTCTTACGAATAAAGAAGTTGATTACTATTTCTATCAATAAGTAAAACTCTTCTTTCGAATGAATTTGACTTTCAATATACTAATAATGTAAACATGTGTACAGATGTACTAAAAGGGCTAGTTCTAGGAAAGCTTCTTCTGAATACTTTCTAACTCTATCCTTAGCAACAATTCTCAAGCTCTTTCAATTACTTCATGAAACTGTCAATCAAGAATTGAACAAAAGATCAAAAGATAATAATCAAGACACTTTTTCTTTCGATTAAATGCAAAATAATAACTGGCTTTTCAATACCAATATACATAGCAATTCACAGTTCTATGCATTCGAACAAAAGCATAATCCAATAGTAGCAACCTTACATCATATTGTCTTTTCCCTATTTAGAATTTAATCCATAGAAATAAAAAAAACTGCACAAAAATATAGAAAAAACTAGAAGACAGTACAAACAACTCTTAATCCCAACTTCTGTTTTGGATTAGAGTGTTGTATCCTTTGTCGTTCTTCTTCTTGGTCCTTGTGATTTTTCCGTCTTTCCAAGATGCCCTAAACTTAAGGGCGGCTCAACATAAATGGAGGCCTAAAGTGAAATTTTAATTAGAGGCCCTAAATATTTAAATAAATTTCATATGTTTTAGTTAAAATTTATTCGTCTTACACTTTTTAGATGCAAATTATTACTTAATATATTTTTTTATAAATAATTTCTTTGAAAAAAAAATCTTCCAATTATTAATTTATGTAAGATTTTATTAATTTAATGGTGAAAAATATCTTTTTACTAAGATAATCATTATATGAATTGTTAACATAATTCTACAAGTAATAAATTGACAAATTATTATGGGTTAACGGGAATAAAATAATACATGTTTTAAAAATATATATATTTTTATTATAAATTAATTATTTTTTTCTATAAAAAAATTGACATATAATTTATTTATGGAAAAAAAAATGAGGCCCCCAATTTGGCATATGTCTTTTTTTCTTATTGCATAGAGTCGACCCTGCCTAAACTTTAGGACCTGTTCTCCTTACAAAGGATGGGGTCTTCCACTTTATAATCTCAAAAATACCCTTACTTCATATTTATTTCATCGAATTTTCATGAGGCTGCGCGCCTGGAATTACTTCGCACAACCAACCACGCAGGGATGTCGACTGCCAACTCCCATTCTTTCTTGCCTGCACGATTGAAACATGATCATACGCAATTGTGTGGGCCTTTTCATTCCAATAAATTCTAATTTTCTCTATCTTTTGATTCATTTAGCTCTAATTTCAGGCCTAACTTCACATGACACATTTAGCAAAGAAATTAGTAATACCTGCACAATATAAGACTAAAATAAATCAGGATCATTTTAAAAAGACCCAATAAACTCAAGACTTTTACTCTCATCAAATACCCCATACTTGAGCTTTTGCTCGTCCCGAGTAAATAAAAATAAAAACATAAACATTCCTACAACTTGACACGTACTAAGAACACGCATCAAGTCAGACCATGTTCATAGGTGCACCATCACACTCCTCATCATATGGCAACCCATTGATACCCCAAGTTAAAGCATGTCTCAATCTTTGAACAAACTCACAAGAAAGAAGATGCAAACATTCTCAGTAGATAGAGTTAACAATGCATCTCAAACAAGTTGATTTAAAACTCTCACATTCACAAAGAAATACCTCATACCTTTAGGGAACATCATAAGCTTAGCAATCTAGTTGCTCTCCACTAATGTACATGTAAGACTTGCATTGGTTACAATGTAGGATGAGGAATTTGGTAGAGTCATAAAGTCAATTATTTCACATGTCTTTATACGCTACATACATTGAGTCTATTTCACCACCCAACATGCCTTTACAATAATTTATTGTTTTTTCTTTTTGTTTTTTTTCAATTCTACCTTCTTGTGATAAGTTAACAGATTTGCTCCTCAAGATGATATTTGCAAATTTTTTCTCTCTTTTATTTCTTTAGACCCCATCTTGTAAATTATTATTCATTTTTTTTTGTAAACACCACTCACTTAATAAAATCTTCCAAAAATAATTTTATATTATTTCACATGAGACTCAAGGATATTAACCTTGTTTATAAGACAACAAGGGATGGACTAACAACGCGATAAATAGTTGTACGCAAGGAAACATATAGTGTACTGTAAAGCTGTGTTGGATTAAAATTGCATCTATTTCTTTGGTCTTTTCCATTCAGCACGTGTATTTGCACTAATTTTTCATCAAACCACGTGTACCCTCAAGGCCTCACCAACACCCCTCAAAGAGAAAAAATGTCTCAGTGCTTCGATGCTTCAGATTTCAAAGGTTTCTAGGATTCTCTTTCTCTTATTCTCTTCTATTTATTTTTTTTTTTCAATCTCTTCATTCCTTATACTTTCAATTTTAGGGATTTGTACTTAAAAATCTTGGTATGATTTTTGTACGTCGGATTCATCATTATTAGCAAGCGCAGATTCAAGGGGTTCATTCTTTTGCATCAAATGGCTCACATTTGCCACCGCCTCATCTACCACATCCTTAGTAGATACCACATGGATATGCTTGGTTGTTTCATGGATTTGCAAATATTGAAGGTTATCGCATCATCGTTCACCCGGAACTTCAATTTTCCACTTTCAACTTCCACCAATGCCCTCCAGATTTCTAAGAATGGCCTTCACAAAATAATGGGGATTTTAGCATCGATCTCACAATCAAAAATCACAAAGTCAGCCAGAAAAATGAACCGATCTACTTTTACCAAGATGTCATAGAGTATCCCCACTAGGTGCTTGATTGATTGATCCTCCATAAGGAGTCTTATTGTGGTTGCCTTTGGTTCACCCAATCCAAGTTGCTTGTATATTGCATAGGGCATCAAGATTATGCTTGCTCCTAAATCGCACAAAGCTTTAATGAATTGGAGCATGCCAATGGTGTACGGGATGGTGAATGCCCTAGGATCTTCTCTCTTAGTTATTAACTCTTTTGTCATAATTGCGCTGCAACTATGGGGCACTTCAATAGTTTCATAGTCCAATCTCCTTTTCCTTGTAACTAGTTCTTTTATGAATTTGGTGTATCTCGGCATTTCCAACAATGTCCACCACAGGAAGGTTAATTGATAATTTCTTGCACATTGACAAGAATTTTTTGAACTTCTCGTCTTCATTCTTCTTTTTCAAGAGTTGGGGAAATAGTGGAGGTATTTTGGGTAAAGGGTGCATAAATTTTGGAACTTGAACATGTTGCTCAGCTTTCTCCTATGGTTTTTTGGCAAGGTTTTGTTGAATAGGTAATTCTTGTTCTTACCTTGGCTTTCTTCATGCTTCTGTGGATCCTCGTCTTCCATCAAATTCTCTATTGCCACCTTTCTGCTATGGGTAACTATAGCCAGCCCTCTTTCATTAACTTCCATCAGTATTTTGGATGTTAGTTGAGCTGATAATAGACTCAATTGACCTTCCATCATTTTGATGGCATCATCATGTGAGTTCACTTTACTGTTCAATGATGAAGAGTCATCTTTCATCACTTTTAGCAAATTATCAGAGCCCTCAACTTTATGAAGTATGCATGACAATAAATCATTTACTCAAGGATTACTTGCACTCTTTTTAGATTTCGGGCTTTCACTCAAGTGAGTATGGTCCTCCGCATGATCATCTTGCTTAGCCTAATCTTACCAATATCTCCTTGGTTCTTCACCGCTATAATAGTTCCAACCTTTATTTCCGCCCCGCTGTTGATAGCGTGGGTGGAAACCCTCCTCAGATCATTTGGAGTTCCAACCTTGATTCTCCCCCGGTCTTGAGTAACCGGAAGAAGAACCCTCCTCAACTCAAAATACTCTATATGTCCTCTTTATGTGTTTTTGTAGAATTTCAATTTGAGACAACATCTTTTTGATGTTTTCGTCCCTCTCCTTCTCTTTATCGAGTTGTTCAGGCGTTAATCTAAAGCACAGTGGGGAAACTTGATCATCTTTGGTGTACCATGCCTGGTTTACTTTAGTCATACCATCTAGGAGAAATAAGGCTACTTCAAATGATTGTAACATTATTACTCCTTGCACCAATTGATCATATATCCCTTTATTAATCGAGTCCAGACTACGGTAAAAGTATTGGAGCAATAATTCACTTGGCGGTCCATGCATTGGGCACTTTCACAAAAATCTCTTGAACCTTGTTCATGATTCGTGAATTGGTTCACCCTCCTTTCGGTTAAATTTCTAAATGTCGTCCCTCAATTTCATCATTCTTGATAGTGGAAAGAATCTTTCGTGAACGGCCAAAACCAATTCCTCCCATGTCTTGAGGGAGTTGTTTAGAAGCTCGACCAACCATTTAGTAGCTCCCTCGGTCAATGATAATGGAAATAAGCGAAGCCGTATGGATTTTTGTGATAGATTCTTGAACAATAAAGGGGTGCACACTTCCACAAAGCTTCATACATGTTCGTGTGGATCTTCATGCTCTAACCCTCCATATAGACCTCTTGAATGTATGAGCAGGAGTATTGCGCTAGTAACTTCAAACATTTCATTTCCATCGGCTTGTGGCATGAGAATTGCACCCATCTCACCCACATGGGTAGGGTTATAAACACTATTAACATCATCGATGTCGTCTCGATAAAGAGCACCATCCGTTGGATGGCCTGCTTGGCAACTATTTTCCCCGTTTGCACTCATATGTCCTATTGTGACACACAAACACTCAAAGCAAAACTGAAAGTTAAGTGAGTAAACTACAACTAAGAAGAACAAAAATTCTACTAATATAAGAATTCTCAAATAACACCACTCCCCGACAGCGGTGCCATTTTGATGTTTGCGTAATAAAGACACACCTTTTAATGCAACTGTCTATGATCATACAATAGTAAAGTAAACATGTTAAAACTAAGGGGTGACGCAAGTGTCAATTATCAATGGGGATTTGTGACAAGTAAGCGAAAACTACAAAAATGCAAAGAGCACTAATCAAGGAGAGAGAATTCATGGGATGTGATAGGAATACGGGATAGACTAAACAATTGGGTACATGCTTTTGATAATAAATCAATTGAATATTTGTGACTAGGCTAGACTATAGTAAGGGTAAATTCTCTCTCGAGCAACTCACCCCGAATCAAATGGATTCCTCTCGGACACCCACTTGCCGCATGAAGAACAGCCTCCGCCTAAGCCCACTCACTTTCTCGAGCTGAGTGTGTGGGAGAAGGACTAGGGTTCACTCTCTCGAGTTGAACCTCATGTTGACCCAATTCCACCGGTCATCAATTTAGTAGTCTTAAGTTTACGACCTGGCTCTTGAGCAAGCTGAAAACCCAAAGGTGAAATCGTATTTGCAATTACAATTTCATTAAGTTCCACCACAACTACTAAACAAAATCATATCTAAACAACAAATAAATCATCAATAAGCAAGACCCAACATATAATCTAACCCATATTCACAAAATCACACCCCAAGAATTGGGGTTTAGCTAGACATGTAAAAGAGATAGAAATTTATACCAATATGAGTTTGCATTCAAATGGGTATGAAGATTTAAGTCTCAAAACAAACAAAGAGTGAAGAATCCACAAGACCCAAGTCCAAATTCTTGGAATTGAAACCCTTTGAATCTTCAAGTTCTTCAAAACCCTCTCCAAACTTAGAACTCAAAATTCTATGTTAAAAATTTCTATAATAAAAATATGATGTAAAGCTACAACTCTTAACGACTATTTATAGTTTTCTAAAATTTATGCTGCAGTGGATCATTCGACGTCGTTAGTCGAGATCGCCGATAAACTCAGCGATCCACCCCTTAGTAGGTTTCATCACCATCTTACTCTGTCCTTCAGCATCATCATATTTTTGGATCATTGGGCGACATAGTAATGCTTCGCGGAACTGCTCGGCGACACGCCAACTGCTCTTTTTCACCGTCGATTTGATCCTTTCTTTTAGGGCTCAGTACACTCGAACAAAAGGCGAGGATAAGACCTTTTGGCGACTCGCCAAGTGGGTTCGGCGATTCTCAGATCTTCATTTCTTCGTTCTTTTAGCTGCCTTTGTTCCTTGTTTGCTAAGTAGTGTCCATGCTTTCCCTCAAACTCCTAATACCTAAAACTTAAGAGTTTTCAATAGATATTGAGATAAAATATGCATTTGAGGAGACTAATTCTATCAAAATATAGCACTAAATGAGTCTAATTTGTGGACTCATCAACACCCCCAACTTAAACCTTTTCTTGTCCTCAAGCAAACTCAAGTTCAGTCGTTCAAAAAGGGTGTCTCAAATAGTGCTACATAAGACTCGATCATGAATGCACACAACAAGTCTCAATTTACTTATGCAAAGGTCAAATGTGCACTCAAAGATTCAAATTGTGACTCACCAATATCAAAGAATCTCATGCTCACAATACTTGCTTCAAATGCAAGTTCAAGCTCAACCAAAGTGTTCAAATGCCCTCACACAAGGAATGATTCCATATTCACACACAAAGGTTTAATCATTTAAAGTTCCAAAATCAAATGCAATGCTTACACTTACAAAGAAGAACACAATGCATAATTTCACCCATAGGTTTGCACGTATTTTTCAATCGACATTTGTTTCAGTTCACTTAAGATCAAAAAGGTCTTTTTAAGGCTTGTAGTGGGGTTGAGTGCAAAGGTATGGTCATTTAGGATCAGTAACTTTCATCCTCATGTAATGTGGTACTCACAACAGTTCCTTTCCTCTTCCTTCATTATTTTCTTTAGTGCTCATAAGTCATCCTATTATTCACTTCCTATGGATTGGGGACCCCATTTCTTTTGTACTTTTCAACTTTATTCCACAACTTTTCTTTTTCATTATTTTTCTTTTTCTTTCTTTTTTTTTTTTTTTTATATGGAGGGGTTCCATTTTTCTCAACACCATGGGTTAAAGAAGACTTTCCTTGCACTTCTTGACTTTCCCTTCTCTTTTCACCACACCCCCCAACTTAGGCGTTTGACCTAAGTTGGCTATTCAATTAACCACAACTTCATGAGGATTATGGGTGATGGATAAAGAAAGGTCATTGTTTTCATCAAGTTTCTTCCAAAGAAAGGTAAGGCTCAAGAGGTGTTCAAAAGAGGTTCACACACACTCACAAGGTAGGTCACAAAAGAGGTATATCTCAAATTGGTTCACACTCTTAGAAGTTGCCTAAGATCATATCAAGAGAAAGCATCACTTAGTTGACTGGACCAATGGGGAAAATTCTAGGATTTATCATGCATGTTTCAAAGTAAGCTCATCACACTAGGCATTGACACTATAAGTCAAACAAGACTCCATACTTTCGCTAGTGTGCAACGATCATTACAAGCGACTCAATTTGATCATTGGCTAGTCACAACGAAATGCAAAGAGTTCACATATTTTCTATGCAACTTTATTTGGCCTCATCGTAGCAGCACATTCATGCTCATTCGATTAAGAGCACTATTCAAGTCATCGATATTGATCGGAACTGAGACTTACATTTGCGAAGGAACGGCCACATTCAACACAGAAGGGGTGGCAAAAATTTTTTTGGAGGGGTCAAAATCATTTTGCAATTTAAAACACAAAGCCACAAGCTCAAACCTTCCACGAAACAGTGTAACACAATTTTAGCACAAGGAAAATACATAAACAAAACACAATTCACAAATAGCGTACAAAGGTGGGCCTCACCCCACCACAAATAAAAGCAATTTGACCTCAAATACAATTAATATAATATCCAGAATTTAGAATAAAGAAAGTAGAGGGGGAGGTCGAGAAAAATCCTGTCTAGATAGTTGCTCCATCTTTCTGGGCACAAGTGCCCGATGTGTCAGCCTGGGCTTGAATAATAGTCCCCAAAGCTACTTCAGAAGGTTCAGCGGTAACTGGCTTGCTGAAATTGTCCAAGTCATTAGCCGCCAAGAAGGAATGTATAGTTGTGCAGAATCCATCAGTCCACGAAGGGACAGTGGGATCTCGGGGGATAGATCTCTTGCTGGAACTAGGCTTTTTTCCCTCATTAACCTTTTTGGGAAGATCTATTGCCTTTGTATTTTTCCTGAAATTTTTCTCTCTTGTTTGTCGGGGTGGCATATCTTTTCCAGCTACTTTCGGTCTAGCCATTTCTACAAGGCTTTGAGAAAAAGTTAGAAAGTATTTAGACAAAAACAAGGTCGTTCAATTGTAGAATAACTTTGTTAAACTAGGTGGCGAAGTGATCAACTACTTAGGCAGTGCGCCGAGTGCATTCCATAGAGAATACAAGGGTGCAGACAAAGGGTGAATAGGAAGTATTTCGGCGAGGCACCAAATGCGTTTGGCGACATCATGCTTCTCACCAAAAGTTACAGAATTCAACATCACATTTAGCATTGAATTAAAGGCGAGATGGGGACTTTAGGTGAACCGCCGAGTGGTTCGATGAGCTTGACCCAGCTCACCAAATTACCCAACGTGCCTACTTTTGACACAACTTCCCGAATTCAACCCTACAACCCCCGAAGGAAACATCGAAATATGCAATAGCCAAATTAGGCTCAGACCCAGCGACACTTATGCATAACCCACAATTTTTCATCCACTAAAGGGTACAATTTTCAAGGATCAACTATTTAACTCAGTATGGTCAATACTATCAAATCAAAGCAAGTAAACAAAAATTCTAATCCTACCAGAGATGACCAGCACACATTATTGAAATAATGTCATTTCATTTGAGCACAACTTTTGATAAAAGGAACTTAGGGCTCGGAAACAAACCTTAGATGTCGATTAAGATGCTACTAAGATACTAGGCGGCAATGCATTCCAGATACAAGCACAATTCAACAACCAAAATACAATAAAGATGCAACGATATTGAAAGTAAAACTAGGTGTGAGTTTGCAAAGCTTGAAAATGAGGGAGAGCATCGGAAATTGAAACTTTTGAACCTTTAGCTTGAAACTCCATCCAGTTCTTGACCACTCGGCGACATTAGTCATGAGCGCCGAACGATTCAGTGTCACGCCGACCAATTACATTCTTTGCCAATTTTTACAAAATCCCCCCGTTAATATGGGTATCCAAACGGCGATACAAATTGGGTTCGCCGAGCTGATCGGCAACTCGCCAATCATTTCTTTGGGCCCGTTGAGTTTTACAGACCCCAAACCCAAACTGGGTTGGATCAAATTGCGGTGTGAGTTGGATCGCCTAATACTTTGACGACTCGCTAACTAAACATTTCTCTCACCAATCTACTTTTTTCCAAATGATTCCCACACTTAATCCTGCATAATTAACACACCATTATTTCTAAAACCAACATAAAGCAATAAAAGGGTTTTAAGTTGCCTCCCAAATAACGCCTTAGTTAATGTCGTGGCACGACGTGGCAGTGTCTTCTAGCATCTTCCACATACACCACTTCGACCAAAGAAATCTCTTGACATTCCCTAAAATATAATTTCAAACATTAACAGTTCACTTTAAATGAAGGTCCCTCTTGATCTTCAACTTCTATGGCACCATTAGTAAATATTCCCGTTACTCTAAAAGATCCAGACAATTTAGATTTGAGCTTTTCCAGAAAGAATCTAGGTCGAGAGTTGTATAGCAACACCCACTCTCCTACCTTGAACTCCTACTTGAGTATTCGAGCATCATGCCATTTCTTCATCTTCTCTTTGTAAATGGTTGAACTATCATAATATTTGAGTCTAAATTCATCCAGTTCATTCAACTGCTCTACCCTTCTCCTTGAAGTTTTTGACTAGTCTAAATTTAATGCTTTCAATGCCCACAATGCTTTATGTTCCAACTCGATGGGTAAATGACAAGCCTTACCAACCAACTGATATGGGGACATACCAATAGGTATTTTGTAAGAAGTACGATATGCCCATAGTGCATCATTAAGCTTCCTAGACCAATTAGTTCTATTGGCATTCATTGTCTTTTCCAGGATGCTTTTGATCTCCCGATTTGATACCTCGACCTGGCCACTTGTTTGGGGATGATATGGGGTTGCTACCTTGTGTTTCACCCCATATTTGCTCAATGCCATTGAAAACCACTTATTGCAAAAGTGGGATTCCCCATCACTAATAATTGCAATAGGAGTGCCATATCTTGCAAAGATGGAACGTTTCAAGAATTGGACAACACTATTTTCTTCGTTGTTTGGTAGAGAAATGGCTTCCACCCATTTGGAAACATAATCTACTGCAACCAAGATGTATTTATTTACAAATGAGCTCACAAATGGGCCCATGAAATCGATCCCCCATACATCGAATAGCTCGACCTCTAAAATAGGAGTGAGAGGTAGTTTGTATCTTCTAGACACTCCACCTTGTTGTTGACATTGAGAGCATTTCTTTGCAAATTCATGCGCATCTTTGTAGAGGGACGGTCAGTAATATCCACTTTGGAGAACTTTAGCTGAGGTGCGAATACCACTATAGTGACCTCCCATTGGATATGCATGACAAGAATGGAGATTTTCGATCGCTTCTTCTTCAGGAACACACCTTCTAATGACATGGTCAGCACACTCTCAAAACAGGTATAGTTCATCCCAAAAGTACTTTTTAACATTGAACATGAACCTCTTTTGTTGGTAACAGGTCAACTCATCTGGCATCAGTCTACTCACAATGTAATTTTCAAAATCTGCATACCATGGTGTATATTTGAGAGATATTGCAAACACCTATACATTGAGAAAGGAGTCATCTATGTCAACCTCATGCTCAACATCTTCCCTTCCTTCCAACGTCGATAAGTGATCAGCCACTTGATTTTCGCAGCCTTTTCGATCTTTTACCTCAAAATCAAAAATTCTTGTAATTGTAGCACCCACCTTATCAATCTTGGTTTTGCATCTTTTTGTGCCATCAAGTAACGGAGTGCAACATGATCAGTATGTACGATTACTTTGGTGCCTAGCAAGTATGCCCGAAACTTTTCAAATGCATAGACTACTGCAAGCAACTCTTGTTCAGTGATTGTTTAATTGCGCTGGGCACTATTTAGAGTCTTGCTTGCGTAATAAATTGGGTGAAATAGTTTGTTGCGCTTTTTCCCCAACACTACCCCCAATGTCATACCACTAGCATCACACATTACTTCAAAAGATTCAGACCAATTAGGGTTGATTATAATCGGGGTGGATACTAGTTTCTCTTTCAGACACTGAAATGCAGCCAGACATGTGTCATCAAAATAAAACTTCACTTCTTTCTCCAAAAGTTTGCAAAGTGGGTGTGCAATCTTTGAGAAGTCTTTAATGAATCTTCAGTAGAACCCTGCATGACCCAAAAAACTGCGAACACCCTTCACTGAAATCGGCGGGGGCAGTTTCTTAGTAACCACAATTTTCACCTTGTAAACTTCCAGCCCCTTTTGTGATACCTTGTGCCTGAGAACAATTCCTTCCTTCACGATAAAGTGATATTTTTCCCAATTCAGAACTAGATTCGTTTCCACGCATCTTTGGAGCACTTTCCCTAAATGTATCAAGCATTCTTCAAACGTATCCCCTACGACTGAGAAGTCATCCATGAATACCTCTATATAGTCTTCGAACATATCCACACAAATAGACAACATGCAATGCTGAAATGTCACTGGGCATTACATAACCCGAATGGCATCCTTTTGAATGCAAATGTTCCATAAGGGCAAGTAAAAGTGGTTTTCTCTAGGTCTTCCAGCGCAATAGAGATTTGATTGTAGACAGACTACCATCTAAAACACAATACCACCCCTTTTCGATAACTGGTCAAGCATCTGGTCCATGAAAGGCATTGGAAAGTGGTCCTTTTTAGTCCATAAATTAAGTTTTCGATAGTCTATGCATACTCTACACCCAGTCACTGGTCTAGTCGGGATGAGTTCTCCCTTTGCATTTGGGACTACAGTGATACCACCCTTTTTCGGTACACATTGCACCGGGCATACCCATTTCATATCTACATTCAGGTAGATTACTCCCGCGTCTAACCACTTGATGATCTCCTTTTTCACCACCTCTTGCATTGGTGGGTTCAATCTCCCTTGATGTTCCACACTAGGTTTACATTCATTATCAAGTCAAATCTTGTGCATACAGATGCCAGGAGGAATGCCCACTATATCACCTATGGTCCTTCCTATAGCTTTTATATGCTTCTGCAATACTTCAATGAGCAATTTCACCTGCCTTTCAAGTAACTCAACTGCGATAATCACTGGTAAGGTATTATTGGCTCCCAAGAAGGCATATTTGAGATAAGAGGGAAGTGCTTCTAACTCCAGATTTGGCGGTTCCTCAGTTGATGGCTTTGCAGGAGGACTTTCTCTGTTTTTCAGGTCGATATCTAACTTGATTGGATTCTTTGAATATACTCCTAACCTCGATAAGGTAGCTACCACTTCATCATAGCCTTGAACGTCAAATTCATCATAATTAGCAAGCACAGATTCAAGGGGTTCAATCTATCGCATCAAATTGTTCACACTTGCCATTGGCTCATCTATGACATCCTCAGTAGACACCACATGTATATCGCTTGGTTGTTTCATGGATTTGTAAATATTGAAGGTTACCACATCATCGTTCACCCAGAACTTCAATTTCCCGCTTTCAACATCCACCAATGCCCTCCCGGTTGCTAAGAATGACCTTCCCAAAATAATGGGGATTTCAGCAGCGATATCACAATATAAAATCATAAAGTCAGCCTAAAAAATGAACCGATCTACTTTTACCAAGATGTCATAGAGTATCCCCACTGGGTGCTTGAATGATAGATCCGCCATAAGGAGTCACATTGTGGTTGCCTTTGGTTCACCCAAACCAAGTTGCTTGTATATTGCATAGGGCATCAAGTTGATGTCTGCTCCTAAATCGCACAAAGCTTTAGCGAATTGGAGCATGCCAATGGTATAAAGGATGGTGAATGCCCAGGATCTTCTCTCTTAGTTATTAACTCTTTTGTCATAATTGTGTTGCAACTATAGGCAACTTCAATTGTTTCATAGTCCAAGCTCATTTTCCTTGTAACTAGTTCTTTCATGAATTTGGTGTATCCCGGCATTTCCAACAATGCTTCCACCAGAGGAAGGTTAATTGATAATTTCTTGAACACTGACAATAATTTTTTGAACTTCTCATCTTTATTCTTCTTTTTCAAGTGGTGGGGAAATGGTGGAGGTAATTTGGGTAAAGGGTGCATAACTTTTGGAACTTTAACATGTTGTTCCGCTTACTCCTGTGGTTCTTTGGCAAGGTTTTGTTGAATAGGTAATTCTTTCTCTTCCATACCTTGGATTTCTTCATGCTTTTGAGGATCCTCATCTTCCATCACATTCTATATTACCACCTTTCCGCTATAGGTAACTACAGCCAGCCCTCATTCATTAACTTCCATCAGTGTTTTGGACGTTAGTTGAGCTGATAATAGACTCAATTGACCTTCCAGCATTTTGATGGCATTAGCATGGGAGTTCACTTTATTGTTCAATGATGAAAAGTCATCTTTCATCCCTTTTAGCAAATTATCAAAGCCCTCAACTTTATCAAGTATGCATGATAGTAAATCATTTACCCGAGGATTACTTACATTCTCTTTAGATTTTGGGCTTTCACTCAAGTGATTATGGTCCTTCTTATAATCATCTTGCTCAGCCCAATCTTTCCAATATCTCCTTTGGTTCTTCACCGCTGTAATAGTTCCAACCTTTATTTCCACCCCGTTGTAGATAGCGTGGGTGGAAACCCTCCTCAAATCTTTTGGGGCTCCAACCTTGATTCTCCCCCGGTCTTGAGTAATAGGAAGAAGAACCCTTCTCAACTCGTAATACTCCATATGTTTCCTTCATGTGTTTTTGTAGAGTTTCCATTTGAGACAACATCTTTTTGATGTTTTCGTCCCTTTCCTTCTCTTTATCGAGTTATTCTTGAGTTAACTCTGAAGCACGGTGGGGAAACTTGATCATCTTTGGTGTACCATGCTTGGTTTACTTTAGTCATACCATCTAGGAGAAATGAGGCTACTTCAAATGATAGTAATACTATTGCTCCTTGCACCAATTGATCATCTATCCCTTTATTAATCGAGTCCAGACTACGGTAAAAGTATTGGAGCAATATTTCCTTTCGTAGTCCATGCGTTAGGCAATTTCACAAAAATCTCTTGAACCTTGTCCATGATTCGGGAATTGGTTCACCCTCCTTTTGGTTAAAATTCTGAATGCCTTCCCTCAGTTTCATCATCCTTGATGGAGGAAAGAATCTTTCGTGAAAGGCCATAACCAACTCCTCCCATGACTTGATTGAGTTATTTTGAAGCTCGACCAACCATTTAGTAGCTCCCCCGGTCAATGATAATGGAAATAAGCGAAGCCGTATGGATTCTTCCGATAGATTCTTGAACGATAAAGGGGTACACACTTCCACAAAGCTTTGTATATGTTTGTACGAATATTCATGCTCTAACCCTCCATATAGACCTCTTGAATGTATGAGCAGGAGTGTTGCGCTAGTAACTTCAAACATTTCATTTTCGTCGGCTTCTCGCATGCGAATTGCACCCATCTCACCTACGTGGGAAGGGTTATAAACACTATTAGCATCATCGATGTCTTCTCAATGAAGAGCACCATCCGCTGGATGGCCTGCTTGGCAGCTGTTTTCCCCGTTTGCACTCATATGTCCTGCTGTGACACACAAACACTCAAAGCAAAATTGAAAGTTAAGTGAGTAAACTACAACTAAGAAGAACAAAAGTTCTACTAATATAAGAATTCTCAAATAACACCACTCCTCGGCAGCGACGTCATTTTGATGTTTGCGTAAGTAACACACAACTTCCAATGCAAGTGTCTACGATCGTATAATAGTAAAGTAACTCAATCAAGGGTTGGGATCGAGTCCCAAGGGAGTGGACTTGAGAATTAATAGAAAAATAAAATTGAGTTCTAATTAGTCATACCTAAAAACATTATTGAATATAAACAAGTTAAATCTAAGGGGTGACACAAGCGTCAATTATCAATGGGGGTTTGTGACAAGTAAGCGAAAACAGCAAAAATGCAAAAAGCACTAATCAAGGAGAGAGAATTCTTGGGATGTGATAGGAATACGGGATAGACTAAACTATTGGGTACATGCTTTTGATAATAAATCTGTTGAATATTTGTGACTAGGCTAGACTATAGTGGGAGTAAATTCTCTCTCGAGCAACTTACCCCAAATAAAATCAGTTCCTCTCGGACACCCACTTGCCGCATGAAGAACAGCCTCTGCCTTAGCTTACTCACTCTCTCGAGCTGAGTGTGTGGGAGAAGGACTAGGGTTCACTCTCTCGAGTTGAACCTCATGTCGACCCAATCCCATCAGCCATCAATTTAGTAGTCTTAGTTTTACGACCTCTCTCTTGAGCAAGCCGAAAACACAAAGGTGAAATCACATTTTCAACTACAATTTCATTAAGTTCCACCACAACTACTAAACAAAATCAACTCTAAACAACAAATAAATCATCAATAAGAAAGACCCAATAGATAATCTAACCCATATTCACAAAATCACACCCCAGCAATTGGGGTTTTAGCTAGACATGTAAAAAAGATAGAAATTTATGCCAATATAAGTTTGCATTCAAATGGGTATGAAGATTTTAAGTCTCAAAACAAACAAAGAGTGAAGAAACCACAAGACCCGTGTCCAAATTCTTGGAGTTGAAACCCTTTAAATCTTCAAGTTCTTCAAAACCCTCTCGAAACTTAGAACTCAAAATTCTATGTTAAAAATTTCCATATTAAAAATTTGATGTTAAGCTACAACTCTCAACGAGTATTTATAGTTTTCAAAAATCTATGATACAGCGGATCATTCAGTGTCGTTAGTCGAGATTGCCAATCAGCTCAGCGATTCACCCCTTGGTAGGTTTCATCATCATCTTGCTCTATCCTTCATCATCATCGTGTTTTTGGATCATTGGGCGACATAGTACTACTTTGCGGAACTGCTCCGCAACACGCCGACTACTCCTTCTCACCGTCGTTTTGATCCTTTATTTCAAGGCTCAGCACACTGGAACAAAAGGCGAGGATAAGACCTTTTGGCGACTCGCCGAATGGGCTCGGCGATTCTCAGATCTTTATTTCTTCGTTCTTTCAGCTGCCTTTGTTCCTTTTTTGATAAGTAGTGTCCATACTTTCCCTAAAACTCCAAATACCTAAAACTTAAGAGTTTTCATCAGATATTGAGATAAAATATGCATTTGAGGACACTAATTCTATCAAAATATAACCCTAAATGAGTCCAATTTGTGGACTCATCAATATGAAATATATATTTAATTTTATATATTTTAGTTTTTTTGTACAAATTACTACTAAATTTAAGAGTTATATCAATTATAACAAGTCACAATCTCATGTCTCATACTCCAGAAATACACAAACAATGAAATTTCACGATCGAACTAACAAAAGAAAGTAGAATGAACTATTTCGATTTTAGTACATCATCAGAAAAAACGTTTATATCTCTCAAGGTAAGGGTAAAATTGAGTATATTATTGTTGTATACTTTTAGTACATCGTTCAACAATTCTTTGATTGTCTTTTATCTTACAGCTTTGTGATTTGTGAATAGGTTTGTAGTTCTAAAAGGTAACGAATTTCTTTCCTAATAATAAGAGTTCTCCTATGTTCTCCTTAAAATTGTCACTCTCACCAAATTCTCTACATCTTGAATAATGAATTTATGTTATTTTAATTTGTTGGAAAGATTGTAGAAGGGATCACACACATTGAATAGGCTAAATAGAACGTCAAGACATTTAAAAATTTTGTCAGCTCTTCTTTCTTTCTTGTCCCGATTTTGGTACTTAACTTTCCGGTTTCATTGAAAGTTAATCCATATTTGTTTTGTTCTGTGGTGATATCGTTCTAATGGGAAACATCTCTGAAAGGTTGCTAGTGAGTTAAATAGAAAAAGAGGAAAGTATGCAATGAAATATCTCTAGATTACTTGAATAAATAATCCAATTAAATTCCGAAGCATCTCTATTATTTAATTGAAAATTACGTTATTCATTATAATTAGAATCTAATTACTAGGGGATAACATACACATGTAGGTAGTTGAGATAATAAGTGAGGTGTTAAGAATTAGTGACTTTGAGAAATTATTTTAGCATGCCTCATGGAATTGATTCTTTGAAAACTTGTAACTAGATTTGCTTTAAGGAGTCAGTAAATCAGGAACGTGTTGAACGGTATCCTAAGAATGAGATACAGATTCAATCTTATGGATGTAATGAAGAATAAGAAAGTCAAGATATACAACTGAGGGAGCAGATATGTCCTGCAGTAGCTGGTGCCATTACAATCCAAATCACTAAATTCTGGTGGATAAACGATTCCATCCTCAGAGATTTTAGCCTTGTTAGTGCTTTTGTATTAACAAGGATGACCATTCATTTTCATGGTTGGTCAAGAAGTTGCACAATCAAGTAACGGTTGTTCTTATGCCATTTGGTAATAAGCATTGTACTTCATTAGGAAAATACTAAAATCCGTTCTACTAAAAAAGTAGGAGTTTGGTAATAAGCAATGTACTTCCTGTAAAAAATAAACAAAAATAAAGAACAAATAATATCCTAAGTTCAACAGATGATTAGTTTTTTCACACTCAAAGATAGAAAACACAATAAGCATTGAAAGCTTCAGATTGAAGTATCACAAAGGATCCAGCAATTCATAAGATAATTGACATGACAAGGCTTATGTGCAATTGATGCTTAAAAATGATGACATAAATCATATTCCCTTGTGTTAAAATATGGGTACATAATGAACCATAAATTTTCATACCATTAGATATGCGTTGTACAAGTTTTTCGGTTCATTTACAATATATTATTACTTGTCTAATGTCATATTTTGTTATAGTTTCAGGTAATATAAAGGATGTACGCCCCTTATATACTTTTCTTGGCTGGAGTATCAAATATGGTAAGACTTTTTTTTTGCATAAACTTTCATAAATCAATAAGTCGCACAATTACGAATGATTGTGATAGACTAAGGCTTGTCTTGAGTATAGAACTATAGGCCCTATGACTTTAAGAACTACATTAAAATTATTTTGATCAATGGTGGTTGACCTATACATGGAATATATCGAATTTAGCCTGAGATTGCGACATTACTATATATATCTATATGTTCTTTTATCTAAGGGTCATATTTATATCTGGGATAAGTTTTTTTTTTTAGTTGAGTTGAAGCCAAATGTTTCTCATCAGAACATCTTGTGGATTTTCGGGAGACCTGATTGAAAATTTTTGTGCTTGGTTTGTTCCCAGATATGAGAAATTATTCTCCATCATTAGTAAGTCACGTTACAAAATGTTTGATCTGAAAGTGCCTCATTATAGAGAGCTAAACTAACTATAAAGATTTACAACACTAAACTTCTTTCACAATGAAAAACGACCTTTCACATGCAGAGGAATAGAATAGATCTACAAACCACATCTCATATTAGTAATAGACAACTTGCACCTGCTACCATGGGATCAAAGAGCTCTATATGAACCACTTTCGTATGGTAATACTTCGCGACATCTCAGTGCAACTGTAAAGTAGTTAGCTCCACCTAATTTACAAGCTCAATTGACCATGGACAATGTCAATGTGGACAATGTTGTTGGAATGTCATCTATCCAGAAATATGGGTGCTAGAGGTATGGTTTGGAAAATTTGGTTGGGCCTGAATAGCTTACTTGGGAAGAATAATGTTTATTGTGTTAGTTGGATGGGTAACCTTTGTTTCCTTCAAGTTAATGAACGTGCATGTACATCTCAATTCTTCTACATTGATTTTGCATAATCTTGGTTGTTCTTCTAATTAATGAACAAATACATCTCAATTCTTCTACATTGATTTTGCATAATCTTGGTTGTTCTTCTAATTGTGAACAAATACATATGATGGGTTTCTCATCAAAATAAAATTGTATGATTTATAGCTTTTGTTGGTGAATGAGTCACTTCTGGGAGCTCTGCTCTACCAAGGTGCTCTTGAAAAGTTATTCTTTTTTTATTTTGGTGTATTTATTTAGTCTTAGTTGTTGTAATGTTGTTTTAGAATTTATTGATATATATAGTGATGATTTAATGAGTAGACGTCTAGGATCCCTTGTGGACTTTAACTCCTGAATATTTTAGAGAAAGAAAAATGGAAAAACACATTGTTTGTCTCCTATTAGTTTTGTGCAATAATATGAAATTTGACATCTCTTAGCACAACAAATTTTGAAAATTATGATCCTTGAATGTTGGTCCTGTGCTTAGCACAGACCATGGTTCATCTAGTATACCATATAAGGAACAAGGATATAGAAATTAATTGGTTTACAAACAAATTGAATTATGATAAGGCTCAAAATGGGTTAACTAAGGATAAGTACAATTAGCGGTAGGTTATATAGGTTAAAAAAAGGGTAACTGTCATGACTCAAAATGTGTCATGAGTGGCATCCATACTTATTTTAGTAATTCAACTTATGTAGTGCGACAATAATGTGAAAGCTCAAATCTTATGAAAGTAAGAAATAAAAAATCCTCTAGAGTCTATTACATATCGTATTCCTAAACCTGAAAGTCATCATATCAAGGGCATCTAATCCCTAAATACCAAGTTTGAGAGTATCAAAAACACCACAATAGATAAATAAAATAGTTTGTGTCCAAAAACTAAGGACATAATATCATCACAGAGAGGATCCAACGAATACCTCACCCTGGAATCTAATATACTAAAGATTCGCTAGAGGTGAGGGCGAGTTGAAGTCATTGGTACACTCGCTGCACTCCACAAAAGAAAAACGAAGAACAATACAAATAGGGGTCAGCACAGGACAACTGTCACCGGTCGATTCAAAATAAAAACTAATACGCATAAAGTAATAACATGAAATCAACTAATAGAACTTAACATGTGGCAAGCAACAAGTGACATGAATATGTGACTATAACAATAAAGCAAGTATGTAATTAGTCAATAATATCAAGAACATACATGAGGACTCAGGCCTCCACACCATGCTCTTTTGGAAAATGAGTTCGTTGAGATTGAGTTTATTAAGTTAATTTAATATGTTTTCCTTTAATGTTACTCTACCGAAACGTGACATCCGATCCAAAAATATCGTGTTGGCCCGTGGCACCCGATCCAAATATATTGTGCGAGCTCATGACATCCGATCCAATAATATAGGTAATTCATCATTCTTTATCATAACTTTCCACTTCAGTAACAATATTCTATCAAGCCTCCTTTATTCAAGGCATCACTTTGATAGAGCAAGTTCAAGATTATGAATTTCACAGTCTTGGGATTACAAGCCAATCACAACAACATATAAATCATCCAATAACAACAATTAAGTACATAGAAAATTTCATAACATTACCCAATAACTATCAAACACTATTAAGAGTCTCTCTATCACATAGAGCAAACTATAATCTACCTCAATCGAAGAACCAAAGTCAAGCAAGCTAATTCACCAATTCTTTTCCTTTCTTAAATGCCTCCCAACATTCTCAATCTATCAAATATGAATAATTTGTAAGTAATAGCGCTCAATTCTTAATCAAGGTCCTAATCATGATGCCAATCAATTTGTCAAGTTTCATATTTCCTAAATCTCAATCTCAGGGTTAAATTTTAATTCTTTGAATTATTAAAAATCAAATGATATTCATATAATGCCATACATCTAATATTTAATTACATCTCTTAATGTACCAAAACTTGATTCATGATATGATGTCATACCACAAATTTTCACCCATGAAAAATGAACCTACACATAACTAACTTGCATAAATCATAACATTGAAACTTATATGCAAAACATGAAGTTCTTTTTATATAATCCACTAACACCCACTATCATCTCCCAATCATTAACTTACGATTATGTCATAATCATTGCAATAATTACTTAAAAATTGACCATTAAAATTGCCCTTCAAATTCAAAGAACCGTGTTGTAGCAACAACATAAATTGACAGATTCAATTGCTTCCAAGCATATATTAAAATAATCTAAATCCTCCAAGTAACCATGCAATACTATAATTATGACCCTAATCCACTACATATTAAGGAAATTGAGGAATCAAAGCTTTACCTGGATGCGCAGTCGTTCTTGGTTGATGCTGCAGGTAATGTTTCTCGTTCGACCTATTTTTTAGATGATATAAAGTATTAAATAAATTATGGTATTTTCCCATTAACCTATAACACCTCAGACTTGGAGAAATGGCTAAAAAGGGAAAACATGCAAGCCCACGAACCCAAAATGGACCATGGACCCTGGACCCTTCACAACACCTTAGACGGCCCATTTAAGGGTCCACAACCCGTCTTGGGCATCATGAAGGACTGTCCAAGGTTGCCAAGGTAAGGTGTCACCTCCCACAACTTATATGGCCCATTTAGGGTTCTACAACCCATCTTGGGCATTGTGAAGGACCATCTAAGTCTACCTAGGTTGGGGTCACCTAGACGGGACCCTAGACGACCTATGGTCACTTGAATGGCCTGTTTAGGGGTCCATTCAAGTCACCCATCAGTTTTTAGGTTTTTTGGTAAATTTAAAACAATGATATATCTTAGAACATAATGAATTAGGTTGCCATTACCTATCAAATTAAAGATCCAATGAGTCCTCTTTCTAACGCCACCAAGTTTGCCTCATTATGAGTTCGGAGTAAAAATTTATGCCTATTTTAGTGAAGCTTTGTCGGTCAGGTGAATCTTTATGACTAGCTATATGACTTGTGAACTGTTTCATGGACTGTGTGGCACTAAACGGTCCATGAAGCTCCTCTTAAAACCCCTCATAAGTTTTACGTTAGGGTCATTTTAGTCTTTCCCTAAAGTGTTTGGTACCTAAATTACGTCATTTTAAACCCTATTTCAAGACTTGCGTTAGTGAACTAAGTCCATAACTACCAAATTAAATTCATTCTTCAAAATTCCCTACACTTGACCAAATTCATCCTCTCCAAATTTCTCTTTCTAAAGCTTGAAGAAGAAGTCTAGGACTTCAAGATAAAGTCTCCAAATTCACCATTGATTGTGGGCTTTTACATCAAGGCATGATAGTATTCACCTATGGAGTTCTTGGTTTCCTAAATTCTCCAATTTTACAAGTTGAATTCTCCAATTGAAGTTAGGATTTTCTTCCATCTCATGGGTTCATCTCAATTATGATCCAATTGATTATTTTATGTCTTTTAATGCAAGAATTTAATTAATTACAAGTTTTTAAGTTGAATTCTCATGAACCCATATGTAATCCATGATTTCTAGCCTATAATCATATGATGGGACTTTTGAACTATGAAAGATATTTTTATGAAGATATGCATGTTTCTTTATAAAATTGATATAAATGATTTAAGGTTGCTTTGATGTGAAGCATCGATGTTGTTGTTGTTGTGAAAGGATTTCTCACAACTATTCAAAATGTGAATGTGAAAGGGTTTTCTCACATGAAGGATTCATAGGGTTGAAAGGTTTTCTCAACTAAACTTTGAATCAAGAATTAGGAGCTATTCTAATGAACTAGCTTGGATTGGCTACATGATGTACCCTTCCATGGATGATAATAAAAGCAACGATTACCCATGTCTTATAATGATAAGACAAGTTAAGATTAGTGACTCGTTCAGGAGATTTATGTGTAGCACTGAGTGGACAAGTGGTGATTACCCATGTCCCATAACTATGTGCCACCATATGTTTGTCTTATATAGATATTATCTAGTGGATCCACTTTAGCTCAAGATTTATGGTCCTTACCTTAGCAAGTAAGACACCCCTTTTCAGTGTGGGGCAGATACTGAATTCCATGTTATAGCTCACATGGCCTATGTCGGTTAAAGGTAAATCTCCCACAATGATGAACTAAGGTTAATTCCTAAAAGTATATCAAATTTGTTTCAAAGATGTCTAACTTGCAATGAGCATGGTTATGACTTATTGTAACACCCCGTATCCGAAAGAGGGAAACTTAGGAACCTTTAGAATTTCCAGTTGTCACCCATGAGGGGCCAACCATGCCCCGTAGGTGGGCTTCGTGGATGACCACCCAAGAAATCTGCCTGAGGCAGTAACCGCGGCTAGGACCCACGCTACGTGGATAGGTCCATGGCCTGTGGTTCGGGCTCCATAGGTCCATGGACAATTTTTTGAGTCTCTGAACTCAGACCACATTTGACCAGGACGGACGATAGGTCAATCCATAGCTCGTCAATGTGGTCTCGTTGGTCAAGTCAGGGACGGTTAGTTAAGGGTACTTTCAGACTTTCCAATTTTAATTAAACTTAAGCGGTGTCATTTTAACCTAGCCTAAACCAACTATATAAGCATTTTAGACCCCTAATCTAATCCATTGAAGACATTATTTCCAAAACCTAAAAAGACTCCTAAAGTTCATCATCTCAAATATTTCTCTCTCTAGAACTTGAAGAAGAAAAAAAGAGTTTGAGCTAGGGTCAAGGTCAAGTCTCCATTCGTTAAGCATTTGTGGACTTTGTAATCAAGGTATGATGGTTTATTCATCCATCGAATCCTTTCATCCATGGATCCCCATGTTTTCCCCAATTTAGAAGAAGAATTCCCCAATTTGAGCTAGGGTTTCTTCCAATGTTGTGGGTATTGTTGAATGTTGATCCAATTGAGTGGATTATGATTGTTTATGCTTGAATTGAGTAGATTCAATGATATTTGTGCGAATTTACATGTACCCATGCCTAAACATTGTTTCTAACCTAGAATGGATGTAATTGAGTTTTATGCCACGAAAAGGAAAATTGAGGATTTAGATGTAATCTCCTAGAATTGATGAAGTATATTGTAGATCTCTTGATAGATAAGCTTATAGACATGAATTGAATGTTATTAATGCATGTATGAAGAATCACGATTAGTAGTGCTTGAGATCGGGGGCAACATGTTGAAGCATGATTATATTGTTTTAGATGAAAACATATAGATATGAATTGCGTAAGAGTAAAGCATATGAGTATGAATTGATTAAGATCAAGTATATGAAATGAGGTATGACTTGTAGGCTTTGAGATTCATATTGTCTTGAGATTAAGGCATGTATGGTGAATAATGAGTTGTAGGGCTTGTAGAGAAAAGTTAATATGATGAGCTATGTTTAGTATGACTTTGAGAGTAAAGCTTCCATTATAAATGTTGAGTTGTAGATAGGATGGTTGTGGAAGGAGTTACCCATATTGACCTATATTATGAATGTATGAGATTATGTGTATTCTTATAGAGTCTATGTAAATGATTTAAGAACACTTTGAGAGTGAAGTGTTAGTGATTATGATATTGTTGTTGTGTTGATTGAAAGGCTATTCTCATGAACACATAATGAACATGATATGAAAGGTTTTCTCACATAGAATGATTCTAGGTTGAAAGGCTTGCTTACCTAAAATGAATCTAAGTCAACGGACTATAAAGTGACATGAGGCTTGAGGTGATTCCCCAAGACCTTCATATGAGAAGGATGTGAGGTGAGTCTCATGATAAACATGAGGTGATTACCTATGTCATGTTATGAGGAGTGTGAGGCGACTACCCTTAATCTATAAATCCTACTGAGAAGGCACAGGTGATTACCCATTAGCCTTTATTGTTGATCATGGAGGCGAATACCTATGATCCATATAAAATGATGTGGAGGTGAATACCTATATCATAGCTTATTGGACATGGAGGCGAATACCTATATCGTAACCAGTTGGACATAGAGGCGAATACTTATGATCCTTGTAAAAATGATGTGGAGGCGAATACCTATATCATATGATGGTGGGGCATGGAGGCAAATCTCTATGATTCCATAAAATGGCCATAGAGGTGAAGTAAGGCAAGAGGTGAATACCCATTAGCCTTTATAATAGGCATAGAGAGATGAATCCCTATGTCTTGAAAGTAAAGCAAGAGTAATGTGAATTATGTCATGATGAATGAAATGTGTGGATTGTTTCTAGAATGGCCTTCCATGAGATGTATGACTAGAGGTTAATCCCCATGTCTATAAAAGGTAAGCTAAAGATGAAAATGATAGATGATGAGTTTGAGTGATGGTCTAAGGGTGCCCACATTGATGAGTAAGATTAGTGAGAGATTATGTATGTCTTAGCTAAGTATGCCTTGAGATTACTTTATGAAGTTTTCCTTTTATGTTATGATGATCTACTTATGCATTGATTATGCTTATGACTTATGTTATTATCTCTTATGCTTATAGCCTATGTCTCATATTGACTAACGCAATTGCTATGTTGATGATTTATGCTAGCCATCATATTTAGTACATGTTTGTACTAATGCATACTTTTGCCTACATTCTTATCAAATGTAGGGTCCGGCAATATTGACTTCTATCCTCGTGGCTAGGTTCATAGTAGAGAAAGAAGAGAAGTTTTGGTGAGTCCTCATAGCATTCGAAGGCTTGACCACCATGTCCTTTTTATCTTTCATTTTATATTTAGAACTATTGTATGGGTGGTGTCCCATGATATTCATGTTTTAGATGATTTAAGATGAAGGGTAATAGATTTCTGCTTCGTTTTATGAAACTTTGATGTTATGAAAAAAATTTTAAATTCCGCTCATTTCTATTATCTTATGTTATGATATGCTAAGTTGGCTTGTATGAGGCCTCTCGGGGTCTTGTACGCCTTGTTACATCTAGGGGTTACCCCTGGGTCGTGACAGGCATGTTTTCTAGCATGTTGATTTATGATTTAGCTTGGTCATTACATGTCATATAAAGTCCTTTTAACATAATTTCATAACTCTTATGTATTACTATCATACTTTGTACATTCCATGTACTAATGCATATGTGTGCCTACATTATTTTACTTAATGTAGTGTCCGATGCTCCTACCTCCCACACTGTGGCTAGTGATCCCGTGTAGACATTTAAGATTGGTGAGTCCTCATGATCCGAGGTCCATGATTCTTTTATTGCATTCATGTATTTTCATTTCAGATGTTGTATGTGATGTATGGGTTACATCCCAATCACTCATTTGATGTAATAGATGACTTTGAGACTTATGTTAGACTTCCACTACTTTTGTCAAACTCTTTTGAAATATGAAATGTTATCATTTGAACTCGTTAATTCTATTATCTTGTATGATGTATGCTAAGCATCTTGTAAAGGGCCTCTTGGGGTCTTATACGCCATGTGACGTCTAAGGTGTACTTTTGGTGATGAAAAAATTGGTATTCAGAACACAAGGTTTAGAAAGGTCCTATGATGTCTCATAAGCCACGTCGAGTAGAGCCTTGTTCATAAGTGTGGAGTGCGGTATATTTATGAATGAGAAGCTATAAGATGTGTAGGAAATTCTATATTTTTAATCACTCTAAAGTCGTACGATAGATTTTAACTCTATATGTATCTCGTATAATCCCTATCTGATGATTTTTAGGATATGGCCCCTTAAAGAGCATACGTTAGAAGGAATATGGGTGAGAATGTGGAACAAGAAGCTCCTGAAGTTTTGGTCGACCCTTTGGACAAGCAAGTGTCTAATGCGGAGTTTAGAGATGCTTTTCAAGTGTTGGCTCAAGACATGATGGCTCAAGCCAATAGGGAGGTTGTCGTCCTCATGTATCCAAATCTGGGTACTTCACTGGAATGAATTCTTTGGAGTTTCATGGCTCCAATGTTGAGAAATATCCTCAAGAGTTCATTGATGAATTGTATAAGGTGTTAATGATCATGGGAGTGACGCTGGTGGAAAAGGCGGAATTGTCCACTTATTAACTTAAGAGTGTTGCTCAAGTTTGGTTCAACCAATGGAAGGGGGAAAGGGTGGTTGATGCGGGCCCTCTTGATTTGGAGAAGTTTAAGGTTGTTTTCCTTGATAGGCTCTTTCCTCTTGATATGAGAGAGGCAAAGGTACTTGAGTTCATCAACCTTTGTCAAGGAAACATGAGTGTAAAGTAGTACGCCTTGAAATTAACACAATTGTCTAAATATGCTCCAATTGTGGTTGCCGATCCTAGGGCAAGGATGAGTAAGTTTGTTTTGGGAGTGTTGATGAGTCCACAAATTGGACTGATTCAGGGCTATATTTTAATAGAAATTGTGTCCTCAAATGCTTATTTTATCTCAATATGTGATGAAAATCCTTAAGTTTCAGGCATTTGAAGTTTTAAGGAAAGCATGGACACTACGTTGCAAAAAGGAATGAAGATGCTGAAAAGAATGAAGAAATGAAGACTTGAGGATCGTCGAGTCGTCGAAGGCTCTTACTTCGCCTTTTGTTCCAATGTGCTGAGCCCTGAAGGGAAAGAGCAAATCGGTGGTGAAAAAGAGCAATCGGCGTCTCGCCGAGCGACTCTGCGAAGCAGTGCTACATCGCCCAATCATCCAGGACACAATAATGCTGAAGGTAACTGATGAAAGGCGACGAAGTGGACCAAAGGGTAGATTGTCGAATGCATCGGCGATTCCCATTAACGTCACCGAAAGATCCTTCGGACCACATTTTCTGAAAACTACAAATACTAGTTCAGTTTTTATTCTTAGTAGCTAATTTTTACCTTAGTAGCGAATTTTTTACATTTTTTTAGTTTTTAGATTATTGAGTTGGAAATTATTCTCTCTAAATTTTGGAGAGGGTTTTGAAGAACTTGGAGCTTTCAAGGTTTCATTTTTAAGAAATTGGACTTGGGTCTCTTAGATTCTTCACTTTTGGCTTGTTTTAAGACTAAATCTTGCATACCCATTGATGTAAACTAATATTGGTATACGTCTTTATCTCTTTTACATGCTTAGCTAAAAACCCCAATTCTTGGGGGTGTGATTTTGTGAATATGGGTTAGATTAGTTGTTGGGTCTTGCTTGCTAATAGTCTATTTGTAGTTTAAATGTGATTTCATTTAGTGGTTGTGGGTGAACTTAATGAGGTTGTTGTTGCAAATATAATCTCATATATCTGTTTTCGGCTTACACATGAGAGAGGTCGTAAAACTAAGACCACTAAATTGATGGCCAGTGTGAGTAGGTCGACATGAGGTTCATCTCGAGAGAGTGAAACCTAATCCCATGTCCATACACTCAGCTCGAGAGAGTGAGTGGGTTAAGGTGTAGGCTGGTCTTCACGCGGCAAGTGGTGTTCAAGAGGAACGCATTTGAAATGGGGTAAGTTTCTCGAGAGAGAGAACTTATCCCCCTTGAAGTCTAGCCTAGTCACAAATACTCAATGAATTTACTATCAAAAGCATGTACCTAATGATTTAATCTATCCCGTATTCCTATCACATCCCAAGAATCTAGTCTCCATACTTGTATTTTTTCTTATTGTCACTCGTTTAGCTATTTCTTGCTTACAAACCCCCATTTGATACTTGATGCTTGTGTTACCCTTTTTAATTTGTTATGTTTTCATTCACCAATGTCTTTAGCTACAATTAGCTTTAGCATTTTCACACTCAACCACTAATTCTTACGCCCACTCCTTTCGGAACGATCCCAACCCTTGGTTGGGTTACTAAACTATTGTACAATCGTAGACACTTGCATTGGAAGTTGTGTCTTGATTACGCAAACATCAAAATGGCACCGCTGCCGGGGAGTGGTGTTACGCGGAAGTTTTTGGTTTAAGTCAAATTCTGCTTTCAATAATCGTAGTTCACTAACCTTATTTTTAGTTTTATTTTCCTTTGAATTTGTTGATGTAGGTAGGTACCCTAAGCATGGCTGGGGGCAATGGTGACAACTTGGCTGAGATGAGCCAAGAAGTCGAGAGGGACTTCGAGTTAACCGAACTGGTAACTCAGCTGAACAAGTTGTCCACCAAAATAACAGAGGTGGAAAACCAGTGCAAGGGTCAAGAGAGATACATACCTCCCCATGAAAGGAAGCAGTCTAGAGACAGGGAGAACAATCGTGTCAAGAATACACTCTAAATCATTCTCCAATAGATCACCAAACAAGATCGAATGTTGGAAGAGATGAAGGAGAGTATTGAAGTGTTGAATCAAATGGTTGGCTCTCATTCTAGATTGATCCAGCTGATGAGGACACTCCTGAATTATGCAGTGTCTCCTCTTCACTCAAACAAACCATTGGGGTTATCTGGTAACACTAGGGCCAACCCAATCGATCGAGAGTGAGTAAGGACTCGCATCGTGCCACGATGTTAAATAAGGGGCTTCTTGGGAGGCAACCCAAGGTTTTAAATGCTTTATTTTGCTTTTATAAATAATGGTGTGTTAGTAGTGCATGTTTGAATGAGGAATGTGGTGAAAAATATAGATTGGCAAGAAAATGGTCAGTCGGCGTATCGCTGAAGAGGTCGGCAAGCCCGACTCAACCTACCGTTTGGGTCAATTCAAGGTTGAGTCAGGCCTGTAAAACTCGGCGGACTTACGAAGCAGTTCGGCATGTCGCCGACCATGTCAGCTACCTCAATGTAGATTGTCATCTTGACCCCCAAGAAACTGAAAGAACTTTAGCAATCGGCACGCAAGTGATCAATCGGCAAATGGCCAAGTGAATCAGGGAGTGCGATTAATGTCACCGAACAGGCACGAACTGGATGGTTTATAATGGCCAAGAGACTTCAAATTTGAAATTCTTCACTTTCCCTTGCTCTTAAACCTTCTAAATTCACACTAAGGTAGTATTTTCTTTATTTTAGCCCTTTACTAGCATTTTAGTTTGTTGATTTGTGCTCGAAGTTGGAATACTTTGCCGCCTAGCTTTTCAATCGCAATTTAATCGACATCAAAGGTTGGTTACCGAACCCCTAGTTTATTATTGATAATTTTGAACTCTTTTGCAGTAATAGTATCGTATTGATGTGTTTTGGACCTCTTTGATAGGATTAGAATGATAAAATGCCTACTTAAACTTGAAAATATTGCCTGTAATGTTTGATTGCCAAATGCCCGTAGCTTTTGTGCTTTTTAATGAGTTGGAATATGATTTCGTGTTGTTAAATTGATTGGGTGAAGTCTGAGTAGCCCACGTTTGTGCCAAATGTCAAAAATTTGCTCAATGATAGAGCGGGTGACACCGCTCTTAAGAGCAAATATCATCAAATGTCCAAATGCGGCAAATCTAGAAGAAATTTGAGTATTCCGGGGTGATGGGTAGTATGGGTCTTATTTGAATTCCATGAGTGCATGCTTTGATTTTTTTCGGGGGGTTGCAGGATTGAAATCGAGAAGATAGGTTCAAAATAGGCACGTTGGGTCGATTGGCGAGCTAGATAGAGCTCGCCGAATGACTCGGTGGTTCGCCTAATGTCCCCATCTCACTGATAATTTGGCACCTTGATTGATATTTGATACTATAACTTTCGGTGTGAAGTCTGTCAGTGTCGAAAGCACTCAGTGACTCGTCGAAAGTATTCTTATCGCCTTTTATCTACATCATTGGAACCCTTGTGTGTGCACTGTAACTTTCGACGAACTACCCTTGCTCACCGAAAGTAACCGGCGATTCATCGAAAGACCCTCCCTATCACTGACTTATTTTAATTATTGAGACAATCCCTTCGACAAGCTTGATTTAGCTCGCCAAAGAGGTTCGGCGACTCACCGACTGGATCAGCGAGTCTGTCTGCAATAAGATTCTCTATGATTGTGTTGACTTTCTCCTAATTTCTCTCGATCTTTTGCAAGTATGGTACGCACAAACTTAAATGAGCCACCTCAGAAAAAGGCAATGGGTATTACGATAAATGAAGGAGGATCACGTCCTTCATAGAAAAGAAAGCAAGATCTCCCACTAGGAGATAAAGGCAAACGAAATAAGCATATCGCTAAGAAAGGGGTAGCTATTAAGCTAGATTCTTCTGATTCAGACGATGAGGAGCTATTGGTTCACCGTAGTAGCAGACACCAGGCTAGATATCAGTCTACCCCCACCAGAGTTTCATTAGCTGCAGCTCCTCCTAAATCAGATGCAGTCACCAGTACCCTTAGTAACTCCTGCACTACCTATTGCTCCTCCACCTAGATTTCTGAAGAGACTAAAAGGTGAAGGAGTCTGGACTATCCTAGATGAGAAGCTGCATGCATCCTAATGTGCTTGAAACTCTCCGATACCATGGATTTGAGTAGTTCACACAGCCCCGAGACCCTTACATTCCCTCCTGGGTAAGAGAATTCTACATAGTCTATGGGGAGTTAGTGCCTAAAAACAAGAAAAAGGCAAGTAAGTTTCGACCAGTGAAATCGTTCATGGTAAGAGGCAAAGAGGTGGAGTGCCACAGCTAGCATATTAATGTTGTATTAGGTAAACCGTTGCACTCAGCACTCCCTTACGAGGGGTTACCGATGTTCAGTCCCTTGATGATTTAAAGGGTTGGTTGGCTCCGATGATTTCTGAGACCACCCAGACGTGGATGGATGCAGGAACTCCCATTGAGAAGAGGGACATGAACATCGCCTCCAGGTTATAGTTTGGCTTCATTAGTAGCACTATCATGCCATCCTAGAACGATTTTATTTTGTGCCATCCTAAGGTGCCTTGCCTTGGCTCTATCATGGCTAGGAGGCAGATCGACCTTGGACTACTGACTTCGCAGGAGATGGCCATGAGAACCAAGCAGAGACTTACCTCTCTGCTATTCCCCATTTTGATCACTGAGTTATGCCGACATGCCGGAGTACCTTGGGATCCTACGCATGATATAGAGGTCATCCCTTCATCCTCCACGGACATCCGACGTATAGAGGCCAAGTTCACACAAGAGGAGGTTGACAGGAGGAGAGCTGCTCCAGAAGATACTTCTCCAGAGGTCAATGTTGACTCATTACCAACAGAGGCATCTTCACCTACTCTGGCCTCTGAGCCCTCAAGTATACCCACTCCTTCTTCCTTTTCCTCATAGGCTCCAGGTGCTTCCTCATCATCCTAACCTGCCAGGATCACTAAGGCCATAATCCTGAAGATGGGCAGTTGGCCTATTCAGCTGATGTGAGAGCTACCCGACTGGAGAGGTCTGTTCCGAAAATGATCAACAGCGCCAAACTAGCAGCACTTACCCCCCCTTCAGACTTCTATTGATGCCTTCACAGTGAGAGTCATTGCTCGTAAGAGCAGACATGGGGAAGCCTTTGAGGCGATGGCTTTAAAAGCTGAGATTGCAAGTTTGAGGAAAGATGTAGACTATCTTAAGTCTACTGACTTCACTTCATTACTAGAGAAGGTAGATGATGAAGATGCTCCTGAGACCACCAAAGATGTGCAAGGAGATGGCGCAGCACATGCAGATTCAGATCCAAAGACCGATGAGGAGTTGATATTAGTACATGCTGAGGAGACATATGAGAGCATAGATGAGGGCATATTCAGAGACTTGCCAGATCTTATAGAGATGGTCGTGCAGCCGGTGATCCAGACTTTGCCGACTAAGACATCCACAGCAGTTTCTAGTGGATTTGGCATTGCTATTCCGTCTGAGGCTACTCTAGGCACTGAAGCCCATATACAGACTGCTACACCAGCTAATGAGACCCCGATAGAGACAGAGAGAGAGACTGCATAGATAGGACCTTTATTTACCTCCCTCTTTGTCTTATTATATTTTTACTGTTGATACTTTTATTTGTATTTGAGGACAAATACTTTTTAATCATGGTGGGGTGAGGCCCACACCTTTTGTGTTGATAGTTATGTTTTGTGTATATATTTGGGTTGTTCTTCTTTAAAATTGTGTTTTATCTGTTTTTGTGGATGTTTGAACTTGTGGATCCTTTTGTTTTAAATTGCAAAATGATTTTGACCCTTCTGAAAAATTTTGAACTTTTCGCACATTTTTTCCACCCCTCGTGTGTTGAATGTGGCTATTCTTTTGAAAAATTTGAATCTCAGTTTCGATCAATACCGATGACTTGAATAGTGCTTACAATTGAACGAACATGAATGCGCAGCTACGATAAGACCAAATGAAGTTGCATAGACAATATGTGAACTCTTTGCATCTCGTTATGACTAGCCTTGTATCAAATTGATTCTCTTGTGATGATCATTGCACACTAGCAAAAGTGTTGAGTCTTGTTTAACTTATAGTGTTAATGCCTAGTGTGATGAGCTTACCTGTGAACTATGCATGATAGATCCTAGAATTTGCCCCGTTGGTCCGGTACACTAAGTAATGCTATATCTTGATATGATCTTAAGCAACTTCGAAGAGTGTTAACCAATTTGACATATACCTCTTTTGTGACCTACCTTGTGAGTGTGTGATTCTCTGTTGAACACCCCTTAAGCCTGACCTTTCTTCAGAAGAAACTTGATGAACACTAGACCTTTCTTTATCCACTACCTATAATCCTCTTGAGTTATGGTTAACTAAAAGTCAATAAGTGCAAGAAAAGTCTCCCTTAACCTGTGGTTTTGAGAAAAATGGAACCCCTCCATATGAAAAAAAAAAAAAAAGAAAAGATGGAAAAAGAATGAAAAAAAAAGTTGTGGAATAAAGTACAAAAGAAATGAGGATTCCAAACAATCTATGGGAAGTGAATAATGGGATGACTTAAGAGCACTAGCAAAAATGATGAAGGAAAAGGAATGGGAGTGTTGTGAATACCACATCTCATGAGGATGAAAGACACTAAGCCTAAATGATCATACCTCTGTACTCAGCTCTATTACAAGCCTTAAAAAGACCTTTTTGATCTTGAGCAAGCTTAAACAAATGTCGATTGGAAAATACGGGCAAACTTATGGGTGAAAGCATGCATTGTTTTCATTTTCTATGAGAGTGAGCGTTGAATCTGATTTCAGAACTTTAAATGAGTAAACCATTATGTGCGAATATGGAATCATTCTTTCTGTGAGGGCATTTGAACACTATAGTTGAGCTTGAACATGCATTTGAAGCAACTATTGTGAGCATGAGATTCATTGATATTGGTGAGTCACAACTTGAATCTTTAAGTGCACATTTGATCTTTGCATAAGCAAATTGAGTCTTGTTGTGTGCATTCATGATTGAGTCTTGTGTAGCACTGTTCGAGACACTCCTTTTTGAACGGCTGAACTTGAGTTTGCTTGAGGACAAGCAAAAGTTTAAGTTGGGGGTGTTGATGAGTCCACAAATTATACTCATTCAGGGCTATATTTTAATAGAAATTGTGTCCTCAAATGCTTATTTTATCTCAATATCTGATGAAAACCCTTAAGTTTCAGGTATTTAAAGTTTTAAGGAAAGCATAGATACTACATCGCAAAAAGGAACGTAAAGGCTGAAAAGAATGAACAAATGAAGGCCTGAGGATCGTCGAGTCCACTTGACGAGTCGCCGAAGGGACTTACTCTGCCTTTTGTTCCAGTGTGCTAAGCCCTGAAGGGAAGGAGCAAATTGGCAGTGAAAAGGTGCAGTCGGCGTCTCGTCAGGCGACTCTGCGAAGAAGTGCTACAGCGCCTAATTATCCAGGTCACAAAAATGTTGAAGGCAACTGATGAAAGGCGACAAAGTAGACCAAAGGGTAGATTGCCGGATGCATCGGCGATTCCTACTAACGTCGCCAAAAGATCCTTCGGAGCACATTTTCTTAAAACTATAAATACTAGTTCAGTTTTTATTCTTAGTAGCTAATTTTTACCTTGGTAGTGAATTTTTACATTTTTTTAGTTTTTAGATTATTGAGTTGGAAATTATTCTCTCTAAGTTTTGGAGAGGTTTTTGAAAAACTTGGAGCTTTCAAGGGTTTCATCTTCAAGAAATAGGACTTGGGTCTCTTGGATTCTTCACTTTTGGCTTGTTTTAAGACTTGTTCTTGCATACCCATTGATGGAAACTGATATTCGTATACGTCTTTATCTCTTTTACATGCTTAGATCAAAACCCCAATTCTTGGGGTGTGATTTTGTGAATATGGGTTAGATTACTTGTTGGGTCTTGCTTACTGATAGTCTATTTGTAGTTTAAATATGATTTTGTTTAGTGGTTGTGGATGAACTTAATGAGGTTGTAGTTGCAAATATAATCTCATATATGTGTTTTCGGCTTACTCTCGAGAGAGGTCGTAAAACTAAGACCACTAAATTGATGGCCAGTATGAGTGGGTTGACATGAGGTTCAGCTCGAGAGAGTGAACCCTAGTCCCATGTCCATACACTCAGCTCGAGAGAGTGAGTAGGTTAAGGTGTAGGCTAGTCTTCATGCGGCAAGTGGGTGTCCGAGAGAAACACATTTGAAATGGGGAAAGTTGCTCGAGGGAGAGCTTATCCCCCTTAAAGTCTAGCCTAGTCACAAATACTCAATGAATTTACTATCAAAAGCATGTACCCAATGATTAATTCTATCCCGTATTTCTATCACATCCCAAGAATACCGTCTCCATACTTGTATTTTTCCTTATTTTCACTGTTTTAGTTGTTTCTTGCTCACAAACCCCCATGTGATACTTGACGCTTGTGTCACCCTTTTTAATTTGTTATGTTTTCATTCACCAAAGTCTTTAACTACGATTAGCTTTAGCACTTTCGCACTTGACCACTAATTCTCATGCCCACTCCCTTGGGAACGAACCCAACCTTTGGTTGGGTTACTAAACTATTGTACGATCGTAGACACTTGCATCGAAAGTTGTGTCTTAATTACACAAACATCAAGTGTCCGACATGGTAACCAAAGGATGTCGTACTACCATGCCCATCAATGATATCGATATTTGTCTTCTAATTGTGCATACTCAACAAATAGAAGAAGAGAAACTTAAGGAGAAATCTAAGAAGGAAAAGAAGGCAAGGGCCGGTGATGATGACTTTTCACGTTCGAGGTCTGAGAGATATAGTCGTTCTAAGTTCCAACAAAGGTTTTCCGTTCAAGGTTCCTCTAATGTTTCAGCTTCTAAATTCAACAAGGATAGGGTGTCTAACCGTAAGCCTAAGGGAGGAAATGGTAGTGGATCTTCATTGTCTACTTGTGCTAAGTGTGGAAGGAAGCATGTGGCAAGATGAATTATAAGATTAGGGAATATCCCTCTGTTTCTAAGAATGAAGGAGATTCTACGCACTTTAAACTTGTAGGAGTCAGAAGCAAAATCAATTCTATGCAATTCAAACTCATTATGAGCAAGAGGGTTCTTCCGATGTAGTTAGTAGTATGTTGAAAGTATTTTATCTTGATGTTTATGCCTTACTTGATCCTGGTGCTACCTTGTCTTTTGTGATGCCATATGTGACTATGAGGTTTGACATCTCTCTGGATGTGTTGTCAGATCCTTTTTCTGTCTCTACTCTGATTGGTGAATCTATTGTGGCTAAGAGAGGCTATAGAAATTTTCTCGTATCCTTATCCCATAGATTCAGTCATGTTGATCTTGTAGAGCTTGATATGTTATATTTTGATGTTATTCTCGGTATGGATTGGTTGCATTCTTGTTATATAGATTGTAGAACCTGAGTGGTTAAGTTTTAGTTTCCAAATGAGCCTATCCTAGAGTAGAAAGGGGGAAATTATATGCCTAAGAGTCAGTTTGTTTCTTGTCTTAAAGCTAGATAAATGATTTCTAAGGGCTGCATATATTATCTTGTCTGGGTCAATGATACAGATTCTGAAACCCCTGCTCTTGAGTCAGTCCCCTTTGTCAATGAGTTTACAGAAGTGTTTCCCTATGATTTACCCGGTGTTCCTCCCGAAAGGGAAATAGAATTCGATATTGACCTCCTCCCAAATATGCAACCTATCTCTATTGCTCCTTATCATATGGCCCCGACAAAACTTAAGGAATTAAAGGATTAGTTGAAAAATTTGTTGGATAAGGGCTTCATCTAACCAAGTATTTCACCATGGGGTTCTCCAGGTTTGTTTATTCGAAAGAAAGATAGTTCACTACGTATGTATATAGACTACTGATAATTGAACAAGGTTAACATTAAGAACAGATATCCTCCTCCAAGGATAGATGATTTGTTTGATCAACTACAACGAGCGAGTTACCTTTATAAGATTGCCATTCGGTCAGGCTATCACCAATTATGGGTAAAGGAAGGTGACATTCCAAAGATGGATTTAGCCACTCAATATGGTCATTATGAGTTTTTGGTAATGTTGTTTAGTTTGACCAATGCTCCGGCCACATTTATGGATTTGATGAATAGGGTGTTTAAACAATACCTTGATATGTTTGTGATTGTGTTTATCGATGATATCTTGATTTACTCAAGGAATGAGGATGAGCATAGACAAATGCGGTTAATAGTTGGCCTAGGCCTCTATCCCTTTCAGATATTCGATGTTTCTTGGGTTTGGCTGGCCACTATAGAAGGTTTGTTGAAGGGTTTTCTTCAATTGCCTCTCCATTAATAGCATTGACCCAAAAGAAGGTTAAGTTCATATTGTCTAAAGCATGTGAGAAGAGTTTTCAAGAATTGAAAGATAGACTTACCTCTGCTAGTGTTGACTTTACCGAAAGGATCCAATGGATTTGTGGTATATTGTGATGCTTCAAGAGTTGGGATAGGGTGTGTTGTTATGCAAAATGAAAAAGTTATTGCTTATGCTTCACGACAACTTAAGATACATTGAAAGAACTATCCTACGCATGATTTAGAATTGGAGGCAATTGTTTTTGTCATAAATATTTGTAGGTATTACCTATATGATGTTCATGTGATGTCTTTACCAACCACAAAAGTTTGCAATATCTGTTTAAGTAGAGAGATCTAAATCTTTGCCAAAGGAGGTGGCTTGAGTTACTAAAGGATTATGACAGGAGTGTCCTCTATCACCCCGGCAAAGTGAATGTGGTGGTGGATGCTCTTAGCTGGTTATCAATGGGTAGTGTTGCTCATATTGAGGATTGTAAAAAGGAGTTGGTTCGAGATTTTCATATATTAGCCCGGTTGGGTGTTTGGTTGGTTGATTCCACCAAGTGCAATGTTATGGTCCATAATGGTTCAGAATCATCTTTTGTGTCAGATGTGAAAGCCAAGAAAGGTCTGGATCCAAATTTGGTTGAATTGAAGGAAGTGTTGCTAAAAAAGACTGTTGAGGCTTTCTCCAAAGGGGGAGATGGTGTGCTTTGATATTAAGGTTGTTTGTGTGTTCCCAATGTAGATTACTTGAGAGAGTAGATCTTATTAGAAGCCTATATTTCTCGATATACCATTCACCCGGGAGCCACCAAGGTGTACCGTGACTTGTGGGAGGCTATTGGTGGAATGGGATGAATAAGGATATTGCAGAATTTATGGCTAAGTGCCATAATTATCAACAAGTGAAAGTTGAGTATCTAAAGCCAAGAGTTTTATCCCAATATATTAACATTCCCACTTGGAAGTGGGAAGATTTTAATATGAACTTTACTATAGGTTTACCCCACACTTGGTGGCAACTTGACTCGATTTGGGTTATTATGGATCATACAACGAAATCAGCTCATTTAATTACAATCAATGTTTCTTATTCGGTGGAGGACTATGTTAAGTTTTACTTGAAAGAAATGGTTAGGTTGCATGGAGTTCCCCTATTCATTATCTCCTATCATGGTACCCAATTTACTTCTCATTTTTGGAAATCTTTCCAAAAGGGGCTTGGTAGTCGTGTTAATCTTAGTACGACCTTTCATCCTTAAACCGATGGGAAAATGGAAAGTACTATCCAAACCTTGGAAGATATGTATAAAGCTTGTGTAATTGACTTCAAAGGTAATTGGGATGATAATTTACCTTTGATTGAGTTTGCGTAAGCATTGGTATGGCTCCATTTGAGGCTCTATATGGTAGGAGGTGTGGATCTCTTATAAATTGGTTTGAAATGGGTGAAGATGCTTTGATAGGTCCAGAATTGGTACATGAGGCTATGGATAAAGTTTGACTTATTAGAGAAAGGTTGAAAACTACTCAAAGTCGACAAAAGTCCTGATGTTAGAAGAAGTTGAGTTTAATGTTCATATTTGGGTTTACTTGAAAATCTCACCCATTAAGGGTGTGCCGAGGTTCGGAAAAAGAGGGAAGCTTAGTCCCCGTTATGTGAGCCCGTATCAGATTTTGAAGCGTTTTGGTAAAGTTGCTTATGAACTTGATTTGCCTAACGATTTGGCATTGGTACATCCGGTTTTCCATGTCTCCTAGTTGAACAAATGCGTTAGATATCTTACATCCATACTTCCCCCGGAAGGTTTAGGAGTTAAGGAGAATCTTCTTATGAAGAAGTTCCTATTGAGATTTTGGACCAACAAGTTAAGAAGTTAAAAAATAAGGAAGTTACTTTTGTGAAGGTCTTTTGGAGGAATCAGTTAGTTAAGGGTGCAACTTGGGAGGCCGAGGCCGATATAAAGTCCCGTTACCCTCATCTCTTTCCCACCAACCCCACTCTAGCTTGAGGTATTTAGTTCCTCATGGTTCATCCTTATGTATTAGTCATTCCCATGTTTTTTTGTGCATGCATGCTCATGAAAATTTTGATTTTATCAAATATATGATTTAGCTTGATTGATTGCTTCATGATTATGATTTGCATGTATGTCTTATGAAATGATGTTTTAAATATGTATTAGCTTGGAGTTGAGATTCCTACTTGGTTATGTGCATTTTGATGAAGTTGCATTAATGTTGGGTTGGTAGTTTCTCTCATACTCTATTTGTGTTAGTTTGAGTTCCATTGAAGGATGAATGTTCCCAAGAGGGAGATATTGTAACACCTAGGACTGTAAGAAACGGGTAAAAGGGACAAACGAACAAGTCCACGAACCCAAAATGGACCATGGACCCTTCACGGAACCTTAAATGGGCTATTTAAGGGTCTACAACATGTCTTGAGCATTGTGAAGGACTATCCAAGGCTGCCAAGGTAGGGGGTCACCTTCACAACACGTTAGACGGCTCATTTAGGGGTCCACAACCCATCTTGGGCATCGTGAAGGACCATTCAAGGCTTCCTAGGTAGGGGTCACCTAGACGGTCCATGGTGACTTGGACTACCTGTTAAGGGGTCCATACAAGTCACCCATCAGTTTTTTGGTTTTGGGTCAACTTCAAATGATGATATCTCTTAGCAAATAATTAATTAGGTGGACCATGATCTATCAAATTAAAGATCTTTGAGTCATTTTTCCAATGCCACAAAGTTTGCCTTATTGCGAGTTTGGAGTAAAAGGTTATGCTCGTTTTAGTGAAGTCTTGTTGGAAGGTGAAGTGTTTCATGGATTGTATGATACTAGACGGTCCGTGAAGCCCCTCTTTTATGACCCCCACATCAGTTTTTAAGTTAGGTTCATTTTAGTGTTTCCCCAAAGTGTTTGCTACCTAAACTACGCCGTTTAAACACTATTTCAAGACCCATATGAGTGAATCAAGTCCTGAAACTACCAAATTAAATTCAGTCTCTGAAATTCCCTAAACTTGACCAAATTCTTCCTCTCTAAAGCTTGAAGAAGAAGTCTAGGGTTTCAAGATCAAGTCTCCAAATTCATCATTGATTGTGGGCTTTTGACATCAAGGTATGATAGTATTCTTTCCTCCATAGGTTTCCTAAATTCTTCAATTTTACAAGTTAGAATTCTCCAATTGAAGTTAGGGTTTTCTTCCATCTCAAGGGTTCATCTCAATTATCTTCCAATTGATTGTTTTATGTCATTTTATGCATGAAGTAAAGTAATTACATATTTTTAATTTGAATTCCAATGGACCTATGTGTAATCCATGATTTCTAGACTATGATCATATGATGGGGCTTTTAAACAATGAAAGATGAATTTATGAAGATATGCAAGTTTCTTTATGAAATTTATATAAATGATTTAAGGTTGCTTCGAGAGTAAAGCATTGATGTTGTTGTTGTTGTTGTGAAAGGATTTTTCACATACTACTCAAAACATGAATGTGAAAGGGTTTTCTCACATGAAGAACTCATAGGGTTGAAAGGTTTTCTCAACTAAACTTTGAATCAAGAATTAGGAGTTATTCTAATGAACTCTAGCTTGGATTGACTACTTGATGTGCCCTTCCATGGATGATAAGACAAGCGGCGACTACCCATGTCCCAAAATGATAAGATAAGTTAAGATTAATGACAAATCCAGGGAATTTATGCTTAGGACCGAGTGGATAAGTGGCGATTACCCATGTCCCATAACTATGTGCCACCAAAGGATTGTCTTAGATAGACATTAGCTAGTGGATCCACTTTAGCTCAAGATTTTCGGTCCTTACCTTGGCAAGTAGGACACCCCTTTTAGGTGTGGGGAAGACACTGGATTCCATGTTATAGCTTACATGGTCTATGTCGGTTAAATGTAAATCTCCCACAATGATTAACTAAGGTTACTTTCTAAGAGTATCTTAAATGTGCTTCAAATATGTCTAGCTTGCATTGACCATGGTTATGACTTATGTTTCTAACATGTTAATTCATGATTTAACTTGGTCATTGCATGTCATATAAAGTCCTTTTAGCATGATTTCATAATTCTTATGAATTGTTATCATACTTGGTACATTTCATGTACTAATGCATACTTGTACGTACATTGTTTTACCTAATATAGGATCTGACGCTCCTACCTCCCATACTCATGGTTAGTGATTTCGTATAGACAATTAAGACTGTTGAGTCCTTATGATCCGAGGGCCAAAATTCTTTTATTGCTTTCATATCTTTTCGTTTTGGATGATGTATGTGATGTATGGGTTACGTCCTAATGACTCCTTCGATATAATAGATGTCTTTGAGACTTATGTTAGACTTCCACTACTTTTGTCAAACTCTTTCCAAATATGAAATGCTATCTTTTGAACTCTTTAATTCTATTATCTTGTATGATGTATGCTAAGCGACTTGTGTAGGGCCTCTTGGGGTCCTATACGCCATGTCATGTCACGTCTAGGGTGTACTGTGGTTCATGACATAATCACCAACTAATAAAAACTAATTATTTAATAAATATTTGTCAACTAAACAATCATAGTTACTGAATAGTCCAAAATACCCATTTAGAATCTATTGAAAGAGTTTTTTCTGGAATAAGAAGCTCTAGTAATCAAAACGACCTAATGATTTGTTATATCAAATACCAATTTAGCCATCGTTCATTCTTGAACGACTAAAAAATAGTGAGGGTAAGAAAGGGTACATAGAATCGATAAAAAGGTCTGGATATGTTTTTCGCATATCATCCTCAGTCTTCCAAGTGGATTATATGCTTTATAATCCAGCAATGTGGGTGAGATGGTGTATCATCACGAGGCTTATAATGATGGTTGTCGGTTAGAGAAACTCCCCAATAAAGTAAAGTGTGTGTGTGTGTGTGTGTGTGTGTGTGTGTATATATATATATACATACATATTCCAGTTCAATATTTACTATTATTGTATCCTAATAGAAAGAGTATAAATGATTTTCATCATTATTTATACTATACTTCAGTTGAGTTACTTTGAGTCTTTCAACTCAGTTACTTGTTTATTCAACCCTATTACATACCGTACATTCAATGTACTGATGTCATTCAACCTACATCGATGCAGATTCAGGCACTTAGAATCATCAATAGGCATTTCATTGAGATCACTTTATCCACTCGTTAGCTTTTAGGTGAGCCCTCTTTGCTTACAGAGGACTCCAGACTTATGATTTCTTAGTAGTATCATGTTGAGGTATTGTGGGTCTTGTCCAATCACCTATATTTAGATAGTAGAGGTTTCATAGATAGACAGTTTTGGGTAATCTTTAAGCATTCAATTTTAGATGTTTTATTTAAAACTTTATGTTTCATACTCAATATTTTCAAATAATTTTGAGATTCAGTAAATTGTTTTAAACAATTCTTTAGTTTTGATGCTTGTGTATGCTTGAGTTAGTCTTCTTCTTAGTAGTCAGTCGGAACAAGAGTTCGCTTGGGGACCAGCAATGTTTTCGAGTGCCGATCACGTCTAAGGTTTAGGCTTGGGGCATGACATTATATACCTCCTTATCTATTGATACTAATGTAACCTTTCACATGTCTTCTACCGAGAGACTTGGTTATTCCTCATTGGCAGAATAGTTCAGATCTAACAAGTCAAGAAAATTATCATTAGCATTAGAGATGAAAAATGGTTCTCCCGAATTTGACATTCTGAGGTTCATCAAGACTCTAGTTATGACTCATAGTTAAAATCCATATAGTTGTAGGGTCACTTTATAGGATTTGAGGAACCGAAATAGTAGAAGCCCTCATTTGTTTATCTATTGATATGAAAATGAACATTGATGTAATTCTATCTACGAAATATGGAAAAATGTGAAAATCAAAGAAAAGAAAGTTAAGATAGAAAGCAACCAAAAGGTATATTAGTTAAGACCTAAAGTTGTTAATCCTACATGAAGCATCTACCTCTTACGATGACTTCGAGAATAATCGATTCACCTCGCAATCAATGTTTCTAAACAAATTTTTAACCAAAGCTTGTACCAAGCTCACAAACACTCTTTCTTAAATTCTCTTTTTTTTTTTCATTAATCTAAAAATATATTTTTTTATTTTATATTACTTATATTTTATTTGCTTCTTATTCTTAGCATTTACTTCTTATGATTCCATAGAGATTTTTTGTATTATCTTTTGTATTTATTTATTCTATGTTTATTTTTTTCATTAGCATAATTTTTTATTATTCTAATTTTCAAATTGAAGGAAAATTTATTGTCATATAAGATTACAGATTTACGTGTTCTTTTAAGATCACAGTTATGTACATTATGTTGAAATTTGGCATATGAGTATTACATTAAATTTCTTTTCAAATTAAGAACTTATGCTATATTTTTAATTACATTTTTTTTAGTAGTATTGACTTGATGCTTAACATTGCAAGTCATTTATTTTTAGTTAGATTTGATAGATTATCTTTTTGTCAAATATTTTCATAATTTGTGACATTATATTTACAATATAATCTTTTTGTAAACATTTATGTATGATGTTCACAAAAAATTTGTAATTTGTGTTTTTATTATTAATTTAATTAATATATACTAATTTGAAAAACATGAATCAAATATTTGTTTATAATATTAATTAAGAACCTATGTTTGTTGATTAATATATCTTCAAAAGACAAAATATATCTTCATTATTTAATTCAATATCATTTATAAAGTCTCTTATATATCTAATATAAATTTTTAATTTTAGATAATTAACTTATATTCTTAAAATTTAATATAACCTTCTGATTGATATTGTGCAACCAATTGGACATTTGTAATTACATTGTCGCAAACAAACATATCAACATAATTACTAGATTGTGTAAGAACTAGACTTATAATTACTTATCCTACAGTTACAACAATTTCAATTACCTGATGACTTTTCAAACATACCCTTAGTAAATTTAATAGACTAAGGAGTCATCTAGTGTGAGATATAATGCATAATAATTCCAGGGATAGAATGCAAGATTATTTATCCTGCATTTAATGGGAGATATTAGGCAGTCTTGAGATTATTTATCTCACCCTTTATACATTAATGATGGAATAAATTATTTCATATATATGATAGAATAATTATCTCAAAATAACTTATCCCAAGATAATTACACTACAAGAAAAAGTTTTTATTTAAGACCAATATTTATGGACGAGTCAATAATCCCATCTCTAAAAGTAGATGTATTGGGACGAGATTTTATTTCGATCTTTAATTCTGTATGTTTTTGTGAAGGTACTAAATCTGGTCTCTAGCAAAAGTAGTAACTGGTCCCAAATAAAAATTTAGGGGTCTTGAGAAATATACATTGAAAGGCGGGACTGATATGTAAAAATAAATTCATTTTTTTCACCAAAATTAGGTGCCTAAAAGATCAGCACTACTGACTGATCACGATTCTAAAAGTAAAAGAAAAAAAGTAATCGTGAAATCAAAAACCCTAGCAACGATCTTCCCTAACAACAATCTTCCCTCACAATGATTTCTGGAAACGCACTGGTCTACCTTGCAAGAAACGCAACACAGGTCTCTGTGTTTTCTTAGAATAGAGAAAGCAGAGGTCTGCGCATCAGTGATCTCCACTGAATCTCTATCTTCTATTCACTCGAATCTCAGGTATTCCTCCACTTCTATGAGTTGATTTGATTTCATATGTGAAGTCAATTTTTTTTTGTATTGTTCGAGTTATATCTCTTCTTTTTTAAACTCTTGTTCTGTTAGACTAGCTGCCCATTGTTTTGTTAAAGAACATTAAGTTTTGTAGTGTGATATGATCCCAAAAATGAAGGGGATCAGTCCTTAATGAATTAAGTTACAGTTTCATTTGGTTCTGAAGCTGATGAACTATGTAAAACTCAATAGAACTAATGTAAATTACCTCCTGTGGTGCTGTGCATTAAAGGTTGAAAGAGTGATAACTTTATTTGCATCTGAATCTTGGATTCTCTAAAGCTTCGTTCGCATCTTATGAAACTTTGACTCTATAAAGGTTTAAAGGTTGAAAGAACTAATGTAAATGATTTCATGTGGTGCTGCACATTAAGTTACAGTTTCGTTTAAAGCATTCTTTCATCTTTTTCTAACTAGTTCTCTGATTTCTCTCTACTTGTATCTCAGCTACGCATCCTCTTTTGTGAGTTTTTTTTTCTACTAAAAATTTGAATTGTTGATTATTTTCTTCTTATAGCATAGTTTATAGTGTGTGCCTAAAGAATCGATCATATTTTTACAATGAATAGAGAAAGCGGAGGTCTTCGCAGCAGTGATCTCCACTCAATCTTTATCTTCTATTCACTCGAATCTCAGGTATTCCTCCACTTATATGAGTTGATTTGATTTCATATGTGAAGTCGATTTGCTTTTTGTATTGTTCAAGTTATATCTCTTATTTTTTAAACTCTTGTTCTGTTAGACTAGCTGCTGATTGTTTTCTTAAAGAACATTAAGTTTTGTAGTGTGATATGATCCCAAAATGAAGGGGATCAGTCCTTAAAGAATTAAGTTACAGTTTCATTTAGGTCTGAAGTTGATGAACTATGTCAAAAGCAATAGAACTAATATAAATGACTTCCCGTGGTGCTGCACATTAAAGGTTGAAAGAGTGATCACTTCGTTTGCATGTGAAACTTGGGTTCTTTAAAGCTTCGTTTGCATCTGATGAAACTTGGATTCTTTAAAGGTTTAAAGGTTGAAAGAACTAATGTAAATGACTTCCTGTGGTGCTGCACATTAAGGTACAGTTTCGTTTAAAGCATTCTTTCATCTTTTTCAGTACTCTGATTTCTCTCTACTTGTATCTCAGCTACGCATCCTCTTTTACGAGTTTCTTTTTCTTCTCAAAATTTGAATTGTTGATTGTTTTCTTCTTATAGCATAGTGTGTAGTGTGTGCCTAAAGAATCGATCATATTTTTATGATGAAATTCACTCGAGCTAATGAAAGATGAATTATGACATAGAACTTATGCAAATTACCTCTTGTATATGATGTACATAGTAGGTAGAAACAGCGATAGTTTCATTTAGGTTTCAAAACTTGGAAAACTCGAGATTTTCAAGAAGATATGTTCTAGCAGTAGCACCATATTTTTTTCCATTCTTGTAAAACTGAATCACTAGTTGTTATCTATTTGTTCAAGTTTCACGTAAGCCTCCTCTTTTGGGACCTGATTTTTTCTTCTTCTCTATATTTGATTTGTTCGAGTTACACTACTTGTTTGATTTTATTTGTGAAGTCAGTTTGTTGTTTGTATTGTTCGATTTATATCTCTTATTTTTTGAACTCTTGTTCTGCTAGACTAGATGCTGATCATTTTCTTAAAGAACATTAAGTTTTGTAGTGTGATATGATCCCAAAAATAAAGGGGATCTGTCCTTAAAGAATTAAGTTACAGTTTTGTTTGGGTCTGAAGTTGATGAACTATGTCAAAAGCAATAGAACTAATATAAATGACTTCCTGTGGTACTGCACATTAAAGGTTGAAAGAGTGATAGCTTCGTTTGCATTTGAAACTTGATTCTTTAAAGTTTCGTTTGCATCTGAAACTTGGATTCTTGAAAGCTTCATTTTGCATCTGACAAAACTTGGACACTTTAAAGGTTGAAAGGCTGAAAGATCTAATGTAAATGACTTCCTATGGTGCTGCACATTAAGTTACAATTTCGTTTAAAGCATTCTTTCATCTTTTTCTAACTGGTTCTCTGATTTCTGTCTACTTGTATCTCATCTATGCATCCTTTTCTGCGAGTTTTTTTTTTTCTGCTCAAAATTTCAATAGTTGATTGTTTTCTTCTTATAGCATAGTGTATAGTGTGTGCGTAAAGAATTGTTCATATTTTTATGATGAAATTCACTCGAGCTGATGAAAGATAAAGTATGAGATAGAACTTATGCAAATTACCTCTTCTATCTGATGTACATAGTAGGTAGAAACAATGATAGTTTCATTTAGGATTCAAAACTTGGAAAACTCGAGATTTTCAAGAGATATGTTCTAGCAGTAGAACCATATTTTTTCGTTCTTGTAAAACTGAATAACTAGTTTTTCTCTATTTGTTCATGTTTCACGTAAGCCTCTTCTCTTAGGACCTGATTTTTTCTTCTTTTCTATATTTGATTTGTTCGAGTTACACTACTTGTTTGATTTCATCTATGGAGTCAGTGTGTTGTTTGTATTGTTCGAGTTATTTCTCTTCTTTTTAAAACTTTTGTTCTGTTAGGCTAGCTATTGATCATTTTCTTAAAGAACATTAAATTTTGTAGTGTGATATGATCCCAAAAAAGAAGGGGATCAGTCCTTAAATAACTAAGTTACACTTTTGTTTGGGTCTGAAGTGGATGAACTATGTCAAAAGCAATAGAACTAATCTAAATGACTTACCGTGGTGCTGCACATTAAAGGTTGAAAGAGTGATAGCATCGTTTGCATCCGAAACTTTGATTCTTTAAAGCTTCGTTTGCATTTGATGAAACTTGGATTCTTTAAAGGTTGATAGGTTGAAAGAACTAATGTAAATGACTTCCTGCGGTGATGCACATTAAGTTAAAGTTTGTGGCATGATAAGATCCCAAAAACGAAGGGGATCAATCCTAAGAGAAACAAAATGTTCCTATAGAAACAAAACAGTGAACTACTCTTAAATAGAGGCAGTCATAGGTCATGCATTAAGACAGTGTTCGGAGATAAGATATAGGAATTTGTATTCAACTCGAGAAATCTATTCGGAATTACAAGTGAATGAATGTTTACCTTTTAATACTAACAGAGCACGCTAGAAAGTGTCTTCAGTTATTAAATCCGGTCCAAATATATAGCCACATGCAACTAATTCTTAAAATGATTCTCTCTAACTAAAATAAATTAGTAATTACAAAAGGCACCATTGAATTATTATCTACTGTAAATGGATCATATTTTATTGTTTTGTGTGTGTCTAAGGAATCGATCATATTTTCTTACAATCAAATTAACTCGAACTCACAAAAGATGTATGAAGCAACAGAATTGATACAAATTACCTCATGTGATGCTGTACATAGAAGGTAGAAATAGTGATACTTCCATTTGAGTTTCAAACTTACCAAACTTGAGATCTTTCAAGAGATACATTCTTATATTTGCACCATTCTTATAGTTGCACCATATATTCGTCCATTCCTATCAAACTCAATCACAACAAATTTATCAAAAAAGCTATAAAAATATATTGTAATTAACTTTTAGAAGGTTAAAGATGCAACTGACTTCTTACAATTATACTTCATGTGATTCCATATATAGAACGCAGATACAATGACACTTCTCTTTGGGTCCTTGAGAAAGAGAACACGCAAACTAAATCTCCTTGTTCTACTCATCAAGTTATGCAAGCCACCCAAACAACTGAAATAGGTATGACAATTTACAAATCCATTCACTATCAATCTGTTGAACTAAATTTTATTGCTACAGTTCTTACTAAATTATACAACTATAGGATCATCTAATCCTAGAAAGGAAAAAATAGTGCGAGGGAGCAACAAGTGTAAAGTAGTTGCATCACTTGAAGCTGGAAAGAAGATGAAAGTAACGTTTTACAATGATCGAACAGTTGGAACAAATTGCAATCTATTTTCAAGGCACATGGAAAAAATAATTCGTGACTGTAATATGTGTCCATTGGGAGTACCATCGTGGAGGGACATTAAACAACAAAAGTTCGATCACATGTGGGCAACTATTGAGGTACCATTACGAATTACATCATCATTATGTTTATATTCAACTCTTTTGTGCTCTGTTAATTATTATATGAATCTAATCAACTAACCAAAAAGATAAAACGAAGGATATCTACTAAGAAGATACACTGGTGTAACTACCATCCGGTGTTTGACTTGATAAATTAGAACTTATTATTCTTATATTTCTAACATTAACCATTGTTGCACATATTTTTCTTTCTCAATTTTATACATACTTTTTGTATAGTTGACGCACAATATTCACTCTCCTTTTGTAGGATAAATTTGAGAGTGTTGACTTCAATGATCATCGTGATCATATATTTGGATGGATGAATGAGTTATGGAACAAATGGAGACGATACTTACATGCTACTTATGTGAAGAATAAGCCAATTGTTCAGGCTCTTAATAATATTCCAAAGGGAGTAGAAAAGAAGGAATGGGAGTGGTTAGTTAAGGAACATTTTTGTTCCGAAAGTTTCCAGGTATACCTAGAGATCTAATAGCCTATATTTTTCAAGTATCCATTTTGCAACTCATCGTGATATTTAGATGTGAAACTTTCTATAAACCTGGTAGTATTTCTTAGATATGACTTTTTAACATAATAATACAGGTGAGGAGCAATAGAAATGCAGAAAATTGATCTAAGTTAAAGATGTTTCATCACATTGGTAGCAAGCCTATTAGAGAGATTATTTATCAATAGGTATTATCAAAAAATAATTTTCCTAAATAAAATATTTAAGAAGTTCTATTTGACATGTTTCTCTTTGATGTAAAGGGTGGAAAAGATGGAAATCTGCCAAATTTGGCAACTATATTCTTTGAGACTCGTAAGAAAGATAACATGCTCGTTGAACCAGAAGCAATTGAAAAACATGTGTGTTTGGTAAATTAAATATGTAAATTACTTCAAATTATTATGGAATTGGTTGAAATGTACTTTTTTATGTTTTGCAGGCTCAAATTGAAGAAATATTAAATGCTAAGCCATCTCTTCCTACCATAGAGATTGTAGAAAAGTGTTGTAGACCTCAAACTTGTAGTCATGTATTTGGCTTTGGGGATGGAGTAAAGGCAAAGGACATGAGAGGTGACACTTCTTTTAAGGCTGAATTACTATCTGAGCTACGTTCAACTCAAGAGAAAAACAAATCTTTGAATGATCGCTTGTCTACCATAGAAGATGAGCTGAAAGAAATAAGAAAAATGAAAGAACTCTTTGCTGCTCAACAATTGCATAACCCGCATATGACATCACCCGTATCATTTGAGTGACCACTGACTTTCTTTGCTGACCAAGTAAGTAAAATTTTACCAAATTCTATTTGCGGATAGTAGTTTAAGCATTTAGTGTATGGCTGAACTCCTAGATGATTGATCGTGTTTAATGGAATTTCTTCACTTCTGAGGTTCTTTGTTGGTGATTTTTTTTTTCTCTTAGCCGGTGGCTATTTGACCACCTATATAAGTTAGTTTTGTTTAGTGAGTTTTATCACTTTTGCTGGCAGGACAAAAATCTGTGACCAACTCCCTTCCTGCATAAGTTAGGTTGATTTTTCCTAACATTTTATCAAGAAGTGGATGACACATTCAATAATTCTATACAGGAATCTTTATACATATGCTGGGATAGTGTTGATTTTGTTGATAAAAGAGAGTTGTTTTATACATATGTTCTGAGTTATTTTAATGTTTGTGTCGTTTCTTTCTAGACAAAAATTGGAAAACTGATTTGCATTGAGTTTTAGCCGTTTAGCAACTACAACAGTAGTAATCGCTACCACATTTGAAATGCTTCGGTTGTTCCGAGTTATTTTAATGTTTGCGTCTTTTCTTCTCTATACAAAAATTGAAAAACTGATACGCATTTAGTTTTAGCATTTTAGATGTCTTGGAAATTGTTGCTTCTTGTGTGCTAGCATATATAAGTGATAGAACCATTACACTCGACCATATATAGAATCTCTTGGCCCTTATAGACACTCAACCATATATAAATTCTGCTTTGTCCACTAAGAATAAGATTACAAGATATAAATGGCAGGAAAGAAGTAACAGCGCATTGTAGCCTCACAGTAACAACATCCTAGCCATATACAGAATCTCTCAGCCCCTATAAGCTGTATCCTTTATGAATAGACTTTTATCGATGCAAGAAGAAATTTGACATCACTCTCAGGGTTATTAAGATAAATTTTATATATATATATGTTGTTGTTGTACATCAAGTTTTCCATCCATATACAAATCTCTCGGCCTAAAGTCCAGTAAAACAGAGATTTGAGTTGCGCCTTGATCTGGTTTAGAGGATTAAGTAACTCGCTAAACCTGTATCATTAGAATTGCTTAACAGATCATTGCCTTTTTTATCTCTATTTTATAATTTTCTACATGTACAATTGCAGGCACACAATTTGATATTGTTTGGCTTCTACAAGGATTAATGATGAGAAGAAAAAAATGATAACTTGTTTGTTTCCCCTGCTACAATAATAACCTGCTGGCTTATAGCTAAAACAATGATATACATCATGCTTGTTTAGTTACTCTGCAACAACTTCTTTCCCCTAAAACAAAATATAAACCTTCTTGGTGGAGAATTTCTCTATTTGTGCTAGCTTATGTCACTGAATTTGTGCTTTCGGTATAGATTTGGATTCTTGGTGAATGCATCTCATCAAAGTTTTCTTAATCATTATTTTTATGTTGCTGCAGCTTGTTGATATTCTAGATATCCCTTGGTGAATTTTAGAGTTCTTTTGTGAAGAATGAAGCTCAAGTCAAGATGCAAGTTTAGAAGATGCACACGACCATTATTATTTTGCTAGGAAAGCTGTGCAAGACGTGAAATCATAGTCTAGCTCAGGATATTGCTAATTTGCTAAGCCTTTTTTTGTCAAACAAATATTGAAACTAACACCATGGGATATTTACCTATTTTTATATTTATATCAGTCTTTCTTATGGAGATTTACCATAGCAATCTTATATTTATTAGTAGAACTTATAATACTTTTGTGAAATGAGGATCCAGAATAATTGGTGGACAATTAGAGACCAAAAATTTTTACTCGTCTCTAAAAGTTCATCTAAGACGAGATAGTTTCTTGTCTCTAAAAGTTTAATCTATGATGAGACAACTTCTTGTCTCTATAGGCTCATCTAGGACGAGGTGTTGCTTGTCTTAGAAAACAATCTAAGACGACGTGGTTGCTCGTTAAGAAAAAGTAATCTAGGATGAGGTAGTTGCTCGTTCCTAAAGAGTAATCTAGGACGAGTTAGTTGCTAGTCTCTAAAGGGTTTAGTAACCAGAAAATGACTAGTTTTTAAGGAAGAAAATCATCTATTTAGGACGAGATATGTAGTCTTTAAATGTATTTTGGTGACTAGCTTTGATTTCATCATTAAACACGTTTAGCGACCAGTTAATGGAACCCGTCCCAATTAACCTTTAGCAAAGAAGCATTTTAGGACGGGTGGCGACCAGCCTTTTCCCCTCTCAAAAGACTATTTGGGACCGGATTTGGACATTCTAGGACCATATTTCCCTTCCTTAGAGACTGTTTTTCTTGTAGTGTTAATTCCAAAAATAACTTGTTGCCAACAAAACGACCCCAAGTTGCAAGTCAAAAGCTCAATGAATTAATTGGGTACTGTGAATGGAGCAGACAACAAATAGGAAGTTGCAACAATAAATACTCCCCCTGTCTCATTTTATATGTCATCCCTTTCTATAAATAGTTGGTCCATAATAATTGTCATTTCATAAAATCAATGCATAAATTACCATATTATTCCTTTTTTACTCCTGTGAGTTATTAACCTTAAAAATATATATTTGACCAAACTTAGAAAAACTAAGTAAATGATTCATGTTCATTGGTTAAATTAATTAATCAAAATAAATTAATTCATATTCATTGATTGAAAACTTGAGTTCCAAAAAAATTAAATAAAGATAGAATGGTAAAGTTACATCATTTCTTAATGCAAGTAGAAAGTAAAAAGGTGACATATAAAATAGGACGGAGGGAGTACTTTTTATGCTAGTAACATTTTTTTAAAATTTGTCTAAAATTATGTCACCTTATTATGATTAGAAATAATCAAACTTTAAAGTTCTCTTTTTATTCTTAATGAAAAACTCCATCTGTTTACTTTTACTTGTCACTTATTCTTAAAATAGATTTTCATTTTTACCCGTCACTTTTGACATATTAAGAAAAGATAATATTTTTTTTCCATGTGTTACTCTCAATATTAAATATTTATTTTCTAAATCATTTTTCAAGGCGTCATATAATAAGAACAGTTCAATAAAATACCTATATCAATAATTATTTTCTTAATGAGTGTACCAAGTCAAAATATGATAAGTAAAACTGAACGAAAGGAATTTACAGCCACATAAATATTTAAAAAATATTTTACCCTACAAGCTATAAAATTTACATTAAATGAGATGGAGAGGAATAGTTAATGCATTAAATGGTAGCAATAGATTCTCCGGCAAATAGTGTTGTCCTTTTCTGTAAACATTCATAGTTAGTGTTGAGGTCTACACACAATTTAACAAGTCCAATGTGTGAAGTGTGAACATAGGATATCGGGAGTTGGGACAAAGTGTGTAGTGTGAACACATGACATTATTCCTTCCCTTCTTACTCTGTTCAAACCTAACCACCCTTCTAACTGTAGTTTAGTTTAGCAAACTCTTGAGTGTGAGTGTGACTGTGTCTGTGTGTGTGTGTGTGGGGTCAATCTAAAACCTTCACTTGGGACGACATTGACATTCTCGAAGGTTCCTATTATACTGGACAATTTACTGGTTAGTAATTTCTTAGCTTCAAAAAGAATAATGTACCTTTTTTAGATTATTTTAAAAGAATCATTCATTTTCCATTTTTGATTATATTTTATTTTAAGTTTAAGATTATAAAAATTAAATGATATTTTAAAATATTTGACATGTCTTTAATTTAGGACTATAAGATTGATTTTTTTTTTTTAATTTTCTAAAATTTTGTATCAAGTCTAAAAAAGAAGAAAGTGTGTGTGTGTGTATATATATATATATATATACACCTTCTCTAACTTCCTCAAATGGAGCTAGTTGTTTTTCTTTCGACTTCTCACCACATTTGAAATTCGATTCTGGAGCCAAAAGAATTATACCGTATAATAAATAATAATTGAATTATTTTGGATAAAAAAAAAGAAAATTCAATAAATATCTTGACTTACTTACACAATAGAAAACATCTAAACACTACCGCGACAAATCTAATGTTACGCTATTCAATTTATTTGAATACAATACTTTCAACATGGAAACATTAATTTATGTGTATAAATTTACCTTTAATTGATAATAGATATGAACTTATAATTTTTAAATATAATAGATTCAATTTTAAAATCTAAATTTTTAACTTATAAATTTTAATTTTGAATCTGTCTCTACTCCACTATGAATTTTAGTACTCCCATCAAGAAAAACATCATTTGTACGATTCGAATCCTAATTATATTTTGTTCTCAATGGTTTTAACTTTTTGAACATTCATTTAGCCTCTCAACTCAAACATTAAAGAGAAAAGTTTGGACAAGGAAAAAAGAATATCTTGACAAGTTCAATTCAGCTGTTGTTTTGATATTATGATTCAAAATCTAATATTAGATGTTTAAACGTTTCCATCTATCACTTAATTAATTGTAACTATAGTCAAGTACAAATCTATGTAATAATCCACCCACTCTACTTTACTTATAGTAGCTACCTTCTAATTTTTTTTAAAAAAAATCCTCGTTTTAGAGGATGTAATCCATTTATTTTATAAACATTAAAAACTGTTTTTTGATTATAGAGATTGATGATGATCATGTGTTCATATTCAACTAACAATAGTTTGTCTTATTTATGGTTTACATAATTATTTTAAAATTTGTTTGAGACAAGAAGGGTCATTTTTGTCATTTGAATTAAAAGTTTTGTCTATCTGTAATCCCCAAGGGATAAGGACTACCACTTGCGGTTATGATTAAAATTAAATAAATAAACCAATTGCACTTAATTAAGTATTAACAGAAATTAACATTTAATCTTGCTAGGTGGCACGTGGATGACGATATTAGGGTGACAACATTGAGAAACGTCATCAGTTAACGCCTAAAAGTATGCTGACGCTCTTTGTAGCGCGTTCCAAACCAATGCAATCACATTTATTCTTTGCTACTACTTTTTTGGAAAATAAATATATCGATTAAAATTAACTAATTTTTGGAATTTGTCAAATAATCTTTTTGTTTTTTTTTTAAAATTTATTCTTAATAATCAGTGAAAATTTCATTAAAAAGAACGGTAATTAATGCATTGCAACGTGACTAACATCTATTGATCTTAATAATTTAGGGTTCTAGTGAAGTTTCCTTGTTAGTTAAAGTTTTAAAGTTTTAGATCATCTATAAATAGTAGATTTCCTTCATTTATAAAAATATTATAATTCCAAGCATATAGCAAAATTACTTCTATACTCTTAAACACAAAGTATTCATTATTCATTAAGTTGCTAACGACTCTGAACCATGGGTGAAGCCACCTTAGGCGAAGGATGATTCGATGCACACCCTTGCCTGGAAAATTATATGATGTATAAACAAAGGTTAAAATGTTAGTTACTATGAGTATATATTTAATTTTGCAGATCCTTAATACGAATGAGAAAAAAAAAATTGCACACTCTTAATTAAATTCCTGACTCCATCACTATCTGAACTCAACACCCATAGCATCATCGAAGCTCCAATAAAGCTTCACACGATCAACTCTCATTTCCATTTATACACCCGTCCTTCATCTCGTATAAATTTAACATTACCATTTCTTTTGATATATATATATTTATGCACGTCAAAATTGTTCATGAACCTGATCGATAATTGTCATTATCACTTGAGAGGAATGCAAAAGATTCGACTACTGCGCGTGGGGGTCGTTTTTTCCACAAGCTAAGGTAAGGGGGAATTTTCCTTGTAAGCTTCCATTAATTTACTAAGAACTCACCACTTCCAACTTTTCTTCCACATATATATATCCCCTCATCTTTCTTAACTTCTTGCTCACTTCTTGTTAAACAGCTATAAAATACACATATGGATAGCTCATCGACTGATCTAAACAGAGCAATCGAAGGGTTGATTCGTGGTCGAGAATTTACTCGACGACTAAAAGAGATTATTAAGAAACCTCTTGTTGTTGGTGGTGAAGTTGCAAACATTATGGCTGAGCAATTAGTTGCCAAAATTATGGAATCATTTTCTGAGACTCTCTCCGTTATAAACAATTCCGATGTCATCGTCGCTACGCCGGTTGAGGTCAAGTCACGGGAAGATTATTCTAGTGGAAGTTGCAAGAGTTCAGATCGAAGAGGATGCTACAAGAGAAGGTGATTGATTAATTTCATTACTTAATAATTTTTCATGGAGGTTATTTTAGTCTTTTTGACGTTGATGGTCACAAGTTTTGATTGGTTGGTTGGTTCTCTTTTAGTTAATTATTGTGAAGTTTGGTTGGTTGTTGATTGGTTATTGACTATTTTGTCCTTCCTCAAATGCTAGAAATACTTCAGGTTGGTTGGTTGGTTGGTCCCTATAAAGGATTGGTGATAGTTAGATTGATTAAGATTTGTTCATATTGAATTCATGATGAGGGCCGTGGGGTGGGTTATCTATTTCTTATATAGTTAATTGTACTACTCATTAAATTACAATAATAATAGAGCTCACTAGGGCGTGTAAAGTACCATTGCACCATTAGGAGTCCTTTGGTGTGAAGCCTATTTTATCTTGCGCGTGGCTTGGTTTGAGTTATTAGGCCAGATCTAAAATTATTTATCTCACTATTACTTTAGTGATGAGATGAGTTATCTCATATACATGATTGAATAACTTATCTCAAAATAACTTTTCTCGAGATTAATAGTTTTAAGATAACTTGTTCCCAACCAAATGACCTCTAATATAATTAGCTTGTGTTATTTTAGAAACAATTTTCTCATAAATGTTTTGGAAAATATACAGGAAAACTTCAGAATCAAACATAAAGGAATCCTCAGATTTGGTGGATGATGGTCATGCTTGGAGAAAATATGGACAAAAACAGATCCTTAATTCCACTTATCCAAGGTTCGAAATTTTAATAATTACAGAGTAGATGTGATAGATATATAGTTAATCTGTATATTTTATATTTGTTTTTATCTATTTATTTATAATAATAATAAAATGAATATGTATGCAGGCACTACTTTAGGTGCACACATAAATATGATCAGAAATGTCAAGCAAGCAAACAAGTACAAAAAATCCAAGACAATCCACAACGATTTAGAACAACATACTATGGACATCACACTTGCAAAGCTTTTCCTAGAGTTTCACAAATAATATTGGATTCTCCAATGGATGGAAATTCTAATTATATTAGTTTTGATCAAAATCATACATTTCCATCAATAAAACAGGAAACCAAAGAGGAAGTAGTTTTCGGCTTCTATCCTAAAATTGAAGATCAAATTCAATCATCAAGCTCTGATTATTTTCTTCCCAATGATCATGATCATCTCACTCCGGCAACATTTGAAGCCTCCGGCAGCCGTATGACGTCGCCCGATGTTATGTCATCTGGGGTTTACTCTTCTTGTACTACTACTAGCAATGATAATCTTGAGATAGATATAGATTTTGAGGAGGGTCTTTGGAATTTTGATCAAGTGTAGCTATAGCTTGATAGAGATGGTGTACAAATTTTGTATTATCTTGACTTAGACTTTGCATTAAAGCATTATTAGGTTTAATATGAAAGTATAAATTTGACTTTCACATTTTATTATTCCGCAATGATGGTAGCCTACTGTAGTTGTTTATTTTTTTTCCCCCCTCTAAAGTTTAAATAGGTATATGTTAAAAAGCCATCGTCAACATAATTGTAATTTTAAGCTATTTCAAAAAAGAATCTAGAAGAATTGGGAGGAAAGCTTTAGAATGAGAATTCTAGAAGTGTAGTTCGAGATAAAGCAAATAAGAAAAACCTAGAACTTCTAGAATGAAGTAGTTGAGAAATAATTCGCTAGATCCTTCTATTATCTACCTATAAATAAAGGTGGTTTATTTGAGATGTACGTATACTCAAATGTAAAGTGTGTGCTCAAGAGAAGAATGAATGCTAAAGCAAGTACCAAGTGAGTGATCAAGTGAAAAATAAGAAAACGCAACAAAGAGAGTTGCTACAGCGTGAGCGCAGTAAAAATTGAATATAAAATTGTATGACCAAAATTGGTTAAATTAAGTTGTGAATAATCAATTGTGCCCAATTCAGCAAGTGCTATCAAAGCCTAGTAGCTCAACAAATGTAGCAACTCCAACGGCGATCCTACAAGCTACTATTAGAGGCACTAATCAATGGTTGATTTTGCAACGTGGAGCGCAATAATGAATATTATTTTCTCAGCAATGAATATGGGATATCGTTGGTGGATCAAACACTATACAACCAACATATGTTGAAGCAACAAGAACGTGAAATGTCATAGTTGGAAAGGCCTCCATGCAATTGTATCATACCCATACACACAAGTGTACGTGATCACACATATTGAAGTTACTGTAAATAATTGAATATACCAATCACACAAGGACCTAATTGCTGACAAACTATTGATTTGACTATTATAATTAAGTCAACAAGTGTTTCCAAATTCAAGAGAGTTTGGTTGACTATTTACACTACTGATTATGACTAAAAGAAGACAAGTATATGTAACAGCCCGAACATTTATAAGCTAAGGTCCAAATCATTCTTCATCTACGTGTAAGGTCATATCGGGCGATTCATAAATTATTCTTAGGTGTTAAGTTTAATTCTTTAGTGTGAGAATGAATTTGGATATGAATTAAGGTCACAAGAATCTAGCACAAAGTTGAGTTGAAAGCTTTCTTACCAATTAAGTTTTGACATAAGATTCTACTTAGGTCAACTTCAAATGATCATATCTCACAATAGAGAATGAATTAGTGACCCATTACTTATCAAATTGAAGGTATACGAGTCATCTTTCTAACGCCACCAAATTTGCCTCATTTTAAGTTCGGAGTAAAACATTATGACTGTTTTACCAGAGACTACCACAACAGAGTTTTCTGAGTTAGTTCCTATGAATCCCTTTGTGGGACACAGAAGTTTCTATGACCTGTACTTCCAACTCGTGGAAAAACATCAAAAAGTCAAATTTTGAGGTCTAATTCCTATAGACCCATGTACAAATCAAACAACCTTCTACAGACCGTAGTTTTGACCCGTAGAATGAATTTTTGAGCCTTAAAATTCAATATGAATTCCACGGATTGAATCTACGGTCTGTAGTTTGGACCCGTATAATAAACTTTTGAGCCTTAAGATTCAATGAATTCTATCTATAGTCTGAAGAAATATCTATGGGTCGTAGTGAGGCATAAAATTTAATATGAATTCCACTGATGAGATCTACGGTCCGTAGATTAAACCACGAACCATAGATGACCCCGTGGAAGGTTTTCAACAATTTTTTAAGAGGGTAGTTCAGTCTTTTCCCACTTCTTCTAAGACTAAACTCTAATGTTCTTACATCTGAATAAGGTTCTAAATAGTATTAATCGACCCTATTGCTCTCATTAACGCTTCCAAGTCTTTAGAAAAAGGATCCAAGATGTGAAAGCTAGGATTTTCAAGCGTTCTTCTAGTTTCGCCAATAATATTATTCTTCTAGGTATGTAAGGCTAATCATAGTGATGTACTGCATTTGACCTCACGCCCTACATCTAAATTCAGTCAGTAAAAGATTAATCTAGGGTTGCAGCCTTATTTTTGAGAATTCTTCATATGAGTTATATTATTGATTCTGAGTTCTAAATCCTTGATCATGAGTTGTTATATATTATACATTGAGATCCTTGAGTTGCTATTCATGTTTGTATTCCACATGAACCCTAATCTCTAAGTTTGATTGAGAGTCTTTTGAAAAAACATCTTTTTGTCATAAATAAATTTTGAGAAGTTAAAAGCAAGTTCAAGAGTAAAGTTTGAGTCTAATTTTGAGAAGAGTTTAACGGAACTATATGATTCCCAAATCTATCATTTTTACATAGAGAAATAGTACTATTTTGAGAAAAGTGAAGAGCTTTCAGAAATATTGAGAACAAAGACGTTACCTCTTAAAAAAGTCCTTTTGAGAACTTATCTCAACCATAGAGTATGAAGAGTTCAGACAACTCACATTCTCTATAAACCACCGCATAGCCAGCATGGGATAGGATAGTACGACATTCGGGTGACTCCTCACTACCTCTGAGAAGGCCTATTATATGGATCCATGAGTTGAGGATGTTTTATAGCCGACAAGTTATATGACAGTTTTGACAACGTGGGTGAGACATTGTATCATCACGAAGCTCATAGTGATGGTTGTCGGTTAGAGAATCTCCCAAATAGAGTAAAGAATATTTCATTATCATAGTTATATATGTACAGTTCACTGATTTATCATATTTCTTTTAAAAACTTTTAAATGATTTTATCTCTAAATATATTTCACATTCAGTTGAGTATCTTGCTTTAGCTTTCTCGGTTCACTTATTTATTTTTCTCAACTATATTACATTCTCGTACATCCAATGTACTTCTGTCATTCGAACTACATCTTTTCATGATGCAGATACATGTGTTTAGGATCATCAACAGGCACTCTATTGAGATAACTTTACACTTCTTGCTAGTTTTGGTAAGCCTTCCTTGCATTTAGGAGGACTCCATTTTTGTCTTTCAGTTTAGTAGTTTGAGGTGTCGTAGGTTTTGTCTCGACATTCATGTTGAACTATAGAGGCTTCATTGATTGTTTGTGTTGAGTTTCTATTAAATAGTTCCTTTAAACGATTTTGGCAAACTATTATTCTTACAAAGTATTTTTCAGACAGTTTTGAGTATATTACTTTGATATAGTTTGAGTTTTGAGAAGCTTTGAGACTTTTAAATTTAAATTCTATTTTAAATCTTAAATATATTTGAGTTAGTATTCCTCTAAGTAGTCATCTAGGCCAAAGGTTCTCTTGAGAATCAACAATGGTTCTCGAGTGCCAGTCACATCCAGGGTGTAGGCTCGGAGCATGATAAACTTGGTATCACATCATAAAGTTCAAGTATCCTAGGGTGTCTATGAAGCCATGTCTAGTAGAGTCCTTCTTATTAATGTGAAGAATGTCATATCTATAATAAGGAAGCTACATGATATTAGGAATTATGTATTTTCCTCCTACTAATGTTTGTGTGATAGAGTTTAACTTTATAAGAGTTTCTTCTAATTCGTGCTTATGCATATCTTTTCAGATTATTCCTCCACAAAGAAATTCTAGAGGGCGTCCTGCTGGGAATAATTTGAATCCTTAGGAACCAGTAGTTCAAGATGGACCAGAAGGTCCCAATGCACCTGTAGTGCAACTTTCTCATGGTGATGTCACAAATGGTATATTTAGGAATGCGGTTCAAATGTTGACTCAAATGATGACAAAACATATTGGTCGCCAAGGAGTTGACCATCAAGATGTGAATGGTACGTCCAGATTCCAAGAGTTTCTAAGATTGAATCCTCCAGAGTTCACTTGGTCGAAGGTCAGTGAGGATCCATAAAACTTTGTGGAAGAGTTTCCGAAGGTATTTAAGGTTATGCTTATTGTTGATGTAGAGCAAGTGAAGCTATTTTCTTATTAGCTTAAGGGTGTTGCGATGATTTGGTACGATGAGTGGCAGAAAACTAGGGGAGAAGATGCACCACCCTTAGGCAGGACAGATTTGAGAATGTGTTCTTGGTGTGTTTCTTTCCCCAAGAGCCAAGGGAAACAAGAGTTAAGGAGTTCCTCAATCTATAATGGGGGACTATAAGTGTGCAATGATATTGCCTCCAGTCCACTCATCTATCTTCCTATGCTTTGGAGATGGTGGCTGATATGAGGAGCAAGATTAGTTTGTTTGTGTCTGGGCTATCTCGCTTATCGATCATGGAAGGTAAGAAAATTATGTTGATAGGGAACATGGACATAGTTAGACGTATAATTCATGTGCAACAAGTAGATGAGGATAAGTTGAAGGACAGGGAGGAGTTTAGCAATAAGATGGCCAAGACAACAAATCATGAATCATGCTAGTAGAAAACTTGGAACGGGAACTGGTCATCTTTTTAGCAGAGGTAATCTGGAACTGCTCCATTGTCACGACCCAAAGTATAGCCTAGGTGTAATATGACTTATAGAATCCCAGAAGGACCCACACAATCCACTTAGCATAGATCATATAAGATAATAGAAATAAAAATTTCAAAAGAAATAGTCTTATATAATAAAAGAGTTTGATAAAGCGGAAGTATAATATAGTATCAACAAGCCATCTATTACATCAAGAGTAAATGGTTGGGATGTAACCCATACATCACATACAATCTATGAAAATATAAATTAAAGGAAATCTATAAAAATGTCTTCGTCCTCGAAACATGAGGACTCACCAATCTTCGAATCCAAGAGAGAGATCAACTAGCCACAAGTATGCGAGGTAGGAGCGTCGGACCCTACATTAGTGAAGCAATGTAGGAACAAGTATACATTAGTACATGGAATGTATTAAGTATGATAGCTATGTATAAAAAATATGAAATCATGCTAAAAAGGACTTTTCACGACATGCAATGACCAAGCTAAAACATAAGATAAAATGATTAGAAAACACAAGTCCTAATAATGATTAATGCAAGCCTGTCATATTTAAAACAATTTGTGAGATACTTTAAAAAAAACCTTAGTTCATTATTGTGGGATGTTTACCATAAACCGACATAGACTATGTGAGCTATAATATGGAATCTAATGGACTGCTCCTACACCAAAATGAGAATGTCCTACTTGCTAAGGTAAGGACCATGAGTCTGAGCTAAGGTGGATCCACTAGTTAATGTCTATCTGAGACAAAATTCTATACTGGCACATAGTTTTGTGACTTAGGGATTGCTACTAAAGGTCCACGAATGATAAAAGGAAACCTTCATCCCAAAAGCCCACTTGGTGCTAAGTAAAATCCCATGGAATAGTCCGTAATCATATTCATATTATCATCCATGGAAAAGTACAATTAAGTTACTAATCTAAGCTAGAAAAATCATAGAGTGGCTCCTTAAACCATGTGTAAGAAAACCTTTCATCATTCATGATCTTTTGAAAATAGCTTTATAAGACCCATAATTATTATCTTCATACTAAAAGTTCCATACTGCTAATGATATTAGTTTTAGAAACTTGATCTATGAAGATTAATGACATATCAAGATATTATACTAATCAAGACCTAATATAGGAAAATAATCAAAAGGATTGATAGTAAATCCAGATGTCATTCATATTATGTGGCCAAGCTTCATAGAACATATAGATACTTTCATCTATAAGCTTACTTAAGTCATACACATTACTTCCATAAAACATGAATAATTTTCATAAATCATAGTTCATAAGCTTCATCATATATTCATATCAAAAATCATGGATCATACATGAAGTCATATGCATTCAACTCAAATCATGTAAATATTTCAATTCATGCATAATAATATAGAAAACAATCAATTGAGTCATAATTGAGAAGAACCCATGAAGATTGAATAAAAGCCTAGCTTTGAATTGAGAATTGAACTTGAAAAATTGGAGGATCTTAGAATCCCTATGTAGGAAAGGACTCCATAGTTGAATACTAACATACCTTAGTGATCAAGGCCTAATAGCCATGGTGAATTGAAGATCTTGAAAGTGAAACCCTAGCTTTTTCTTCCTTAGCTTTAGAGAGAAATATGATGATGAACTTTGAGGGAAATTTATGATTTAGGAGAATGATTTAGAACGAGTAGTTTTAGGACTTAAATTCCATATATAGGGCATATGATAGGGGTTAAAATGACATATATTAGGTATTAAACACATAGGTAAAGACTAAACTAGCTTTGACTTCAAAAGTTGACAGGTGACTTATATGGTTACGAACCGTTTAAATCTTCACCGTCTGTGAAGGGAACCATACAGATGACCTTCATTATTCATTACCTTTAACGACCAACCCCCCCTCTCATGAATGGGTCATGGACCCTTTCACGAGTCATTTAGGCTTCCGTGGAGGGTTCATGATTGGTTTTAGCCCTATGGACCTACCCATTAACCCATTTTAACCTTTTACAAAGTGTGAGGTGTTACAATATGTCCCTCTTAGGAGCATTAGTCCTTGAACATAACTCAAGCTAGCACAAAGAGAGTAAGAGAGAAACTATCAACCCCACATGAATGCAAATTCATCAAAATGCACATAACCAAGAAGAAAACCAACTCCAAGTTAAAACATACTTTAAAACACCCTTTTATAAACATACATGCAAATCATAGACAAATGCATATCAACATCAAAGAATTAACCAAGCTAAATCATATAAAAAGAGAAATCAAATTTTCATGAGCATGAATGCATGAGGAAACATGAGAATGACTAAGAGTTCAAGAATCCTAAAGAGAGAACATGAGGGGGGCTAATGACTCCAGCTAGACCTAAAGATAGCATAAAAAGATAAGATTACTAAGACATCATATTGCTTCTGGCCTTTCATATACCAAACCATACCAAGGAACCCTTCCAACAACTTAAATAGTTCTACAACCATGAAGCACACTATCTCCATCTTGGGAGCAAACCTCTCTAGTCTTTTTGAATCTATCTCTACAACCCAAGCATAGCACCACAGTCTTAACAACCATGGAACCACCGATACAAGTAAACACTTAAGGAATTTCCACAAAGATTTCAAGATCGACTTCAAACACAATAACCATACATGGAGTATTACCATAGAAAACAAAACACTCAATATCAAGCAATGCATAACCACAAGCTAAAAGACCATAACTTACCAATCGCTGCATCTTGGGAACCTTCGTGATCTTATCGAGTCTGAAACGAATATAACCAATTTTTCTTCGGAGCACTCAAACTGGAACAACAAGATTGAAGTTGCCTACCATACTTTCACTTAGTAGTAAGCAATGGGCAATATCTTTTATTGTGACCACTCTTTTCACACCCAAAGCATGCATTTGAACCAGCTAGACACTTACCCCTATGGCTTTTTCCACACCTCTGTCACCCGGACACCATTTTCTCACTAGAAACCTTAACCTTGATATTGATTACCTCCATCAGACCTTGAATGTGATAAATCACCATTACCCATTCTTTTCCTCTTTGAATCCCTTATATTCTCCTTAAGTTTTTTTTCTTCGATTTGTTGGGGATGAACCATCAAACGGGAGACATCCATATCCTTAACGAACATAGTGGTTAAGCATTCTTTGACCACGAAGTTAGAATCAACCGGCACAAACTTACTCATACTTGCCCTTAGATCGGCAACCATAGTTGGAGCGTATTTGGACAATTGTATGAATTTCATAGATACTCTTTCACACTCATATTTCCTTGAAGAAGGTTAATGAAATCAAGCACATTTGCCTCCATCATCTCAAGGGGAAATAACCTATAAAAAAAAAAAGCAACCTTAAATTTCTCCCAATCAAGAGGACCTGCATCAATTGCTCTCTCTTTCTAATTTCATTTTTTCCAAAAAGTGATACCCATGATATCTACAATCTTATGAACCTCATCATGAAATCTTGAGGATATTCCATCCAAGGGTTTCCCAATTTACTTGAGCCGTCATATCTTGGGCCTATGCGTAAAATGCGACTCGAAACTTATCATTAGTCACTTGTTCAGACAAAGGGTCAGCTGAAACTTGAGGAGCTTCTTGCCTCACATTCTCACTGTATTCCTTCTAATGTATGCTCTTCGAAGGTCCATATCTTGAAAATTATTGGATAAGGATTAGGGAGAAACATATAGAGTTAAACTCTATCACACAAATTTAGAATGATGAAAGAAGTGGAGTTTCCTAAGCATCTTATAGCTCCCTATTTATAAATGTGGCGTGCTTCACACTCACGAACAAGACTCTACTTGAAATGGCTTGTGAGACATCCTAAGACCTTTCTAAACCTTGTGCTCTGAATATCCAGTTTGTCATGACCCAAAGTATACTCTAGGCACAACATGATGTACAGAATCCCAAGAAACCCCACACAAGGCACTTAGTATACATCATAGAAGATTATAGAAATAAAGATTTTAAAAGAAACAATCTTATATCATAAAAGAGTTTGACAAAGCAGAAGTCTAACATAGCCTCAATAAGCCATCAATTATATCAAGAGGAAGTGGTTGGGACATAACCCTAAACCACATACAATGTCTAAAAACTGAAATTAAAGAAGAGTTATAAAAATGTCTTGGTCTTCGAAACATGAGGACCACAAATCTTTAAATTTGAGAAAGATCAACTAGCCACAAGTATGCAATGTAGGAGTGTTGGAACCTACATTAGTGAATTAATATAGATAAATGTATTAATTAGAACATGGAATGTACTGCATATGATAGCAATGCATAAACGGTGTGAAATTATGCTAAAAGGGTCATTTCATGACATGCAATGACCAAGATAAAACATAAGATAAAAGCGTTAGAAATCACAAGTCATAATCACGGTTAATGCAAACTTATCATATTTAAAACACTTTGTGAGATAATTTAAAAGTAACCTTAGTTCATTATTGTGGGATGTTTACCATTAACCGACATAGACCATGTGATCTATAACATGGAATCCAGTTTACTACTCCTATACGAAGAAGAGAATGTCTTGCTTGCCAAGGTAAGGACCATGAATTTGAGCTAAGGTGGATCCACTAAACTAGCTAATGTCTATCTAAGACAAAATTCTATTGTGGCACATAGTTCTGTGACTTAGGGATTGCTACTAAAGGTCCACGAACGCTAAGCAAAAACCTACATTCCAAAAGCCCACTTGGTACTAAGTAATATTCCATGGAATAGTCATTAATCATATTCATGTTATCATCCACGAAAATGTATAATTAAGTTACTAATCAAAGCTACAAGCATTATAGAGTAGCTCCTTAACCATGTTTGAGAAAACCTTTCACCATTCATGATCCTTTTATAATATCTTTAAAAGACCCATATTCATTAACTTCATACTAAAAGTGTCATACTACTAATGATATTAGTTTTAGAAACTTGATCCATGATTATTGACGGCATATTCAGATACCATACTAATCAAGATCTAATATAGGAAAATAATCAAAAGCTTTGATCGCAAATCTAGATGTTAATAATGACATAAGGCCAAACTTCATGAACATATATATATATACTTTCATCTATAAGCTTACTTAAGTCATAAACATTTCTTTCATAAAACATTCATAATTTCCATAAATATAGTTCATAGTTCATAAGCTTCATCATATGTTCATAGTAACAAATCATGGATCATGTATGAGTTTATATGAATTTAACTCAAAATCATTTAATTACTTCAATTCATGCATAAGAAGATAGAAAACAATCAATTGAATCATAGTTAAGAAGACCCATGAATATTTAATAAAATTCCTAACTTTGAATTGAGAATTGAACTTGAAAAATTGGAAGATATTGGGAACTCTATGAAGGAAAAGACACCATTGGCGGATATTAACATACCTTAGTGATCAAGGCCCAATAGCCATGGTGAATTGAAGATATTTAAAGTGACACCCTAGCTTCTTCTTCCTTAGCTTTAGAGAGAACTTTGGGGATGAACTTGGAGGGAAATCTATGATTTAGGAGAATGATATAGACTGGGTAGTTTTAGGAATTAAATTACTTATATAGAGCTTAGAATAGAGGTAAGTATGACATAGCTTAGGTATTAAACACAGTTAAAGACTTAAATAGCCTTGACTTAAAAAGTTGATGAGTGGATCATATGAACAACTTCATAGAAAGTTTAACCCTCCACCGTTCGTGAAGGGAACCGTAAAGATGACATTCATTTTTAGTTTCCTTTAACGACCAACCCCTCTCCCCTAAATGGGTCGTGGACCCTTTCACAAGCCTTTTTGTCTTCCTTGGAGGTTCGTGGTTGTTTAAACCTATAGTCCTGCCCGTTAACCCACTTTAACCTTTCTCAATGTCCAAGAGATTACACCTATCATTAGCTAGTGCGCCAGTACCAAGGAATATGAATGATCACAGAAATAAGAATTTTTAGAATTCCATAGCTTAAGGTACTCAATTCCAAGGCTGTGTGGCATAAGGATCTTATTGGACCCCCTTTTGTGCTAAATGTGGAAAAAACCACCCAGGAGAATGTTGATATGGCTCAAATGGTTGCTTTAAAAGTGGTCAGATGAGTCATTTTATGAGAGGTTGACAAAGGGGAGGCAAGGTAATTGAGACAATAAGGCCCAGTCTTCTTCAGCGGCTCCAGTAGACTGCGATGCTCAAAGGGAAGGTACTTCAATAATAGATGGAGGTGCAAACCATTTGTATGTGATGCCTAGTCGCCAGGATAAGGAGAAATCATTGGATGTCGTCACTAGTATGCTTAAAGTCTTTTTCTTTTAATATGTATGCCTTACTTGATCTAGGTATGAGTTTATCCTTCATAATTCCTTATGTAGCCATGAGGTTCGGGACTTGCCCCAAACAACTTCTTGAACCTTTCATCATTTCTATACCTGTTTGTGAGTCTATTCTAGCAGAAAGAGTCTATATAAATTCTACCATATCTATCTTTCATAAAGACACCATGTCTAATTTAGTTGAATTAGAAATGGTGGATTTTGATGTCATTATGGACTGACTTTTATGCTTGTTATGCTTAAGTCCATTTTAGAACTCGAGTAGTCAAATTTCAGTTTCCTAATGATCTAGTTTTAAAGTGGAGGAGTAATTCAATAGTGCCTAAGAGTCATTGTATCGCATACCGTAAGGCTAAAAATTAGTCTCTAGGGGGTGCATCTATCACTTAGTTTAAGTTAATGACTCTATTATTGAATACTACCTCTTCAGTCAGTCCCAATCGTGAATGAGTTCCCAGATGCCTTTTGAGACAACCTTCTCGGAGTCCCTCCCAAAAGGGAAATAGACTTTGGAATAGATATCCTTCCAGATACTAAACCCATCTCTATTCCACCATGTAGAATGCTTTTACCTGAGTTAAAAGATTTAAAGAGAAATTGAGAGATCTTCTTAATAAGGGTTTAATCTGACCAAGTGTCTCACCTTGGGGCGCTCTAGTCTTATTCGTGAGAAAGAAAATGGTTCTTTTAGGATTTGTATTGATTATCGTCAGTTGAATAATGTCACTGTAAAGAATAAGTATCCCCTTCCTAGAATTGATGACCTTTTCGACCAACTTCAAGGTGGCACTTGCTTCTCTAAGGTAGACCTCAAATATGGCTATCATCTGTTGAAAGTGAGAGAAAGTGACATATTGAAGACAACATTTAGGACCTATTATGGTCATTATGAGTTCCTTGTTATGTCCTTTGGTTTGTCTAATGCTCTATAACATTCATGGATCTGATAAACAGAGTATTTAAGTAGTATGTGGATATGTTTTTTATCGTATTCATCGACAAAATCCTCATCTACTTGAGCCATGAGGAGGATCAGTCTAGCCATCTTAGAATAGTCCTTCAAACTGTCAAATATTGAGAGTTATATGTGTAACACCCTGGATTCGAAAGATGGAAGATTAGGAAAATTCAAAACTTATAGGTGCCATCCACATAGGCCAACTACAACTCGTGGTTTGAACCATGGACCATAGGTAGGTCCGTGGAAGGGGCCACCAAAAGTTATCCAGGCAAAGGACCATGACTGGACCTACAGACTATAGATAGATCCAAGGTCCGTGGTCCAGGGGCCATAGGTACAGGCAAAACTCTCTGACCACCAACCACGAGTGTGTGGTGGGTCATGGTTCACTACTGGCAGTTAATTTTTAGGGGCAGTTAGGTCTTTTCCTAATTAATTAGTTCCTATACTATGTCGTTTTGCCTAAGTTTAGGACCCCAATATAAGTCTTTTTACCCCCAAATTCACCCCATTTGATTCATTCTTCCAAATTCACAAAAAGAAAACCAAAAGTTCTCTCAAATATTTTCTCTCAAGAAACTTGAAGAAGAAAAAGAAGATTCAACCTAGGGTTAAGCTACGGTTCTAATTTCTCCATTAAAGTCTAGCATTTGGATTCAAGGTATGATAGCTTTCATCCATGGTTTTTTCCATCCATGGAGTTCCCTCAAAATCTCCAATTTCAAAAAGGTAGAAATTCCCAATTGTTAGGGTTTTCTTCAATCACCATAGGTTCCTTTCAAACTTGATTTAAATGATTGGTGTTATATTAAGCATGAATTGATGAATTCCTATGGTTGTTATGAATTCCCCCATGAACCCATTTAATTCCCATATTTCTCAATTGTGATGATATAATGCGGGTCTTTGTTGATGAAAGAGGAATTTTATGAATTAATACATGAAGTGATTGAATCACATGAAGTTTTGATGAAATCCTATCTAATGCTTGAATTCTAGATTTGGTGATTGAAAGTAGACTTTGAGCCTTGAAAGGACAAAGTATGAGATTATGCTTGTCTTTATTAAATCAACATAAATACTTTAAGGATGCTTTGAGAGTAAAGTGTCAATGATTACAATGTTGTTGTTGTGTTGTTGAAAAGACTTTCTCTTAAACACATAATTAACATGATGTGAAAGGTTTTCTCACATAATGAAGATTCTAAGGTTGAAAGGGTTTTCTCACATAATTGAATCTAAGATTAAAAGTGATCATGGATGGTGAAAGGTTTTTCTCACGCATGGTCTAAAGAGCTATCCTAATGAACTAACTTGTATTGGTTGTCCAAGGACATCTTCTCATGAGACATGAGTTAAGTCAAGACTTAATAACTACTCCGTGGGATTTATGCTTAGCACCGAGTGGATATTGAATATGGGATGGAAGCTCTCACGTAGTAGAGTCCGGGCTTCCAAAATGGAAACTCTAATGTGGTAGAGTCTTGGTTTCCAATGTAATCTCATGACATGGGAGCCCTCACGTACTGGAGTCCGGGTTTCTAGTAGCAATCTCTTTATCCCATAAACTACGTGCCTCCGTAGGGTGATTAGCTAGTGGATCCACCTAAGCTAAGAGTTAACGGTTCTACCCTAGGCAAGTAGACCACCCCTTTTTGGTGTGGGAGACATCGGGTGATGATGTTATAGCTCACATGGTCTCAATGTCGGTTAAGGTTTATTCCCACAACAAGATTAATAAGGAACTATGGCTACTTCAAGAAGTATCCCGTAAGTGTTCAAAGGTTTTAAAGATGATGCTTTCTTGCATTAAAGATGATATTATGACTTATGTTTTCCCAACTCTCTCTTATGATGTTTTAACTTGGTAAATTGCATGTTAGGAAATGAAATGTCCATTTTATTTTAAGTGTTTTATGCATGACTATCATACTTGGTACATTGTTTTGTACTAACGCATAGGGCCCGACAATCAGGTTTCTGAGTTTCGTGGCTAATGTTGATTCTTGAGATTTTCGAGCTTTGGTGAATCCTCATACTTCAAGGGGGGAGTTTATTGCTATTTTCTCTTTTGTACATGATGTATGAGATAGGCTCAAATTTCAATCTATTGTATTAGATGCCTATGATGGGACATAAGTTTTAGACTTCCATTTTTCTTTATAAAGTGTTTTGGACTTGGACTATTGTTTAACTCTTATTGTTCTATTTCTTAAGTTATGAGAGCTAAGTGGCTTGTATGGAGTCCTTCGGGGTTCTATACGCACTACTAAAAAACTGCCAAAAAGCGAAGCCAATTGCAACATCGTCCGTCGCTTTTAAATAAAAAAAATATTTTTTAAATTATTTTACAAAAAGCGACGGACGGCATCTCTTAGTCCATCGCTTTTTTTCGTAGATTTTTGTGCCAAATATATATATATATATATATATATATAATTAATTAATTATTTTATATAGGTAGCGACGCAGTACGTCGCATTTTATTTAAAATAATTATTAATAAATTTACAACTAACCACGCCATCTGTCGCTTTTAATTAATTTTTATTGATTAATTGTTTTTAAAAGAGCGACGGATGACATCTCTAAGTCCGTCGCTCTTTGGTCAAAATGACTAGTCAAACATTTAAAAAAAGCGATGGACATCGTCTCTTAGTCCGTCGCTTTTTGGTCAAAAGTTTGGTCAAATATTTTTAAAAAAGCGACATACAAAGAGACGCCGTCCGTCACTTTTTTTAAATTATGTTGAACCAAAAAGCGGATTTTCCCCCATTTTTCCATCTCTCTTTCTCTCTCTTCTCTCCCTTCTCTCTAAAACAAAACTGTTGCACCACCGCCGCTGCCGCCCCACGCCGTTGTCGCCCTTCTCTCGTTGAGCATTAGTCCTATCGCCACCTTGCCCCGTCGGTACCGCCACCCGTCGTCCCCACTGCCTCTTTTCCTTAGCTTGTTAAGGTTAGGGTTTAATTTTAGTTTTTTTTTTTCAATTCTAGTAATATTTGATTTGTTATAAATTAATATATTGTTTTAGTTTGATGAATTGTTTTATTCAATCATTAATTTGTATATTTGATTATTGTTAGTTAGGAAGATAATTGTGGATTTTTGATTTTAGGGTTTTATTCTAAATTGTTTTTTTTTTTTAAATATGATTGTGAATTGAGTATTAGAAGTTAGAACTAACAAATAATTAGAAGTTAGAAGTTATAAAGTTAGAAGTTAGATTAGTTGCATTTTCCAACTTTGAAATTCTTGAATTTAGTATGTTTGATGGTTGAAGTTAGAAAAACATTGAATTGTATATGAAAGTTAGATTACTTTGAAGTTAGAAAAATATTGGATAGTATATGAAAGTTGAAATAAGATTAGTTGAATTTTCCAACTTAGAAGTTACATTCGTGAATTTAGTATGCTTGAAAGTTGAAGTTAGAAAAATTGGGGATTTGATTATAAATTAAGTATTAGAAGTTAGAACTAACAAATAATTAGAAGCTAGAAGTTAGAGATTAGTTGAATTTTTCAATTTGCCATTGTATTTGTGCTTATACGTATTATATTGTTGTTGAAAATTGTGTTACTTGAATTATATTCTTGAACTTAGAAATTCTAGAAATTAATTATGAAATTGAATTTTTTGTAGGATTTTAGAACTTTAGGTCGTGAACTTTAGAAATCTTGAATAATTGTGGGATTTTAGAACTTATTATTGAAGGATTTTAAACTTTAGGTTGTAAACTTTAGAAATCTTGAATTATTATAGGATTTTAGAACTTTAGGCTGTGAACTTTAGAAATCTTGAATTATTGTAGGATTTTAGAACTTACAGGGGTGAACTTTAGAACACTTAAATTTTTGTATGATTTTAGAAATTCATAAGGTTGTGAATGTTAGAAATCTTGAATAATTGTAGGATTTTAGACCTTTAAGTTGTGAACCTTAAAGAACTTGATTTTTGTAGAATTTTAGAACTTTAAGTTGTGAAACATTAGAAATCTTGAATTATTTTAGAACTTTAAGTTGTGAATATTAGAGAACATGAATTTTTGTAGGATTTTGAAACTTTAAATTGTGAACTTTAGAGAACTTGAATTTTTGTAGGATTTTAGAACTTTAGGTTGTGAACTTTAGAGAGTTTGAACTTTTATAGGGTTTTAGAACTTTAGGTTGTGAACTTTAGAAATCTTGAATTATTGTAGGATTTTAGAACTTTAGGTTGTGAACTTTAGAAATCTTGAATTATTGTGGGATTTTAGAACTTTAAGTTGTGAACTTTAGAAATCTTGAATTATTGTAGGATTTTAGAACTTCAGGTTGTGAACTTTAGAAATCTTGAATTATGGTAGGATTTTAGAACTTAAAGGGGTGAACTTTAGAGAACTTGAATTTTTGTAGGATTTTAGAACTTCATAAGGTAGTGAATGTTAGGAATCTTGAATTATTGTAGGATTTTAGAACTTTAAGTTGTGCACCTTAGAGAACTTGATTTTTGTAGGATTTTAGAACTTTAAGTTGTGAAACATTAGAAATCTTGAATTATTCTAGAATATTAGAACTTTAAGGTTTGAATATTAGAGAACTTGAATTTTTGTAGCATTTTTAAAACTTTAAATTGTGAACTTTAGAGAACTTGAATTTTTGTAGGATTTTAGAACTTTAGGTTGTGAACTTTAGAGAACTTGAATTTTTGTAGGGTTTTAGAACTTTAGGTTGTGAACTTTAGAAATCTTGATTTATTGTAGGATTTTAGAATTTTAGGTTGTGAACTTTAGAAATTTTGAATTATTGTAGGATTTTAGAGCTTTACATTGTGAACTTTAGAAATCTTAAATTATTGCAGTATTTTAAACTTTAGGTTGTGAACTATAGAAATCTTGAGTTATTGTAGGATTTTAGAACTTTATAAGATTGTAAACATTAAAAATCTTGAATTATTGTAGAATTTTAGAAGTTTAGGTTGTGTACTTTAGAAATCTTGAATTATTGTAGGATTTTATTAATTAAAGTTGTGTACTTTAGAGGACTTGAATTTTTGTAGGATTTTAGAACTTTATAAGATTGTGAATATTAGAAATCTTGAATTATTGTAGGATTTTAGAACTTTATGTTGTGAACTTTTTTGTAGGATTTTAGAACTTTAGGTTGTGAAACGTTAGAAAGTTTGAATTATTGTAGAATTTTAGAACTTTAAGTTATGAATTTTAGAAAATTTGAATTTTTGTAGGATTTTAGAACTTTAAGTTGTGAACTTTAGAGAACTTGAATTTTGTAGGATTTTAGAACTTTAGTTTGTGAACTTTAGAGATCTTGAATTATTTTAGGATTTTAGAACTTTAGGTTGTGAACTTTAGAACTCTTGAATTATTTTAGTATTTTAGAACTGTAGAAATCTTGAATTATTTTAGGCTTTTAAAACTTTAGGTTGTGAACTTTAGAACTCTTGAATTATTTTAGTATTTTAGAACTGTAGAAATCTTGAATTATTTTAGGCTTTTAAAACTTTAGGTTGTGAACTTTAGAAATCTTGAATTATTATGGAATTTTAGAACTTTAAGTTGTGCACCTTAGAGAACATGAATTTTTGTAGGATTTTAGAACTTAGGTTGTGAACTTTAGAAATCTTGAATTATTTTAGGATTTTAAAACTTTAGGTTGTGAACTTTAGAAATCTTGAATTATTTTAGGATTTTAGAACTTTAGGTTGTGAACTTTAGAAATCTTGAATTATTGTGGGATTTTAGAACTTAGGCAAGGTAAGTCGGGCTCACCGAGTGGATCAGCGATCCGCCGATTGTTCTCTTCCATCGCCACTTTGTATTGGCCTTCAACATCTCAGGTCCTATATTTTTGGGCGATCCATTTTGTTAACGCAGAATCGATCGGTGATTCACCGACTGCCCATTCCTGTCGCTGACTTGGTTTCTTCCCTCAACCCGCTAGCACACTGGAACTTTAGGCGGTCTGAAGAGCAACTTGGTGAGTCGCCGAGTGGTCTTGGCAATCTCCAGGATCTCCTGTCTTCACTTCTTCCGCTTGTTGTGCTCCTTTTTGCCTGTTAGTGCCCTTACCTTGCTCCTTAGCTCACATGCCTGAAAATCAAGGCTTTAACATCAGTTCATAGCATAAATTATGCATTTGAGGACACTAAAACTATCAAAACAAAGCCCTTAAATGAGTCTAAATCTCGGACTCATCAACCCCCCAACTTATACTTTTGGTTATCCTCAAGTAAAACTCAAGATCAGCATTTCAATAAGGATGTCTGAAGTAGTGCTGCATAAGACTCAACATGAATAAACACAAAAAGTTGAAACTAAACATACAATGTCCAATTGTGCACTCAATGATTCAAATTGTGACTCACCATTATCAAAGATGCTCAAGTTCAGAATACTTGCTACAAATGCAAGTTCGAGCTAAACAAAGGTACTCAAATGCCTCACAACAAAGATGATTCCATATTCACACAAAATTCTTCAACAATTTAAAGTCATGGAATCACATGCAACTCTCACACTTACAAAGATGAACACATGAGTGACTCCACCCATAGGTTTGCCCTTATTTTCCAATCATCATTTGTCTCAGCTCAATCAAGATCACAAAGGTCTTTTCAAGGCTTGTAAGGGAGCTGAGTGTAAAGGTATGGTCATTTAGGATTAGTGGCTTCTACCTTCATGAAGTATGGTTTGAACATCACTTTCTTCCATTTCTTTAACATTTCAAACATGCTCATAATCCACCCCATTATTCAACTTCATATGAACACTGGACACCCCATTTCTTTTGCATTTTTCACTACTTTATTCCATAACATTTTCTACGTAACTTCGTTTAACTCATCGTAGCTGCACATTCATTTTGTTTGATTATGAGCACTATTCAAGTCATGGTATTGACCATAACTAACACTCAAATTTTCACAAGAATAGCCACAATCACACACAAAAGAGGTGGCAAAATTTTAAAATTAGGTTCAAAACTATTTTAATAAAAAACTATGGGCCACAAGTTAAAACATCCACAAATAATTCAACAACCAAGATATATATCAAAACCACTAAGCTCAATATTCACAAAAATATCATCAAGATAAAACCAATATTAACAACACAGCCCAAATAAAAGAGGTAGGTATGAAAATACCTCACCCCATCCAACAAAAATAAGCACTTGTCCTAATATCCAACTAAATATATAGTGTAGATAAAGTAACAAAGAGGGAGGGGAAAACTCATCCTGCCAGGCTAAGCCTGGGGTGAATTTTGCATATTGGCCACTCCATTTGTCTAGGCATCAGTGTCTGGGATCACATCAACCTTGGCTCTACTAGAGCCTGCCATGGATATGTCCCGCAAAGATGCTTGTCTAGCTGTCTTGAACATGGCACTGTCTAGGTCCGCCAGGTCCTCATAAACAACCTCCTCACGCTAAGCAAGCTACTCCTTATCCATCTTGGCCTCAGACTAAGCAGCAGCAACATCATCCCTAATCTCATCTTCGATAGTAGTCAGAGGCACCTCAGTACAGACTACAGCATCTACACTCGGGTCATCTGGGATCTCCACCATCCCAAATAGCAAAGAAAAGTATATGAACTTCAGATGGTCCACATCTTTTCTCAGCTCAGAACATCGGCTTTCAAAGCCGTCATTGCATCATTAGTACCCTACCCTTTCTCATAAACTTCTACTATTTTTGTGAGGGTATCAATAGCATCCCTAAGAGGTGTCAGTGTATCAGAAATAACTCTCTTAATCATCTTGGGAACCTCGGCCTCTAGCTGGGAAGCACGCATCAGCAGAATGGGTCAGGTGTCCCATCTTGAGTAGCATGGCCTAGGTGATCGGAGGCCTGGAGGCAGTAGTACTAGCAGGAGATCTAGGGGGCGGGGAAGCACCAAAAGAGCCAGGAATGTTGGAAGGAGAAGTTCTAGAAGTAGTTGAAGGCCTAGAGGCCTGAGTAGGCGAGATAGCCTCTGCAGGTAATGTATCAATATCAACTTTCAGGGATGTGTCCATCGGAGCTGCTCTCCTCCTATCAGCCTCCTCCCATGTGTACTCAACCTCTATGCACCGAATGTCAGTAGAAGACGTAGGTGTAACCTCGACATCCCTCTTCTTATTATGAGGAACTCCGGCCCGACGACATAACAATATGATCAGTACTGGAAAGGGGAGAGACGTTTGGCGTTGCTTGGCCCTCATGGACATCTCCTGCTCGATGATTAATCCCAAATTATGCCTCTTCCTGGCTATGATAGACCCACAGAAGGCCACCTTTGGGTGGCGAAGAATGGACTCATTCTGTGAAGGCATAATCGAGTTGTTGATAAATCCAAACCAATATTTAGTAGCTACATTAAGGTCCTTCTTCTCTATAGGTGCTCTGGCCTCAATCCACCTCAGGGTGGTGTCAGAGATAAGGGGGCCTAGCCAACCCTTCAGGTCATCCAGAGTCTTTGTAGTAATCATACTTTGGTACTCATGCATGAAATCTGTAGCCCTTTCAAATACAACATTGATATCATTGCTCCTGCATCTAACTTTCATCCCCCAGACCATCACAATCTCTACTGGCCTGAAGGCACTAGCCTTCTTGTTCCCCTGAGGCACTAGGTCACTGTAGGCGGCATAGAACTCCCAGACCCATGTAGGAATATATGGGTCATGGTACCTGGTGAAGACCTCGAATCTGTAGAACTGAAGAGTGTCACACACTGCTGGATGCATGTCCACTACACCATCCGTGGACAATCTCTTCTCCTCCAAGACGGTCCTCGATCCCTCGACCTTTAATCGAGGAGGAAGACCCTGATCTGGTGGCACTGGAACCACCGTCTGTGCTGGAGGAGGCACTGGAACTGAAGCTGGATGGGTCAGCTCTGGAATCCTAGACGGATCATGACAAGCTTTTGAGCAAAGGTTAGCTTTCTGGGCATGAAATAGCTGGTCATCCTTAGGCTCATAGAATGAAGCCTGAGAGTCATAATACTCTCCCTCATTGGAATTGGACTTCGGTATCTCAGTGATGGGCACTTTGCCCTTTCCCTTGCCTCCCTTTGGAGGTAATGTCTTGCCCTTAGCCTTGGAAGCAGTTGCTTCCTCATTGATGACAACTCCATGTGCCCGCTTTTGGGGCGGCATGCCACTATCATTCAAATTTGTTCTAGCCCTTCCTACAAACCACATAGAAAAATGTTAAAAATAGTTCAAGAAAAATACAGAAAATTTAGTTGCAGAAAGACTCGCCGAACTGTTCGGCAAGTTGTCAAGTTACTTTTGGTGAGCTAGATCAAGCTAGCCGAAAGTACCAGCGCAAAAATTTTCAAAACTCAAGACAGGTCGGCGATGTTCAGGGCTATTCAGTAAATCACAGATACCAATTGGCGAGTTAGAAGTGGCTCGCCGAAAGTTACAGTGTATTTTAGGGGTTAGGGGAGTAGAAAGGGCGATCAAGAAAGCCTTTGGGCGAGTCGCTGAGTGAACTCAGTGAGCTCAGGCATCTCGCCAAAAGTTACAGAACAAAATCAACCAAAATTGGAAATTAAGGCCGATCTGTGGGGGACTTTGGCGATCCACCGAACCACTCGACAAGCTTGACTTAGCTCACCAAACGACCCAATGTGCCAATTTTCAACCCTAAATTTCAAAATCAAGCCCTCAGCCCCCAAATTGAAAATCAAACAGAAACACCATTTAATTAAAGTTAGACCCATACTACCTATGCCCTTGGGGTACTCAAGCTTCCCCCGATTTGGCCAAAATTGGCCATTTGACAACTTTTTGCCCTTAAGAATGTCATCAAATGCTCCATTATTGGGCAAATTATGTCATTTAGCACAATTTGGGGTTAGTTAGATTTCACCCTACTAGACCCAACACATTAGCACCACAACCCAACAATTTAGATTCGATTTTATAAGCAAGAACATGGGAATCAATCTATTTAAGGAAATTAGGCACACATTTTATTATGTTACAGGCAATCCAACACTTAAACATGATAATAATCAACTACCCAACTCAAAGTAAAAATAAATTTATCTATTGCATTTGATTTCAACATCACAATTAAAGAACGGGGTTCGAAAAAACAATCTTAATGCCGAATTCAAGAGTTGTATAGCTAGGTGGCAAAGTTCCACAATTCCGAGCAATGATTTCACAAAAAGAGTAGGTAAAAACAATAAAATATGAAAGATCAAAAGTTTGGTAAGAGAGTACGAGAGTTAAAAATAGGAGAAGATGAAGGATTTTGAAATTTTAAACCGATTAGCCTTTAAAACCTTTTAGTTCGCGGCACCTTCGGCGGAGTAAGTCCTGCTCGCCAAACCACTCAGCGATATGCCGTGTGGTATTTTACCTCACCGAGTTTTGTAGGACTCCCAACAATTTGGGGTTTCAAACGGCGGTCCAAGTTAGGGCTCGCCAACCTGTTCGGCGTGCTATCGACTAGACTCTGGCTTGCCAAACTACCAATTTTCCAACATTTTTCACTTTTCATCCTGCACAATCAACAACCGTTAATCAAAATCAAAATGAAAAGCATTAAAAACTTAGGTTGCCTCCCCAGAAACGCCTTAGTTAATGTCGTGACACGATAAAAATACCAATTTACAGATCATTCTTCGGGTTTGCCAACGTATCACTTGGCAGGCCCGCCTTGGGTTCAAATGAGAAGAAATCTGACCCATTTGGGTCTCCAACTGCTTGATTGACACGGAATGGGAGGTGACCATCTGATTAAGTGTTGAAATATCCTCTTTCATCTTTTTAAACACTTTGTCTGGCCTTCAACTTTGTTGAGAATGCGTGAGAGCATATCTTCCGTATGAACATTTTCAGACTCCTTGGACTTTTGATGCTCATGGGGTGGGATGCACCTATCCTTGTTACCCTCTCTTTCCTTCCAAGTGGCATTACAATCACGTCAATCCCTGTCACGGTCTCTCCATCCCTCATCTTGATTCCAACCTAGGTTTCCACTTGGCCTTGGATAGTTTGCTCGATATCCACCTCCTTGATTAGCTAGGAAGGTCACTTCCTCACTGTAAAGCACTTCAAAATGAGCTTCTTAAGGGTTTACTCCACCAACACCCTCAACATTAACACTCTTCATACCACTAACCATTACATTTTTCGCCAAGATGTCCAGCTGGGTCATCATTTTGGCCATGCTGTGGTCCCTCTCTTGATCTTTTTCGATCTGCTCTTTTGTCATTCTAAAAGTGAGAGGAGAGACTTGGTCTTCAAGAGTATGCCATGCTCTGTTTATCTTGGTCATGCCATCAAGGAGTTGAGACGCTACTTCATAGGGCTGTTGCATTATACCTCTGGGAACAAGTTGATCAGCAACTCCTTTTTTCACCAAGTCAAGGCTCTTATGGAATTACTACTGCAATATATGATTTGGCAGCCCTTGGGTTGGACATTGAAGTGCCAACTTCTTAAACCTCAGCCACGTTTCATGGATAGGTTCACCTTCCAATCATTTGAAACCTTAGATGCTATCGCTAAGTGTCATCATCTTTGACAGGGGAAAGAATCACATATTGAATGCTGTTTTAAGCTCATCCCAAGAGGTGATGGAATCCCTCGGTAACTTAGCTAACCATTTGCTAGCTTCACCCATCAAGGAGAAAGGAAACAACTTGAGACAAATGGATTCTTGTGACACGTTCTTGAATGAGAACGGACTACAAACTTCCATGAAGTTCCGAATATGATCATGTGGGTCTTTGTGAGCCAATCCTCCATATAATCCCTTGATTTGGAGGAGTTGTAGCATTGTGCTAGCTACATAGAAGACGAAATTCCCTTCAATTGGAGGTAGATGTATTGCACCAACACCACCCAATTGAATAGGGTCATTCACATCATTGAGGTTCCCAACATTGTCTTGGTGGCCCACTTGGCAACCATTACTCCCATTTATGCTCATCTCTTCCTCTATTCAACACAAGAAACACAAAATAAAACTAAAGTATGTCGATGCAACTACAACCAAAAAGATCACAATTCAACTTCAATAAAAGAATTTCAAACAGCACCACTCCCCGGCAGCGGCACCATTTGATTAACGTTTCAAGCACACCTCATCCAATTTTAGGTGCAATTGATCGTTAAGAAGTATAAGACCCAACGAAGAGTTGGGGTCGAACCCACAGGGAGCGATGCGTGTTCAAATTCAATTATGAGTACAAATGTGATCTAAAAAATTATAGGAATGGAAATTATCAAAAAAAAAAATATAAACAAGTCTAAAGAGATGACAACGAATGTAAAATGGGGGGTTTTGGTTCGCAATTATTAGCTACAATGCGATCAAACAATAATGAAACAACAATAAAGAAAAGGAATTCTCAGGATGTGATCAATTATGGGCAAATTTCGCTATATGGTAATTGAAACTACTAATAAATAGCTAAGTATCAGTAGTTAGGCTGGACTATGATTGAAATAGTTTACTCTAGAACAACTATCACGTTTCTAGCAATTTCTCTCGAACATCAACAAGATTATCAAATAAGAACAACCCATAACCTTAATACATCCTCTCTCGAGAGCAAGATGTGTAGGATTAGGTTTAGGATTCACTCTCTCGAGATGGACCCATATCAACCCAATGCCTACAAATCATTAATCAAAAGCTTTGATTCAAGAACCTCTCTCTCAATCAAGCTAAGAACTCAAAATTAGAACTGCATTTCCAACTACAATTTATAGATTAAAATATAGCTAATGATTAAACCCACTTTAATATAGCATTTAAATTAGTAATTAACAATACTCATAAACTAATTCAACCTATAATCATATAATCACAACCCAAGAATTGAGATTTTAGCCACACATCATAAAAATAGGGAAACAATTACCAAATACATTCGCCATGATCTGGGTAAATGCTCCAGAGTCTTTACAATGGTTCAAATTGAAGAAATTTAGAAACCCACTTGCAAATCCTCAAAATTGATCCTTAAAAAGCTTCAAAGTCTACAATGGAACTCTAAAACTCAAAAGAAAAACTCTTCTCAAAGATAGCAAGATACTCAATTTACAGTTCAAAATCCAATTTATAGTTGCCCAAAATATAACCTGAAAGGCCATTAGGCGAGGTAAGTTGGGCTCGCCGAGTGGATCGATGATCCGCCGATTGTACTCTTCCTTCTCCACTTTGCATTGGCCTTCAGAATCTCAGGTCCTGTAACTTTAGGTGATCCATTTTGTCATCGCGGAACAGATCGGTGATTCACCGACTACCCATTCCTGACACCGACTTGGTTTCATCCCTCAGGGCTGGCACACTGAAACTTTAGGTGGGCTGAAGATCCACTCGACAAGTCACCGAGTAGTCTTGGCGATCTCTAAGATCGTCTTTCTTCACTTCTTCAGCTTGTTATGCTCTTTTTTGCCTGTTAGTGTCCATACCTTGCTCCTTAGCTCACATGCCTGAAAATCAAGGCTTTAACATTAATTTATAGCATAAATTAGGCATTTGAGGACTCTAAAACTATCAAAACAAAGCCCTAAATGAGTCCAAATCTCGAACTCATTAGTAGTAGAGTCTAGGTTTCCAAAGTAATCTCATGAGATGGGAGCCCTCACGTAGTAGAGTCCGCTTTTGTAGTAGCAATCTCCTTATCTCATAAACTACGTACCCTTGTAGGAAGATTAGCTAGTGGATCCACCTAAGGTAAGAGTTAACGGTTCTACCATAGGCAAGTAGACCACCCTTTTTTTTGTATAGGAGACACCGGGTGATCATGTTATAACTCACATGGTCTCAATGTTGGTTAAGGCTTATTCCCACAACAAGATTAATAAGGACTTACAACTATTTCATGAAATATCCCTTAAGTGTTCAAAGGTTTTAAAGATGATTATAGCTTGCATTGAAGATGATGTTATGAATTATGTTTTTCCAACTCTCTCATATGATGTTTTAACTTGGTAAATTGCATGCTATGAGATGAAATGTACCTTTTAGCATGTTTTAAGTGTTTTATGCGTGGCTATCATACTTGGTACATTGTTTTGTACTAATGCATACTCTTACCTACATTTTTCCCCAAATGTAGGGTTTGACAGTCAGGTTTCTGAGTTTTATGGCTAGTGTTGATTCTTGAGATTTTTGAGGTTTGGTGAGTCCTCATGCTTCGAGGATGGAGTTTATTAATTCACTTTCTTTCCATGTATTTTCTCTTTTGGACATGATGTATGGGCTAGTCCCAAATTTCATTCTATATTATTAGATGGATATGATGAGACATTAGTTTTAGACTTTTGTTTTTCCCTATAAGATGTTTTGGACTTGTACTATTGTTTTACTCTTATTGATCTATTTCTTATGTTATAAGAGTTAAGTCACTCTTATAGAGTCTTTCGGGGTTCTATACTCCATATTACATCTAGGGTGTACCCCTGGGTCATGACAATATGCCAAGTGTTCTGAGTGTGAGTTCTAGGTTGAATATGTGGCGCTTTTAGGCCACATTGTTTCTGGTGAAGGAATTTGAGTCGACACTCAGAATATTGAAGCAATGCAGAGTTGTCCTAGACCCAGATCCCCAACTGATATAGGGAGTTTCTAGGTTACTACAGAATGTTTACCGAGGTCTTTTCATCTCTTTCATCTCTGATAACTAAGTTGACTTAGAAGACAACTAAGTTTCAATGTCCTAAAACTTGTGAGAAAAAACTTTCAAGAATTAAAATATCATTTAACTACTGCACTAGTGTTGACCCTACTAGAGGGGGGTTTTTGTCATCTATTAGGATGCGTCGAGAGTGGGGCTTGGATTTGTGTTGATGTGGAATGATAAGGTAATAGCCTATGCCACTAGGCAGCCTAAAATTCCTGAGAGGAACTACTCGACTCATGATCTTGAGGTGGTAGCAACAGTTTTTGCTCTCAAGATATGGTTCACTATATCTATGGCATTCATCTGGATGTTTTCACCAACCACAAGAGTCTCTAGTATGCTTTCGATATAAAGGAGCTTAATCTCAAACAAAAAAGATGTGGTTAGAGTTACTAAAAAAATATGACATGAGTATCCTATACTGCCTAAGTAAGGATAACGTTGTTGTTCATGCCTTGAGTAGGTTTTCCATGGGGAGTACTGCTCATGTCGAGGAAGGAAAGACAGATTTTACTAAGGAAGTTCACAGACTAGCACATTTGGAAGTCTATTTGTTAGATTCTAGTGAAGGTTGAGTTTTCATGATAAATAAGGCTGAATCATCATTAGTGTCAGAAGTGAAGGAGAAGCAAGACAAAGACCCCATCTAACTTGAAATAAAGGCAAATGTTCATAAATCGAATGTGATGTCTTTTGAACAAGGTGGAGATGATGTGGATATACTAAGGTATATTGTGTATTCCAAAGGTGGATGAGCTCCAAGAGAGGATTATGGTAGAAGCTCATAGTTCTAGATATTTGATCCATCTAGGTTCCATAAAGATGTACCATGACTTGAGAGAAGTCTATTGGTGGAATCATACAAAGAGGTGTATTGTAGATTTTGTTGCTATGCATCCAAATTACCAGCTAGTCAAGGTTCAATACTAAAGACCATGTGGTGCGATTAAGATCATAACTCTTGTGAAATGGAAGTGGGAGATGATTAATATGAACTTTATTACTGGCTTGCTACGATCTCACATGTAAAATGATTCAATTTTGGTAATTGAAGATCAAATGACTAAATTAGCCATTTTCTTTTCGGTAAAGACTACAAATTTAGCAGAAGATTGTGCCAGTTTATAAATCCATGATATAGTCCAACTTGATGGAGTCCTTTTGTCCATCATTTTTCATATGGGAGTACGCAATTCACTGCTTAGTTTTGGAAGTCATTAAGAAAGGTTTGGGTTCAAAGGTAAACCTTAGTACTACTTTCATCCTCAGATTGATGGTCAAGCAAAGCGCATAATTCAGACCCTAGAGAATATATTTATATCAGGTGTTATAGATTTTGATGGTAATTGGGATGATCACTTGCCTCATATATAGTATACTTACGATAATAGTTATCCCTTCAACATCCAGATGGCTCATTATGAGGCTCTTATAGGCGAAGATATAAATTCCCACTAGCTGGTGTGAGATTGGTGAAGCTGAATTGATAGGGCCAAACTTGGTTCATCAACTATGGAGAAGGTGACGACTATTCAAGAAAGGTTGAAAACAACACATAGTCGTCATAAATCCTATACATATGTTAGAAGGAGATATTTGGAGTTTGAGGTTAATGATTGGTCTATTTGAAGGTTTGACTCATGAAGGGTGTTATGAGCTTTGGTAAGAAAGGGAAGCTCAATCCCCGATATATTGGTCCTTACAGGATATTAAAGAGGATTTGTAATGTAGCTTATGATATCGATCTACCACCAGAGTTAACGATTGTCCATCTGGTATTCCACATATCCATGCTAAGGAAATGCTTGAGCGGTTCTTCTATTGTTATGCCAATAAAAAGTATTAGTGTGAAAGACTGTCTGTTCTATAAAGAAGTTCTAATTTCGATCTTTTATCAAATTTGAAAGTTGTGAACAAAAGAGGTGGAAGAAGTCAAAGTGTTGTAGAAGAATCAGTTTGTTGAAGAGGCTACATGGGAAGCCGAAGAGAATATGGAAGCTAGATACTCTCATCTCTTTTCCTCTGATTCAGTTCCATTCCAACGTATTAACTCTTCCTAAAGTACTCATTCAATTTAGTCCCTCCTTTAGTGTTTTGAGTTCATGAGTTTTCATGTGTATTTTACAGTAAATTGGGTTGTTAAATATTTCCCTACCCCTTTCCATGATTAATTAAACTATCATTTGAGGACGAACGATTCCTGGGGGAGATTTTGTAAAACACCAAAAATTTCTAAGCTAATGTCCGAACCATTCTTCGTTTGTGTGTAAGCTCGTGTTGGGTGATTCTTGAATTGTTCTTAGGTGTTAAGTTCAATTATTTAGTGTAGGAATGAATTCTTATATAATTTAATGTCACAAGAATCCCCTAGCACAAAGTTGAGTTGAAAACTTCCTTATCGATTAAGTTTTGACATAAGATTCTACTTAGGTCAACTTCAAACAATCATATCTCTCAGCACATAATGTATTATTTGGCTCATGACCTATAAATTAAAGGTATATGAGTCCTCTTTCAAACACCACCAAGTTTGCCTCATTTGAGTTTGGAGTAAAAGGTTATGATTGTGTTAAGAGTGACTACCACAACAAAGTGTCCTGAGTCAGTTCCTACAAATCCCTTCTACGGGCCGTATGAGTTTCTACGACTCGTACAGTCAACTCGTGGAAAAACATTAGAGAGTCAAATTTTGAGGTCCAATTCCTACGGACCCATCTTCGGGTCATAGAAACTTCAATGGGCTATAGTTTGGATCCGTATAATGAAATTTTTAGCCTTAAAGTTCAATATAAATCTACGAATTGGATCTATGGTCCCTAGAAACTTCTAAGGGTTGTAATTTGGACTAATAGAATGATCTTTTGAGCCTTAAAATTCAATACAAGTTCTACGGATTGGACCTATAGTTCGTAAGAACTTTTACAGGTTGTAGTTTGGACCAGTTGAATGAAATTCCAAGGATTAAAATTCAATATGAATTACATGATTTGAGTTTGAAACCTGATGGTAGCGTGGAAAATTTTTTTTTTTTTTTTTGAGAGAAGCACTTCTTTTTATAACACTTACAGGTTTAATCCCAATGTTTTTACACCTTAATAAGGTTCTAAATAGTATTAATTGACCTATTACTCTCATTAATATTTCCAAGTCTTAGAGCAATGATTCAAGAGGTGAAAGCTAAGGTTTTCAAGCGTTCTTCTAGTTTCACCAAGAAACTTGTTCTTCTTGATATGTAAGGCTAATCATAGTTATGAACTGAGTTCTTTCTTGATTAACGTTTCAAATACACCTCATCCGATTCTATGTGTAAACAATCGTTAAGCAGTATAAAACCCAACAATTTAGTTGGGGTCGAACCCACAAGGAGCAGTACCAATTTGAATTCAAATATGAATTTGTAAGTGTGATTCAAATGATTGTAGGAATGGAAATTATCATAAATTTTTAATTAAATCAAGAGATTGACATAAAATGTCAAAAGAGGGATTTGTATGTCAATCAGCAATACAAGACCAATCAAATGAGTAAGAGGGACTTGGAGGAATGACCAACTAGTTGCCAAATTCTTGCTAAATGGGTGCTAGGTGATTAATAATAGTTACTAAATCTTCATGGGTAGGCTGGGCCCTAAATGAGATAATTTTCTCTCGAATAACTACCTCGCTTCAATTGAGTTCTTTCGAACCTCAAAGGGTACTACATCCACTCTCTCAAGCTAGATAGGTAGAACAGAACTTAGGATTCACTTTATCGAGCTGAACCCACAATATCCCAGTTGCTTCAAATGCTAACTTATCACATTGGTTTCACACCCCTCTCTCGAGCAAGAATAAAATACTAATGAAATACACATTCAATATAACAATTCAACAACATCAATAAATCAGACCCACTTCGAATTAGCACTATAATCAATCATTTCTAAAACCACTTAACTAAATTAAGCTATTGGTCTCATGGTCAAACCCCCATGAATGGGATTTTTTAGCTAGTCATCATAGAAAGTAAAAATTCGATACCTATTACATGCTCCATAGCTGGGTATGGATTTCCACAATCTAAAAACGAACTAATCTTCCTCAAATTACAATTCCCAACTCAAAATCCACTTCAAAAGATCTTCAAAAGATCTTCAAAACCAACAAGAATGGTGTTATATTTTTCAAAATCTCTATTTTTACAATGTTTGATACCTTCTCTCTCTTCAAAATATCAATTTATACTGATCCAAGATTTGACCTTTTGGGGCCAAACAGTGAGGAAAGTCGAGCTTTGCCGACTGGTCGGCGATTCGCCAATCGCCCCTGTCCATCGCCTTCTTGCTTCATGTTTTTATCCGCTATACAGTGTAACTTTAGGGGGTCTACATCGGGTTCGCTGATCACTTCCATGATGCGCTCTTTGTTCCTTTGGATCGCCAATTTGCTTGAATCTTCACTACTTATTTAGTACCTTTGGCTGTATAACTTCTCTTCGCAGATCCATTCGGCGAATCGCCGATATGGAACACAGTTCGCTCAAATTTCTCTCGTCTCAGACGTGATGTACTGTAAAATTGGGTTGGCTAAGGGGCCACTTGGTGAATCGCCGAGTGGTCTTTGTGATCACCAGGATCGCTTTTCTCCCCTCCTTTGGCTTGTTAGTTCCTTTTTGTCCGGTAGTGTCCTTGCCTTGCTTCTTAGCCTTAAATGCTGCAAATCAACACATTAACAACCGTTTAGAACATAAATTAGGCATTTGAGGACACTAACACTATCAAAACAAAGCCCTTAATGAGTCTAAATCTCGGACTCATCAACACCCCTAACTTAAACTTTTTCTTGTCCTTAAGTAAAACTCAAGATCAGTAGTTCAATAAGGGTATCTCAAATAGTGTTGCACAAGGCATTGCCTGAATGCAGACAGAAGGTTCAAACTACACATACAATGCTCAATTGTGCACTTAAAGATTCAAATTGTGACTCACCATTATCAATGATACTCAAGTTCACAATACTTTCTTCAAATGCAAGTTCAAGCTCAACAAAGTACTCAACTGCCCTCACAACAAAGATGATTTCATAGTCACACAAAATATCTGAAGAATTGAAAGTCCTGGAACCACATACGACCCTCACACTCACAAAGACGAACACATGGATGACTTCACTCATAGGTTTTCCCTTATTTTCCAATCAACATTTGTTTCAGCTCACCCAAGATCACAAAGGTCTTTTCAAGGCTTGTAACGGGGCTGAGTGTAAAGGTACAATCATTTAGGCTTAGTGGCTTCTACCTTAATGAAGTATGGTCTGAACATCACTTTTCTCCTTTTCTTTAACATTTCAAACATGCTCATAATTCTCCATTATTCAACTTCATATGAACCACCGAATACCCCATTTCTTTTGCAATATTCACTTACTTTATTTCACAACTTTTTTGGTCTTTTTCCTCTTTTCTTTTTTACATGGAGGGGTTACATCTTTTTCAAAGCAATCACGCAGAAGATTTCTCGCACTTCTTAACTTTCCTTCTCTTTTAACCACACCCCAACTTAGGCTTTTGGCCTAAGTTGGCTATTCAAACAAACCATACTTCATGAAAGTTACGGGTGAATGGATAAAGAGAGGTCACACTTTCTCAAGTTTCTTCCAAGAAAAGGGTTAAGGCTAAAAAGGTGCCAAGCAAGGTTCACACAGCTCACAAGGTTTGCCACAAAAGAGGTATATTGTCAAGTTGGTTCACCCTTTAAAATTCTTGCCTAAGATCATTTCAAGTTCTTCAATCAACCGGACCAACAGGGCAAATTCTAGGTGTCATCACACACAAGGTTCAAAGTAATCTCATCACACAAGGCATGGTGCCAATATCAAACAAGACTCCACACTTTCTAGCTAGCATGCAATGTTCATCACAAGAGATTCATTCGACAATCGGCTAGTCACAACAGGATGCTAAAAGTTCACACATTGCCTATGTAACTTCGTTTGCCTCATCATAGTCGCACATTCATTTTTTTCTATTAGGAACACTATCTAAGTTAGTGGTATTGACCACAACCGACATTTGAAAATGCAAGAGAATAACAAGCCACCACCCCACCAAAAGCAACCAATATTATCCTCAATGTGATGAAAGAACAAACACGACTCACAATAAACAAAAGACAACAAAATTAAAATAGAAATGAAAAGTAATGGTGCTAAACAAAAAGAGTGGTGTTAGAAGGAATCTTCACTAGGTGGCCATTTGGCGAAAGGTTATAGAGTTCACCGAATTGATCGGCAAACCGCCCAAATGCATGCATTTTCCTAAATATCCAGACTGCTACCACTCTAATTTGGGCTGAAGGAAGATCAATATCGAGTACACCTAGTCGCATCGGCGCATCGCCTAGTGGGCGTGTACATATTTGAAATTTCCAAAACTCCGACCCACCAGAAAGGTGCAAATAGTGGAGAAAGTCAGGCTCGCCCAATATGTTCGGTGTATCGCTGAATAGTCAACATACATCACCAAATATTCCAGTATCTCAGTTCACCTTTGATGCCACAAAAGTGATCAAAGTCGCGATGGCCAAATCAACTCGGTGGTTCACCGAAATGGTCTTGACTTGTTCGAATCACCCATACCTGCATATTCAACACACACATTACTCAAAAACCACTAACGCTTGGGTTGCCTCCCAAAAATCACCCTATTTAACGTCATGGCAAAATGTGGAAATGCTTTCAAGCATCTTCCAAATACACCACTTCGATCAATGCAATCTTATAACATTCCCCAAAATACAACTTCAGACGTTGCCCGTTTACCTTGAAGTCTGGACCTTCTTTACCTTTAACTTCAATGGCCCCATTCTTGAATACGCGTGCCACTTTAAAAGGACCAGACCACTTTGTCTTAAGCTTTCCTAGAAAGAGTCTCAGTTGAGAATTGTACATCAACATAAAGTTTCCAACTCAAAATTCTCTTCTAAGGATTTTAGATTCATGCCATTTCTTCATTTTTTCCTTGTAAAGAGCTGAACTTTCATACACTCCTAAATTCATCCATTTCGTTTAGCTGATCTACTTTCCCTTCCGAAGCATTGGTCCAATCCAGGTTTAATGCCTTTAGTTCCCATAGTGCTTTGTGTTCAAGTTCAATCGGTATGTGACAAGACTTCTCAAAAACCAGCTGATATGGGGACATGCCAATTAGTGTCTTGTACGCGGTGCGATACGCCCAAAGAGTATCATCTAACTTTTGAGACCAGTCAGTTCTATTTGCATTCACTATCTTAGCTAAGATACTCTTAATCTACCAATTCGAAACTCCAACTTGATCACTTGTTTGGGGATGATAAGGCATTGCCACTTTGTGTTTCACTCCATATTTACTCAATGCTGATGCAAACAGCTGGTTGCAAAAATGTGAACCTCCATCACTTATGATACCCCGAGGGGTGCCAAATCCTGCAAAGATGTGGATCTTTAGAAATTGGACAACACTCTTCCCTTCATTTTTAGGTAGTGCTACCGCCTCCACCCATTTAGAAACATAGTCCATAGCTACCAAAATATATTTGTTAGCAAACGAGCTCACAAATGGACCCATAAAATCTATTCCCCAAACATCAAATAACTCAACCTCCCGAATGGCTAAAGAGGCAACTCATGCCTTCTTGATACTCCTCCTTGTTTTTGGCATTGTATGCATTTCTTGTCAAATTCATGGGCATCTTTGTAAAGGGATGGCCATTAGTAACCAATTTGAAGAATTTTAGCGGCTGTTCGAACACCGCTATGATGACCACCAACTGGCGAAGCATGACAAGCATTTAGAATTTCATTAGCTTCATCCTCCGGCACATATCGCCGAATAATATGGTCTTCACATTCTCTAAATAGATATGGTTCATCCTAAAAATATCTTTTGACATCAAACAAGAATCGCTTTTTTTTTATTGAAGTTCAAATCCTCTGGTATTAGCCTGCATACCACATAGTTAGCAAAATCGGCATACAAGGAATGATCACAAGAGTGGCCGTGAATACCTGCTCATCTAGCAATGAGTCATTTATGTCTAACTCAAGCTCATCTTTCTATTTACCCTCTAACTAGATAGATGATCGGCCACTTGATTTTCACAACCTCTTTTATCCTTGACTTCAAAGTCGAATTCTTGCAATAGCAATACCCATCTAATCAACCGTGGTTTAGCATCTTTCATTGCAATTAAGTACCGCAGGGCTGCATGATCTATGTGAATTACCACTTTGGTGCCTAGCATGTATGCCTAGAATTTCTCAAATGCATATACCACCGCAAGTAACTCTTGCTCCGTAATGGTGTAGTTACGTTGAGCCCCATTCAATGTTTTGCTTGCATAATAGATTGGATGAAATAGTTTGTTTCACTTTTTTCCTAAAAAAACCCAATGCAGTCCCACTTGCATCGCACATCACTTCAAATGGTTTCGACTAATCTGGGCTAATAATCACCGAGGTCCAGATTAATTTCTCTTTCAAGAATTTAAAGGCTGCCATATATGCGTCGTCAAAGTCAAATTTAGCCTCCTTCTTCAATAGCTTGCATAATGGGAGTGTAATTTTTGAGTAGTCTTTGATGAATCTCTGGTAGAATCTGGCATGCTCCAAGAAACTCCGAATGCCTTTTACCAAAATTGGTGGTGGTAGCTTCTCAATTACCTCAATATTTTCCTTGTCAACTTCCAACCCCTTTTGAGGTACTTTGTGACCCAAAATATACCTTCCCTAACCATGAAGTGGCATTTCTCCCAATTTAAGACTATATTGGTTTCCACACATCTTTGAAGAGTCTGCCTAAGGTGTGCCAAACATGTTTCAAAAGAATCGCCCACAACTGAGAAGTCATGTATACTTCCATTGAATCCTCTACCATGTCAGCAAAAATAGACGACATGCAACATAGAAACGTCGCCAGAGCATTACACAATCCGAACGACATCCTTATGAAAGCGAAAGTACCATAGGGGCAAGTGAAAGTGGTTTTCTCTTGATCCTCCAATGCAATAGAGATTTGATTATACCCGGAATAACCATCCAAAAAGCAATACCATCCACGCTTCGAAAATCGTTCGAGCATTTGATCTATGAAGGGCATGGGAAAGTGATCTTTTTATATCCATGAATTTAGCTTTCGATAATGCATGCATACCCTCCATCCAGTTACCGGTCTCATACAAGTTCCCCTTTCTCATTTGGGACTACCGTGATACCACCCTTTTTGGGTACACATTGTACCAGACTCACCCATTTGCTATCCGTGATGGGGTAGATAACACTTGCATCCAACCATTTTATTATCTCCTTTTTAACCATCTTTTGCATCGGTGGGTTCAATCTCCTTTGATGTTCGACACTCGACTTGCACTCACTATCAAGTTGAATCTTGTGAGTGAAAATGCCAGGTCGAATGCCCATAATGTCAGCGATAGTCAACCCAATAGCTTTGATGTACGTTCTCAGCACCTCAAGAAGAAATTTTACTTTCCATTCAAGCAAATCAGCTGCAATGATTACGAGTAAGGTGTTATTTTCCCCCAAAAATGCATATCAAAGATGAGCGGGTAGCACTTTCAACTCAAGCTTTGCTGGTTCCTCCGTTGATGGTTTGGATGGAGGATTTCTTCGATTCTTTAGATCGATATCTAGCTTCAATGTGTTCCTTGAGTATTCTCCTAATCCTGAAAGAGCGGCTACCACTTCATCATAACCTTGAACTTCGGTCTCATCATAGTTTGCAAGGACAACCTCAATAGGTTCACTTATACACATCAAATGGCTCACACTAGCTACCATTTCATCAATTGCATCATCGGTCGAAACCACATGAATATCACTCGGGTATTTCATTGACTTGCACACATTAAAGGTGACCTCATCTTCATTCACCCGGAACATCAGTTCTCTACTTTCAACATCCACTAGAGCTTTCTCAGTTGCTAAAAATAATCTTCCCATAATAATGGTAATTTCAGCATCAATCTCACAATCTAGAATAACAAAATCAGCTCGGGGTAGATTTATAGAAAGTGTCTTGAACACGGATAGGAACTTCTTGAACTTCTCATCCTCATTTTTCTTCTTGAGACGATGAGGAAATGGGGGAGCTATTTTGGGAAGAGGTTGCACTATCCTTGGGATTGAAGTAGCCTTTTCTTTAGGTTTTTGCAAATCTTTATCGTGGCTTTGCTTATGACTCTTCGGTGCTTGAATGAGATTCTCTTCTTCACGAGCATGTACCTCATCATTTCCCTTCATAGTACCAACCACTACCTTTCCACTTCGAGTCACCACAGCCAAGTTTTTGTCATTATCAACCCTCAAAGTTGTTGTGTATACAAGTTCACCCTTTTCATTTTCTTTGGGTCCCAATTGTGCTGAATGTTAACTTAACTGACCCTTAAGTTGCTTGATTGCATCAGCGTGAGAATTCACTTTATTATTCAATGACGAGAAATCATCTTTCATCTCTTTTAGTAGGTTATTTGAATCCTCAACTTTGTCTAAGCTGCGAGACAACAAATCATCCACTCATAGACTACTTGAACTACCCTTTGATTTTGGGCTATCGCTCAATTGTGTGTGTCCTCTTCATGATTATCTTCTCTTCTCCAATGATCATTTTGTTCGGCCCACTCTTGATAGTGTCGCCTCTGTTATTTATCCTTATGAGAGTTCCAACCTTAATTCCCACCCTACTTTAAGTAGCTTGGGTAGAAACCCTCCTCAACCTTGTGTAAGTTCCAACCTTAATTCCCTCCCGGCTTTGAGTAGCGCAAGTGAGAACCGTCCTAAACTCTAGACACTTTTCTTGCTTTTTTGGGTTCACCCATATTCTCTAGCACTTGTTTTTGTAGTAGTTCCATCTGGGACAACATTTTGCTAATATTCTGATCCCTTTCTTTCTCCTTGTCAAGTTGTTCTTGCATCATCCTAAAACAAAAAGGTGAAACTCGGTCTTCTTGAGTGTACAACACTTGGTTTATCTTTGTTATTCCATCAAGAAGGTACTAGGCTACCTCAAATGATTGCAACATTATTCCTCCTCGAACCGATTGGTCAGCCACTCCTTTATTCACCGAGTCAAGACTTCTGTAGAAGTATTGTAGCAGTACAGTGCTTGGAAGTCTGTGAGTTGGGCATTGAAGTACAAACCTCTTAAACCTCTGCCACATCTCGTTGATTGGCTCACCTTCTAAGTATTTGAAACCTTGGATTTTGTCTCTAAGTATCATCATTCTAGGCGAGGGAAAGAATCTCACATTTAACGTCGTGGTAAGCTCATCCCAAGAGGTGATGGAATCACTTGGTAACTCATCCGACCATTTGCTAGCTTCACCCATCAAAGAGAATGGAAACAACCAGAGGCGGACTGATTCTTGTGACGTTCTTGAATGAGAACGAGCCACAAATGTCCACGAAATTCCGAATATGCTCATATGGGTCTTCGTGAGTTAATCCTCCATATAGACCTTTCATTTGGAGTAGCTGGAGCATTGTGCTAGTAACATCAAAGTTACAATTCACTTCGCTTGAAGGCAGATGAATTGCACTCAATGTACCCAATTGCATCAGGTCATTCACATTATTAAGATTGTCAATATCGTCTTGGTGGCCTACTTGGCTACCCATACTCCCATTCACACTCATCTCTTGTTCTGTTCAACACAAACAACACAAACACAAAACAAATTAAATCGATTTAACTACAACCAATGAGATCACAATTTAAACTTCGATAAAAATTCTAAACAACACCACTCCCCAGCAGCAACACCATTTTGATTAACGTTTCAAATACACCTCATTCGATTCTAGGTGTAAACGATCGTTAAGCAGTACAAAACCCAATGATTGAGTTGGGGTATCACCACTTTTCACTGCATTAACAATATTTCATCTAGTCTTCATTATTCAAGGCATTACTTCGATAGAGAAGGTTCAAGATTATAAATTCCACTGTCTCAGGATTTCAGACCAATCTCAAACAACACATAGATTATTCAAACCACACAACCAAGTACATATAGGAATTCACAATATCACTCAATGATATCAATCACTATTAAAAGTCTATCTATCACATAGAATAAACCATAACCTACCTCCTTCGAAGAACTGAAGTGAAACAAGCTACTTCTCCAATACTTTTCCTTTCTGCAATATCTCCGAACCTTTCCAATCTAACAAGTATATATGCATAATTTGGAAGTTAACAAGTCTATAAACACTCATTATTCTATGTCTAGCCTAGACCCAAAAACTCACCTAATTCTATAATCAATTTTCTAAAATTTAAACCTAAGGATAAGTCTTAATTCCTCCAATTAGCATAAATTTAATGAAATTTAAATAATTCGATACATTTAATATTTAATTACCTATCTCAATATATCAAAATATAATTTATAATGTGAGAACACAATATTAATAAATAAAGATGGAAGCCACTGGTCACAAAGCCAGTGGCAGACGGACTAACATCAACCCAAACCCAATTCCTATACATCACTGTTGTTGCCATAAACTTTCACGGAAATCAACTCCTCAACAAGACAAAATCCAAACCTTACATTTAAAATGGAACCTGACAACTTCTTCTGCCAACACCTCATTAAATAATGACTTGTCAACTTTTCAACAATCAACTCTCTTAAATCATAATGTAATTACTTTTGCTCAAACTCAAACTTCATAAGGAAACCCACTACAATGCATTAAATTTTGTTTATCCCCAATTAGTATAAACCTACGTACTGCATATGAGGAATTTCCAATTCCCACCTCTTTTCAATTTGATGTCTCTTTCCCAACCAATAACAATGCAACATGCTAATGATAAATAGAACCCATTACATATTACTTAAAGAAATCAAAGAGTTGAAGCATTACCTGGATGGCAGTCGCTTCTGGTTGACGCCGCAGGTAGTGTTTCTCTCGGTTAGTCTTTTTAATTATCCAGGTAACAAATTATGAACTAATAAATATTACATCTTACTAATTTTAATGTTATCTTCTTCAACCACCAACTAAATTAATTATTAAAACTATCCCATTAATTCCATATTATAGTTACGAATAGTCCAAATGTCACGACCCAGACCGTCGTGATTGGCACCCACACAAATCCTCTGGTGGGAGAACCATTACTACAACCCAAACAAACAAGATTTTATGAAAACTAAGGCATATAAAAATACGAAAGTAGGTTTAAATGACTATAAAAATGGAGTCCCATAAATTCCAAAGTTTTAACAAAAAAACTAACCAACTAATGCGGAAGAACAACCCCTAGAACCTGAAAGTCATTGTATCAAAACTTTACTAACAACAAGTCTAAGAACAAGGGGTACAACCCCGAATCTAAAAACCACCATAAACAAAAGTCGGAGTCCGAAAAGAGTAAACTTAAACAAGAAAGATCCATGGCAGCCTGAAAGAACAAGCTCACTCTTGAATCGAGTCACACTCAATAGTCACCTATCTGAGGTCTATCAATAGCCACCTGAAGATACCCTGTACTCAACAAAGAAAGAGCAAGTGCAGTATCACTACACAACCACAGTGTACTGGTAGGATCACGCGGCTATACCATTAAGTACCACATACATAAGTCATTACAACAATATATTAACATGCACACACCGAATATACACAATATCAATATCATTTAAGAACAACGAACAATTTCACATTTATCAAGATATACAGTTATGTCAAATCAATGGTCCTCTCATGGAACCCACACCCAAACTATTAGAGTATCGGAATGTGGTACCCGATCCATTGTTTATGTCGGAACGTGGAAACTGATCCAAGTTAGTCTGTCGGAACGCAACACCCGATCCATTCAACAAGCCACAATCACAATCACAAGTATATTCTCTAAATCATACAATCAAGTCATGATTCATGGCATTCATCATTCATCTATCCTCATCCACAAGTAGTGTAATCAATAGTGCAATATTCACATACATACAAGTATTATAATGAAGCAAGAAAAAATATATATCACACAATCATGAAATAACAACCATCACCAACCTTGGATCCAAGCTTGAATCTCCTAAGGCACTCGAATCTTCCCTTTCCGGATTCTTTCCACTTGTTCGTGGTCTAAAAAAAGACAATTAATGCAAGGATCAATAAATGAGGCCTAATTAACTGAATTTTAATCAACCTTATCAACCCTAGGTAAAACCCTTGATCCCCATACCTAAGTTAGGGTTTCTTTCACCATAAATCACAGTTCAAAACCCTCCCTCATCAATAATTACCCAAGAAACTAAGTTCTATGGATCGAAACATGGATTCGGGGAGTAAGAACCTTACCTTTAGCCTCAAGAATAGTGAAAAACCGTCAAGAAAACCCCTGGGGTCGTTCCTTAGCTCTCAAAGTCAAAAAGTGCAGAATAAAACATTTTTGGGGTTTTATTTCTGACTTAAGTCGCGTCGATCCCGCTACGACGAGACCCATCCCGCTACAACGGTAGCCATCCTACTACGGCGGCATGCACGGAGACAAAATGCTAGAATTTGAATTCTTAGCCCCCATTTCACAACACAACTTCAACCCCTAACATTTAAAAATCACCCGTTCACCCTAAGATCATTTTTGGGAGTTCTACTCCCCTGGATTCAATTTCGTAAAGTCATACGGGTCCCATAATGTCTTAGCTATCTATTCAGGTAATCAAAATCATAATTAAATCACCCAGTTGTTACCAGATTTCCCTAGACTTTACTGACTCTAATTTCGTCCAAATCTGGACTAGGTTAGGAAAATCCAAGTTACTACCAAAAGTTTTCTGACCCCAATTCTTTCTTCATTGGCTTTTCCCTAACGACGAAATCATGTCATTACAATAGATACCAATTTACCCATCACTCATCCCTGAGTGATCAACTAGGGAAGACTAGCTAAAGTAAGGGTAGAGTAGTATCTGAAACGTTGAATTACTCATGATACTTGTCTCGCATGTCCTTAGCTTCCGGACATCGTGATCAAGAATTTCAACCGGTTCTTCCTCACACCGAAGGTCTTGTTTAACAACATTGAGTCTCACTTTATGATATAATTCTCGTCCCCAGCCAACCAATTGAATACTATACATCCTCCCATACAATGCCTAAATGAAGTCATCATAATACTCGAGTGATAATTATTGTTATATGTATAGTTAGCTAACCACAAAGCTATTCCCAATAACCACCAAAGTTGATCATACACATGTGTGCAACATGTTATCAAGGACTTTGACACAAACATCAGGACAAATCCTTTCTCACATAACCATGATAAAATCCTAAATCAAAACTTGCCACAATTAGAGGTGAACCTGAACCAACCAACACACAATATAATACCCAACCAATCATAGTTCTTATCAACATCTCCATCTTACAACCCAATTCCATGAGCTTAAGTTATAAATATTTGGTCTTTAAACATCACATACACATCGAGGGATATGTCCAAGCATACAAGCCCTCTAACCACACTATCGAATGCTAGATTTAGCAATTGTAGATTACCTCTAAAGAACAGTAGAATTTGATCCAATGATCCCCACATTCAACCACACACAATCAATACATGACCTCGACGACTAGATAAATGTTAAGATTGTCGAACAACCATAAATACAGACGGTAGCTCTTCTATAAACTTTGATAAGCAATCTGGTATATGTAAAGCCACTGAAATATTTTATCAACTCCAAGACAACACCAATTATGTCATTCGAAGTAGCCAAATCTTCCCAATCTTCCCACTCAACCAAGAGAACATCGCAAGATTTGATACCCCTGATCCACCACTAGGGATCCACCCATAAAAGCGAAAACACACGAGAGCATAGCTAGTGAATCATACTCACAATACCAACAACCATCATAAATACTCCGACCATTTACCTTATTATAAACCAAAACTTTTAAATAAAACCTTTCTTAGGTATTTAACAATCAATAGTAATAAACTTTACGATCCAACCCAAGTGTAAGTCCTTTCAAAAGCTCAATACCAGATATAATTGATCATTTCTCACCTTGCCAATTCATACCTTGACAAAATATATCACCACGAATGTAAACTTTCAATGAAAAATATGAATTGTAAATTCAGTTGTATAACACGATCCCCTTATCTATCAACATTAGCTTATACCTTGAATATTTTTATGAATTCATGGATCTTCTCTTATTATGGATCGCCTCTCCATCGATCTTACAATACCTTCTCTAAAAATTCCATCGTAATCATTACTAAACTCAAAAACAAAACCCAAGCAGTTATCATCACCCTCGAGTTAATGTCTGTACACTCCTTTCTCAAGTCTTTTTCAATAGTTTTTAACCAATCTGATGGACCCGTGAAACTATTACCATAGCCACAACAAAACGAATGAAATCACGCATCGCTGAACCTAATTATCTACCTTTCTACAGATATCTCTTCAGCCCTTGCAATCAAATAAAATACTTTTGCTTTTGCCTCTCTTTCAAGGCTGTACTACATCCCACTATTTTTATTCATTATGACTCTAACACTTTAATTTCTATTCAAATGGTGTCCCACCATCTCTTAAAACTTTCCATACAACCACATTACTCACCAAATATTATAAAACCACAATCTTAGATACTCGCAAGTCGTAATTACTATACAAAATTTTGCTTAAACAATAATTTTATTATATAGTTGCATCCCGTCACAATCCATCAGGAATTCTTATTACCATTACGCTTAGTCAGCCTTAACTATCACTACGAAGCAAACCTTTCATCAACACCACACCTCAAACTTAGGTATACTCATCAAATTCAAAGGACTAACCCAAATGTTATACACACTTTCTTACTAAAATCTTTAAATTCCTTCACCCAAGTATACTCAATGGGACTTTCTTCATCCGTAAGCATCTCATTTTGGTATCAATCCAATCCTTTATGGCTTAAGATAAAATCAACAATCCTCATACTACCATATTTCTTCTTAACAAACAAGACAGGAACACCCCACGGGGAAGCACTAGGAGGGATGAAACCTTAATAAAAAATCTCCTGGATTTGAGCTTTAAGCTCTCTCAATTCTGACACCACAGGAACAGACTCAATAGAGGGAGATTCGACCTCAACATCTTGAATATGAGCCAATCACGCCAAAAAATCCCCCCCTCCCCCACATTTGCTAGCTCCAATGAAGGATATGATCTTAGCTAGCTTAGGCTTGTACACCCCTTCCCACTCTAATCTTTCCCTATCGGGGATCTCTAGAGTTACCGACTTATTCTTACAATTAAGCCCGGGGACAACCAAGTCATGCCTAAGATTATATCAAGTCAGTCATATCCAATATAACCAAATAAACCCAAATATGAAAATCCATAAACACAATAGGACAACACAATATACATGGAAGACTATGATTGACTCTTCAATTGGGGTAGAAACATGGATTGAGGCATCAAGTATATCACAAATCACATCAAATCCCAAGGCAATTGAACTGACACATACGAATAAGTAGAACCCAGATAAGAAAAGACAATAGTCATCCGGGCACAGGCAAGAGTAACTCTTGTGACCACTGCATCACACCCTCAAACTCGGTCTTACCCAAAAAAAAACATAAAACTGAGCCCTGTCCTCTTGACGGGCAACCTCTTTGCCTGGCTGTACTACTCCTCTATCTGTATTACCATTTCCCCGGCCTCCACGGTCTCGCTGATTTTCTCCTCATATGCCTAGGTTATCCATAATTTTAACACACCTTATAAATTATATTCGATTGTTGAACACTGAATTAGATCGCGGGGTTAGTTTGGGTACGATTTGGGGTCCATAATTGTGACTAGGTGAAAACAGGGGGGACAGGGCTGAGATTCTGTCTCACCCTGTCCTGCTCTGGTAGGAGAAATCCCGTATTGGTGGTCTCGCCGTGGAGGGGAAAATCCCACCCTAGCGGCCCTGACAGAAACAGAACCCCTGCAAAAAATTTCTGGGGTTCCTCTCTTTTCTATATTTCCCCTAGATTTCCCGACTATAACAAGGCATTACAAAAATCCCTTTAGCTAGGACAATTGTTGTCTACCCCCCGGGTCAACCCAATGAAGTACGCACTTTAGAATCCTTTTACATCATTTCAACACTACCACACACATATCCCCATGATATACCTAGACTCTCACACAGTTATCAGTTTGTCACACTGCACGTTCAGATTTCTCGCTTACAAACCACATTGTAATTTATCTAGACCATTGCACCTAATCTGGTGATGACTTTCTTTTCACAACAAGTTTCACGACACTCAAGCAGTTACAACTTGCAGATAAGTCAAAATTCTTTAATTAGTTCATTCCTTGGACGACCGTTACTGATCATCTATGCCTTATACGGCCCCTAAGGCCAGATACCTATTGGAACCTTCTCAATTCCAATTAACTTGCTTGTGTCCCTTCAGTCGGGACTACAACGTCTAGTTCACTTCGTTGAGATACCAATTGGAATTGGGAGATACCAATTGGACTCAACACATACCACAAGAGACAATAGTAGCTAGCGAGCCCTACACAACTACTATTTTCAATCATAGAACTTAGTCGAACTCAATTCTTAACCACCTCAATCTTTAATTGATGGTAACCGGACCTTAAATCAATCTTAGAGAAAATCGATGCACCTTGCAATAGGTAAAAAAATTCATCTATTTGAGGCAATGGATACTTGTTCTGAATGGTGACCTTATTCAACTATCGGTAGTCTATACATGTCCTTTCTTGCTAGTGATGGTGTTACCACTTTTGTTGCTCTAGTTCAGAACGTAAGGTGAAGGAGGAAAGATACCAATTTGTATCACCTAGATACCAATTGGATTCAAGTCATAGCACGAATGAGTAGAAAGAAGTGAGTTTTTCATAAAGTCCTATAACCTCTCAAAGAAAAGTACGGACGTGATCGTAACGTTCCGCAAGACTCTACTAGACTTGTTTTGGTACAATGAGATGCTTTGATACTAACTTTGTCACGACCCAGACCGTTGTGATTGGCACCCACACAAATCCTCCAGTGGGAGAACCATTACTATAACCCAAACAAATAAGATTTTATGAAACTAAGGCATTTAAAGATACGAAAGCATGTTTAAATGACTATAAAAATGTAGTCCCCATAAACTCCAAGGTTTTAACAAACAACTAACAAACTAATGCAGAAGAACAACTCCTAGAATGTGAAAGTCATTGTACCAAAATCTACTAACGACAGGTCTAAGAACAAGGGGTACAACCCCAAATCTAAACAACACCTTAAACAAAAGTCGGAGTCCAAAAGGAGTAGACTTAAAAAAGAAAGATCGATGGCAGCCTGAAAGAATTGTCTCACCCTTGAATTCGGTCACGCTCAATAGTCACCTAACTGAGGTATACCAATAGCCACCTGAAGATGTCCTGTACTCAACAAAGAAAGAACAAGTTCAATAGCAGTACACAACCACAGTGTAGTGGTAGAATCACGCGGCTATTCATTAAGTGTCACATACATAAATCATTACAACAATATAATAACATGCATACACCAAATATACACAATATCGATATCATTTATGAACAACAAATAATTTCACATTTATCAAGATATACAGTTATATCAAATCAATGGTGCTCTCATGGAACCCACACCCAAACATTTAGCATATCGAAACGTGGTACCTTATCCAATATTTATGCAGGAATGTGGCAATCGATCCCTTGTTTATGCTATAACGTTGCAACTGATCCAATGTTTATGCCGCAACGTGGCAACCGATCCAAGTTAGTACGTCGGAACGCAACACCCGATCCATTCAACAAGCCATAATCACAATCACAAGTATATTCTCAAAATCATACAATCAAGTCATGATTCATGGCATTCATCATTCATCTATCCTCATCCACAAGTAGTGTAATCAATTGTGCAGCATTCACATACACATATTATAATTAAGAAAGAACAAACATATATCACACTATCATGAAATCACAACCATCACCTACCTTGAATCCAAGCTTGAATCCCATAAGGCACTTGAATCTTCCCTTTTCGGATTCTTCCCGCTTGTTCGTGGTCTAAAAACATACAATTAATGCAAGGATCAATAAACGAAGCCTAATTAATCGGATTATAATCAACCTTATCAACCCTAGGACAATCCCTTGATCCTCATACCTAGGTTAGGGTTTCTTCCGCCATAAATCACAATTTAAAACCCTTCCCCATCGATAATTACCCAAGAAACTAAGTTCTACGGATCGAAACATGGATTCGGGGAGTGAAAACCTTACCTTTAGCCTCAAAAATGGTGAAAAACCATCAAGAAAACCCCTGGGGTCGTTCCTTAGCTCTCAAAGTAGAAAAGTGTAGAATAAAATATTTTTGAGGTTTTATTTCCGACTTAAGTCGCGTCTGTCCTGCTACGACGGGGCCCATCCCGCTACAGCAGCAGCCATCCTGCTATGGCGGCATGTACGGAGGTAGAATGTTGGAATTTGAATTTCAAGCCACAATTTCACAACACACCTTCAACCCTTGATAATCAAAAACTGCCCGTTCACGCTAAGATCATTTTAGGGAATTCTACTCGCCCGAATTCAATTTTGTAAAGTCATACGGGTCCCTTAACGTCTTAGCTATCTATTTATCTAATCAAAATCATAATTAAATCACCCAGTTGTTACCAAATTTCCCTAGACTTTATTGACTCCAATTTCGTCCAAATCTGGACTTGGTTAGTAAATTCCAATCTACTATCAAAAGTTTTCTGACCCCAATTCATTCTTCATTGACTTTTCCCTAACAACGGAATCAGGTCTTACACAAAAATACCCATTTAGAATCTATCGGAAAATGTTTTATGAAATAAAAATCTCTAGTACTCAAAACGACCAAAAGGGTCGTTACAATATTTCATTAAAAAGTACTTATAACTAACTATTATTTTTCATAGGTCCAAAGATAATTATAAAGTATAATTTGTTAAGATCTACAAAAGTGATTCAAGTAATTTTTTTTATTAAGATATTATAATTTATATGCTTGATTGGCGTGATATATTATTTGAAGTAATTCTCCTTTATATTATAATGTAAAGAACTTCTTATTATCAAGTCATATATAAATACTTATAACCATTTTTTCATAAACTGTAAGATTTATAAATTTTCTTAATAAAATAAATTACATATTACGATAAGTAATGTAGTATAAAATTTCTTTACACTAATATGTCTATGACATAAACTTATTTAAATATATAGTTTGTACTCCATTTTTTATAAGTAATTTTCAATTAATTATATTTTATAATTTTTATGTTGTTTCAATATGACGGTGAATATATGACATATCTGTATAAATCAAAATAGTTATTAGTTCCTTAAAATACATTACGTTAGTTATATATGTATGTATGTATGTGTGTGTATATATATATATATATATATATATATATATATTATCCCTTTTTTAGAATATTTAAAATATGTAGAATTTATGTAGATTTATATTCACATATTACCTAATTTATCACCAGTTAATGTCATTAAATTAAAACGAGTTATATATAATAATAATCTTAACAACTTTACCAAATTACTATAATTTCTATCACGTAAATCTTTTGTAATGCTTTTTTATTTTCTTTTTTTAAAGGTAATACATTGTTTAGCATGTTTGTAAATTCCCTTGAAGCACTCTTTGTTGTTAAATGTTCTATCAATTTTGTACTATATAAGATGAAGTAAAACATAGTCTTTTTCTACCCATCTTTTGTTATTTCCTCAGTTCTAATTTATATGACACCATTTAATCTGACATAAAGTTTTTAAAATATATATTTTTTAAAAATTTGTAGTCTAATATTCCTTGGTCATTTGTATGATTAAATATCATTTCATTTGCAGTAAAGAGAGTATTATAAAGTTAAATTGTTTTCTATTATAAAAAGGCAACATTCTTTTTGGGACATATAGAAAGAAAAACGTTTCACATAAATTGGATCTGAAAGAGTATTTATATAGAATAATATGATCAGTTTTAACTTTTATCAAAAAGGTGATAAGGACCGTCCTACCTCTTCACTCTTCTACATAACAAAGTCTTGCTAATACATTAGATTCTTCTACATAATAAAAGCTTTTTAATACATTAAACTCTTCTACATAATAAAAACTTGCTAATACAAATAATACTTATTATTTAAATTTATTTTATAGTAGATTTTTCAAATACAATATGACAGAATACCAATATTATTAGTTATTTGATTCGATTTATATTTTATATATAATATTAAAATGAGTATGAGAGATATATTTTAAAATTTTAATTATGGAAACTTCAAAAATTTATAAGTTTTATTTTAATTTTGTAGAAATAGAAAATTAGTTTATTATAAAGTGCAATTCATTTTATATCATGTTATAAAATATTCATGAATAATTTTTTAAAAATAATTCAATACATATAATATAATTTAATATTATAATACTGAGTCCGTAAATAGGCCTTTAAATATCTAATAATAAATAAAAGGGAGAATTGTACATAACAACAAACAGTTAAATAAAAATAAATCCGATAGTTATTGTTTCATATATTTGTATTTCGCAGCAAACGTGCAGCTAATGTTACACCATTTTTTCCATTCAGTTGGGACCCATGAATTTTTTAAAAAATGGAAGATTTATTTTATACAAATTCCTTCACTATTTTTTCGCTCCCATTTTCTTTCAAATTCTCCTAAAATCTCTCCCCGAATCAGTTTTATTTTAATCGGTTGGGCCCACGCATTTCAAAAAATGGAAGATTTATTTTTATACAAATCTCTTCGCTATATTTCCTCTCCCAATTTTTTTCAGTTTCTCCTAAAATCTCTCCCCAAGTCAGTTTTTTTAAATACATATGTTTTCTCCTATACACTTAAAATTATACAAATACAGATCTTCCCCTACCAATTCTCTTTTGCATTTGCTATCTTTCTCGCTTTATACAAACATAAATTATATAAATTACAATGTATAATTTGTGTTTTATAAAGTGAGAGAGAGAGATTTGATATACAAATGTTTTATTTCGATTCAATTGTATACAAATTTAAATTATATGCAGATATACAAATATAATTATTGATACATATACATAGTAGTTACATGTATAGTCACGCCCCAAAGCTACCCCTAGGACGTGGACACGGGACCTAGAAGCACGAGGGACCCCAAGCTAACCCTGCTGGCAAATCATAAGCATACTAAATAAACTGAAGTAAAGAAATACTATGTAGAAGCTAATCCTAATATAATCTGAAATGATGGGGAATACCCATACTAAATCTGAATACATCAAAACTAAGAGTTAAACAACAATTGAAAAGTCAAACTCGAATACTAAAGCTGATTCTAACTATGTCTGAAATAAAACCTCTAATGCTTTGAAATTTTGGGACATGCCCAACTAAGTCTAGCAAATACTGAAACTAGAACTAAAAGCAAAGGAAAATAGTCATGTCAATCGTCCTAGAAGAATGAGGACTCACTACTGATGCTGCTGAACTGAAGATAGGGAATAGATCTATACGTGATCTAGAAGCTGAGAACCTGAATCTACATCACAAGAAGATGTAGCACAGAGAGGACTTACAACTTACGGGGCACGTAGTTTTGGGACTTGAGGGTAACTGACCCTAGTCCGCTTGGTATTAAGCTTCTCCCAATTGATTATAAAATTAACAATTTATGACTTAATTTTTGTAATACTGGATAGCTCAGAACTGACATGCTAACTAAAAATGCAACATTAATATGCTAATAATTAAACATTCAAATTTGAGGCATACCTGAAATAAGTGACCTAGAATGTGTAATTTATGAACTAAATAAAATACATAGCTAGGGTTCTAAATTTATGAAAGGATCTATGCAAAACTACATACCTGGTGATAAATTCCATGGAGAAATCTTTCGATTTATGGCTGGAACTGAAGGAAACCTTGTTGCATTCTTGGAAAGCTTTGGTTGACTCTTTCTCCTTTCTGGTTCTATGTTTGATGAATTATTTTAAGAAAGAATTGACTAGGGTAGGTTCTAATTAACTAGATTTGCTAAAACTGACCAATATTATGTAGTTTAGTGGTTAAACGATGTAGTTTAGGGGTCCAACGCATAGGGAAAAGATCAAATGACCTCTCTGCCAGAGTCGACCACGAGTTGACTAACGGTTAGTGGACTGACCCACAGTCCGTCCTATCAACTGTGGATTGGCTTTCAGAGACTTGGTTCTGGGGCTTCGATCCACAAGCTAGGACCACGGGCCATGGATTGACCTACGGTCTGTGAGTCCGACCGTAGGTCAACACTTAGCCATTTTTGTGAGTTGATTCTGGGAAGGCACTTTACGGGCAGTACCACGGCCTGTGAAGGGTCCCGTGGTCTGACGTCTGGACCAGGTGGTTTCTGCCTGGCAACCAAAACTTGCCAGCACGGTCCATGAGGTGGTCCACGGCCCATGAAGGGTCCCGTGGTCCACCACTTCTGGACAAGTATGAGTCCATGGATAGGTCAACGGATCGTGGTCCCTTTCACATTTCGTGATCCCTGATGTGGTTCACCTGCTGCTGCTATTTTTTTGATGTATTTTCCAAGTCTGGGTTCCGAGGTGTTACAATATCTCCTCCTTGAGAATATTTGTCCTCGAATGAAGTCTAAACTAGCTGGATGGGGAGGGAAAGAGATGCAAACCCTACCACTAATTACTAGAAGCTGTTTTCTGACTGAATTAAGTTCCAAGAACATGTAAATACACTGAAAATACAAGTACAAACTGAAGGAACATGATACTAAGACTGAAGCTACGCATGAATGATTGAAAAACTGAAGAGGAACTATTACCTCAAGCTGGAATTGAATCGGAAGGAAAGATATGAGGATACTTGGCCTTCATGGCTGCTTCTGCTTTCAAAGTAGCTCCCTCTATGGATTGACTCCTCCACAAAACCTTTACTGAAGCGACCTTTTTGTTTCTCAACCTTCAAACCTAACAATCAAGGATTTCAATCGGCTCTTCTTCATAAGTGAGACTATCCTTCACAACCACACTTTCTAAAGGTACAATAGATGTTGGATCACCCACACACTTCTTCAATAACGAAATGTGAAAAACCAAATGCACTACTGCTAGTTTTGTTGGCAACTCTAACTCATAAGCCACTTTACCAATCCTTTTTAAGATCTTGTAAGGGCTTACATATCTAGGACCGAGTTTTCCTTTCTTTCCAAATCTCATCACCCCCCTTCATAGGTGATACTTTTAGGAAAACCCAATCATCAACTTGGAACTCTAATTCCCTTCTCTTTACATCTATATAGGACTTCTGGTGACTCTGGGCTCTCTTAAGTCTATCTCTAATGAGTTGCACTTTCTCGATAGCATCATTAACTGAATCTGGCCCTATCAAGGCCGCTTCACCCACTTCAACCTAACCAACTAGAGATCTACATCTACACCCATACAATGCCTCATAAGGGGTCATCTGAATGCTGGAATGATAACTATTATTATAGGCAAACTCTATAAGAGGAAGGTGATTATCCCAACTACCCTTGAAATCGATCACATAAGATCTCAACATGTCCTCTACGGTCTGAATGGTAAGCTCTGCCTGACCATCCATCTGTGGATGAAATATTGTGCTAAGATTAACCTAAGTACCAAGACCTTTCTGAAATGACTTCCAGAAATGAGAGGTAAACTGAGGACCTCTATCTGAGATGATAGACAAAGAAACTCCATGCAACCTAACTATCTCATTAATGTAAAGCTTGGCGTAGTCCTCCGCTGAATCTGTAGTCTTAATTGCCAAAAAGCGCGCAGACTTAGTAACTCTGTCAACTATAACACAAATGGAGTCATGTTGTTTCCGAGTATAAGGTAACCCTATATTGAAGTCCATGTTGATCACTTCCCACTTCCAAGTAGAAACGTTGATCTCTTGAGTCATACCTTTTGGTTTTCGATGTTCTACCTTCACTTGCTGGCAATTTAGGCACTTAGCCACAAAATTCGCTATATCTCTTTCCATACCATTCCACCAAAACACTTCCCTCAGATCATGGTACATTTTAGTGGCGCCTGGATGAATAGAATGTCTGGAGTTATGGGCTTCTGCAAGAATCTGTTGTCTCAACTCACCCACCTTAGGAACACATAATCGACCCTGATAGCGAAACACACTATCTCCCTCTTGGGAGAAAACCTCAACTCTCTACTGATGGAATACACCCTTTAGTTGAAGCAATATCGGATCATTGTCTTGCTTTTCCTTAACCTCCACTACCAATGAAGATTCTGCCCCATTCTGAACTATTACACCGCCATATGATATGCTCATAAAACGAACTCCTAAGTGACCAAGTCTGTGACCATCCTTTGCTAATTCCTTTCTTTCTTCCTCAACATGTGTTACACTACCCATAGATAGTCTACTAAGAGCATTTGCTACTATGTTGGCCTTACCAGGATGGTAATGCATACTTATATCATAATCCTTGAGGAACTCAAGCCATCTTCTCTAGCAAAGATTCAACTCTTTCTGGGTGAACACACACTGAAGGCTCTTATGGTCTGTGAATAGATCTATGTGAACATCGTACAAGTAATGTCTCCAAATCTTAAGTGCAAATACCACTGCTGCAAGCTTGAGGTCATGAGTTGGATAATTCTTCTCGTGCACCTTAAGTTGTCTAGAAGCATAAGCTATAATCTTACCTCGCTGCATCAACTCACAACCTACGCCAACTCTAGATGTATCACAATAGATAACATAACCTCTGAACCCTCTAGTAGAGTGAAAACATGAGCTGTAGTCAACCTATTTTTCAGTTCTGCGAAGCTTTTCTCACAATCATCTAACTAGTCAAACTTAACCTTTTTCTTAATTAACTTAGTCAATGGAGAGGCTATGGATGAAAATCCTTCCACAAACCTTCTATAATAACCAGCCAAACCCAAGAAACTTCTGATATCTGTAGGAGAGGTAGGTCCGGGCCATTATTTCATTGCTTCAATTTTCTGAGAATCCATTCGGATCTCTTCGCTAGACACAATGTGACCAAGGAAAGCAACGGATTGCAACCAAAACTCACATTTGATAAACTTAGAGTAAATGAGGATATAATCAATAAGGACGATAACGAACAAGTCCAAATACAACTTGAACACTTTGTTCGTCAAATCCATAAAAGCTGTAGGAGCATTGGTTAGTCCAAATAACATAACTACAAATTCAGAATGACCAAATCAAGTTCTGAAGGATGTTTTTCGGGATGTCAATATCTCTGACTCTAAGCTGATGATAATCGGATCTGAGGTCTATCTTTGAGAAATGACTAGCACCTTGAAGTTGGTCAAACAAGTTATCAATACTGGGGATAAGATACTTATTCTTAATTGTGACCTTGTTCAACTGTCTGTAGTCAATACACATTCTGAGAGAACCATCTTTCTTTTTCACGAACAACATAGGTGCACCCCATGGGGAAATACCAGGTCTGATGAAGCCCTTATCTAGAAGGACTTTCAACTGCGCTTTCAATTCCTTAAGCTCAACTGGAGCCATTCTATAAGGAGGAATAGAAATAGGCTGGGTATCTGGAAGGAGATCAATTCCAAAGTTGACTTCCCTTTCGGGAAGAACTCCACGAATATCTTTCGAAAATACTTCTGGGAACTCATTAACTAGTTGAACTGACTCAAGAGTTGGGGTTTTAGATATTGAATCATTAACCCGAACTCGATGATAGAGATAACCCTTAGAGATCATCTTTTTGGCCTTAAGGTAAGAAATGAATATACCCATAGGCGCTAAGCTACTACCCTTCCATTCTAAGATTGGTTCATCTGGAAACTGAAAATGAACAATCCTAGTTCTACAATCGATGGAGAAATAACAGGAATGTAACCAATCCATGCCTAGAATGATATCGAAATCTACCATTTCTAACTCTATAAGATCTGCTGAGGTGACTTTTTAGGATACTGTGACAAGGAAATATCTATATACCCATCTAGCTATAACTGGGTCAGCTACTGGAGTAGAGACTGAGAAGGGTTCTGAGAGAGTTTCTGGACTAACATCAAAGTTTACTATTATATAGGGAGTTACGAAGGAAAAAGTGGCCCCTACCTCTAACAAAGCATAAACATCTAAGTTAAAGACTAGTAACGTACTAGTGACTACAACAAGAGAATCTTCCTGATCTTGGAAAGCCTGAAGAGCATACAACCTGTTTTACCGCTGTCCGCCACCTGTACAAGATGAGTTACCCTACTGAGTTGGGCGACCTGCTGGTGCTGCTGAAGTTGTGGACTGAGCTCTACTATTATTGCCCTTTGACCTTGTTTAGCAGAAGGACAATCTCTCAACCAGTGACCATACTGACCACACCCAAGCATCCTTTCTTTCCTGCAAGTCACTCGCAAAGATGGTTCTTACCACACTTTGGACAAGTTAGGTAGGTTCTGGAGCTTGAAACACTCCCCTTAGACTTAGAGCTTGATGACCTACCTTTTTGATCATGTCGAAACTTGGAGGATGGAACACTAGCTGATGAAGGTGCTGGAGCTGAAGACTTTTGTTGAAATTGAGAGCGATTTCCACCACCTGATTTTCGTTGAGAATACTCATAATTGCCTATTCTAGCCTTGTTATTATCCTTTGAATGTTCCTTAAGGTTATCTCCCTTAACCTATTGAGCATGAGTCATGAGCCTAGAGATTTTCATATTTTCCAGAAACATAGCATTTCTACACTGTTTCCACTAAGTTGGATACCTTATATAGAAACTTGTTCATTTGAGCCCTGGAATCAGCAACCATGTGAGGAGCATACCTGGAGAGTTGGGTGAACTTGAGCCCATACTCTTGGACTGTCATGTTACCTTGCCTCAAATTCATGAACTCCTGAGCTTTTGCCTCCCTCAACTCTCTTGCGAAAAACCTGTCCAAAAAGGTCTGACTAAAGCATTCCCAAGTGATAGGAGTTGCATCTGTACACCTGTTCACTTTCCATTGAACATACCAAATATGAGCTACATCCTTAAGCTGGTAGGATTTCAACTCTACCCTATCTTTACCTGTCACTTGCATACTTCCAAAGATCTTCTTGACCACATCTATGAAGTTTTGGGCATCCTCACTAATCTGTGATTCTAAGAACTCTGGCAGATTCAACCTAACAAAATTGTGAACCCTGGTTGCCACTAATCCACCACTAGCATTTGCAGGAACTGGAACCTGCTGGTTGTTCTGATTAGTCACACTCTGAGCCGAAAGCTGAATGGCGTTTTGAAACTCAGCATTCGAAACTTCCTGATCTAGGACTGGAGGAGCTATATTAGCATTGTGTGCATTCACGTTTTTCCATAAGGTCTATGAGGAGGCATGATCTAAAAGCGCATAATGTCGATTTTGAATAGAGCAATTAGATTATACCTTAAACATAATAAGAGTAACAAGAAAATAAAGTTTTTCCTAAAACACTTTGCAGCCTCCTTCTCATTAGATGTGGTGCACTTCACGCCCATGAAAAGGACTCTACTTAGTGCGGCTTTTCAGACATCCTGGGACTCCTAAACCTAATGCTCTGATACCAAGTTTGTCATGCCCCAAAGCTACCCCAGGACGCGGACACGGGACCTAAGATCACAAGTGACCCCAAGCTAACCCTGCTGGCATATCATAAGCATACTAAATAAACTGAAGTAAAAAATACTATGTAGAAGTTAATCATAAGATAGTCTGAAATGATGGGGAGTACCTATACTAAATCTGAATATATCAAAATTGAGAGTTTAACAACAACTGGAAAGTCAAACTCGAATACTAAAGCTGATTCTAACTGTGTCTTAAATACATCCTCTAATGACTAGAAATGTTGGGACATGCCCCAGCTAAGTCTAGAAAATACTGAAACTAGAACTAAAAGCAAAGGAAAATAGTCATGTCAATTATCCTCAAAGAATAAGGACTCACCGCTAATGCTGCTGAACTGAAGATCGGGAACCGATCTATGCATGATCTGGAAGCTAAGAACCTAAACCTACATCACGAGAAGATGTAGCACAGAGTATGCGTCAGTACTTGAAGGTGTAATATCTCACAATGTGAAAAAACTAGGAAGAAGCTAAGAACTAGAAATAGTCATTTTTGCAAATTATGAAAATCTAGAAATTTGTTCAAGTTAGGAAAAGTTGAGTCTTGGCCAACTTCAAACGGCCGTAAATTCTAGCTCAGGATGAGTTAGAGGTACTCCTAGATATGTCAGGAATGATCTTTCCAACACCGCTGAGTTTACGCTATTCCAAGTTCGTATGAGTGAGATACACCCATTGGAAGTTGGGCTGTTCAAATAAGGAAATGTCCAACTCGGATTTTTGAAGGGTATTTCATTCTTTTCCTTATCTAATTAATTAAATTCATTTTAGTGAATTAATTAAGGGTCTAAACTGAAATTGGTGAGTTTTATGCTTTTGGAAAACAATTAGGGTTTTAGAGAAGAGGAAAGAAGAGGAGAAAAGAGAAGGAGGAGCAAGGAAATCGTCAAGTTCGTCGAGTTTAGCTTGTGGATTTCATCGGGGGTAATCCCTACAAGATATGTGAGATCACATAGCGTTGGTTTAGTTCACCCACACGCCAATCATGACTAAATTTCAGTGAAGTTATTAGATTTTAAAGTAAATCCTTGAGTTATTGATAACTTTCGTTTGAATTCTTGTGGGTTGTGTTAATTGGAGTTTCTTCAGATTGATTCACGGTTTTAGTCATGTTTTTTAGTAGAATCTTATGTACTTTGAACATATAATCGATTCTAAGTATTTTGCGAAAGAACATATGGAATTTAGAGGGTTTAGAGCTGAAAGACCAAGAAGAAATTTCGTCGGTCGAAATCTGGACATGCCTCCGCATCGCGGACCCACTCTCCAGAACTGAGAAAATCGTTTTGCATCGCGGAGCGGTTACAAACCGTTCTACCTCAAAACTTGTTTTCTCAAATATTGATATTTGGTCTTTTCTCATATTTAGCCATCTAAAACCATTCCTGAACATCATGAGATCATTCCACTCACAAATCACAATCCTTGAATCCATAATTCAATTCAAGGACCAGTTAAGAGTCAAGTCAAGAGCAGTTAAGATCAAAGTAAAGAGAAGTTCTTAGAGTCTTCCAAAAGTCTTTTCCAAATATTTTAACTTTGTTTTAAGACTTAAAGTTCAAGTTGAGTAATGAGTAAAGATTAAAGTTGAAGTTCATTTCTTCAAAAGTATATGGGGACTATGTATTCCCAAGGAGTTTAAAATGTTCTCACATTTAAACAAGAAAGGAAACCTTGATATCCAAAGAGCCTTCGAGCTAAGTTTCAGAAAAGAGTAATCGCTTTCTAAATGAAGCAAGAGAGGAAATTTTGATTTCCAAGATAGCCTTTAGGCTAAGTTTTTTAGCACTAACCTCAAATCACAGAAAGAAATATGTTTTTAAACATAAGGAGCTAGTATTATATTTTGGGAGTAGTATTGAGCACCGATATGGGGGAGCGTTAAGAGAACCCACAGCCCCCTATAAACTATGTATTCATCATGGGTAGAAAAGGGTCATACTTTTTAGATGAATCCTTTAATGCTTTTTAGCATAGACTAGTGGATTCAATTAGTGAGTTAGGTCCTATACCCCCGGCAAGGTATAGGATGGTCCTTAGTAGCGTGAGGTAAAGTGTTGTATGATCACTATAGTTGTTAAGTGATGGTTGTCGGTTAGAGTAACTCCCACAATAGTATTTTGTATTTTTATATACATCAGTTTATTTGTATTTTTACATACATCTTAGAGTTATATGTATCTTTGCATACACACAGAGTTGACATCATGTTTTAAATAGTTTTTCTTTATATTGAACTTGTTTTATACTGCTTTATATTGAAATGAGTTCAGTTATGTTGAGTTGAGTTGAGCCAGGTAAGTTCTTTAGTTCCTTTCAGATTCTTTTCAAGCTTAAGTTGTGTTTAGCATTCCAACTCGCATACTCGTACATTCAATGTACTGATGCCAGTTGGCCTGCATCATCTTATGATGCAGACGCAGGTAACTAGGATCAACATCCGGTGCATCGCTGATCAAGTTGAGCTTCAGAGTTGTTGGTGAGCGTACTTGCTTCCGGATGATCCCCCTTTTCATTACTTTATCATTTTAGTTGTCGTGGGCCTGTCCCGACATCCATCCTAGTTGTTTTAGAGGCTTTATAGATAGTCAGTCAGATTTTAGTTCATTCGTCATCATTTTGTTATTGGCTTATGTTCAGATTGGAGTTGCCATTTTGGCCAAGTTAAATGTATATTATTAAAACATTATGAGTTCAGTTTGAGACGGTTGAGTTATTTAGTATATGAATCCTTTTCTTAATTCTTAAAGACTTTCACTGAGTAAATAAGTCAGGCCAAGGGTTCGCTTGGGGCCAGCAATGGTTCTCGAGTGCCAGTCTCTCCCAAGGTGTAGGCTCAAGGCGTGATAAACTTGGTATCAGAGCATAAAGTTCAAGAGTCCTAGGGAGTCTATGAAGCCGTGTCTGTAGGTCCTAGTTATCGGTGTGAAGCGTGCCACATCTATAATTAGGAGGCTATAACACTTAGGAAAATTCTCACTTCTTTCACACTCATTTCATGCGTTAGAGTTTGATCTCTAAAAAGTTTCCCTCTAATTTGTGCTTGCACGTGTTTTTAGATAATCATGCCTCCACGAAGAATTGTCCGAGGTCTTCCTGCTAAAAGAAATATCAAAGAACAAGGGGTACCTAATGCACTAGAAGTGAAATCCCAAGAAGAGGTCACCAATACTGAAATCAATGAAATTATTCGTATATTAAGTCAAGTTGTGACCCTTCAAGATGGACAGAGAGATAATCAACAGGAAATGGCTGATACTTCAAGGATCCGTGAGTTTTTAAGGATGAACCCACCAAGCTTCACAGGTTCAAGTGTCACAGAAGATCTAGAGAACTTTGTTGAAGAGCTTCAAAACATTTTTGAGATTATGTATGTTGTAGATGCTGAGAGGGTGGAACTAGCTGCATACCAAATGAAGTGTGTCTCTAGAGTGTGGTTCGACCAAAGGAAAAAGAATAGAGCTAAGGATGCACCAATAGTGAGTTGGGTTGTGTTTGAGAGTGCTCTCATGGGATGTTTCTTTCCATGTGAGTTGCGAGAGGCAAAGATAAGAGAGTTTCTCACCCTTAATCTGGAGTCTATGAGTGTTCATAAGTACAGTCTGAAGTTCACACAAATTTCCCGCTATGTCCCGAAGATAGTTGCTGACATGAGGAACAAGATTAGTTTATTATTGTTGGGTTGTCTCATCAGTCAAGCAAGGAAGGCAAGGCAGTGATATTGATAGGGGATATGGACATAGCAAAGCTAATGATCCATGTGCAACAACTTGAGGAGGATAAGTTGAAAGATAGAGAAGAGTTTAAGAATAAGAGGGCAAAGACATCAGGGAACGAGTTCAGGCAGCAAAAGAGTAGTGCAAACTGGTCTTCCTTCCAACAGAAACAGAAGGGACCTGCCCCATCATCTACTAGTGCACCTGCACCAAAGAACAAAAGAGAGTACAATAGTCAGAATTCCTAGAGTTTCAGAGCTAAACTTGCCTATTCTCAAGAAAGTATGATACAAAGGGGTAGTAAGCCTCCTGCATGTGCTAAATGTGGCAGAAACCACTCAGTTATTTGTCGTGAGGGCTCTACTAGTTGTTTCAAGGGTGGTCAGAATGGTCACTTTATGAGGTAGTGTCCTAAGAACATGCAAGGTAATGGTAATAGGGGCAATAGGGCCCAACTTTCTTCAGTTGCTCCACCAGACAAAGCTGAACCTCGAGGAGCTCCTTCAGGTATTGGTGGGGAAACAAACTACTTATATGCTATCAATAGTTGCCAAGAGCAAGAGAATTCACCAGATGTAGTCACTCGTATGATCCAAGTCTTCGACTTTACTATTTATGCTTTGCTAGATCCTGGAGCAAGTTTGTCTTTTGTAACTCCATTTGTTGGTATGAATTTTGATGTTATTCCTGAGCAACATAGTGAACCATTCAGTGTTTCTACACCTGTTGGTGAGTCTATTCTAGCAGAGAGAGTTTATCATGATTGTCCTATTTTCGTCAGTCACAAGAGTACCATGGCTGATTTAATTGAGTTAGACATGGTAGATTTTGATATCATTCTTGGCATGGACTGGCTTCATGCCTGTTATGCCTTAGTTTATTGTAGAACTTGAGTTTTCAAGTTTCAGTTTCCAAATGAGCCAGTCTTAGAGTGGAAGAACAGTTCAGTAGTGCCTAAGGGTCATTTCATTCCGTACCTTAAGGCAAGGAGGTTAGTTTCTAAGGGGTGCTTCTATCACTTGGTCCGAGTTAATGACTCCAATGTTGAGATACCTCCTATTCAGTCAGTTTCAGTAGTAAAAGAGATTTCAAAAGTCTTACAAGATGATATACCCGGAGTCCCTCCTAAGAGAGAAATAGACTTCGGTATAGATGTTCTTCCAGATACTCGTCCTATATATATTCGACCATACAGAATGGCACCAGCAGAGTTGAAAGAATTAAAAGAGTAGTTGAAAGATCTTTTAGAGAAAGGTTTTGTTTGACCAAGTGTCTCACCTTGGGGCGCTTCGGTCTTAATTGTGAGAAAGAAGGATGGTTCCCTCAGGATGTATATAGATTACTGCCAGTTGAATAAGGTTACCATCAAGAACAAGTATCCTCTTCCAAAGATTGATGATCTTTTCGATTAACTTTAGGGTGCCACCTGTTTATCAAAGATAGATATCAGATCTGGCTACCATCAGTTAAGATTAAGGGAATGTCATATTCCAAAGACAACATTCAGGACCTGTTATGGTTATTATGAGTTCCTACTTATGTCCTTTGGTTTGACCAATGCGCCTACAGCGTTCATGGACCTTGTGAATAGAGTCTTCAAACCTTATTTAGATATTTTTGCTATCGTCTTCATTGGTGACCTACTAATCTATTCAAGGAATGAAGAAGATCATGCTAGCCATCTCATAATAATTCTTCAGACTTTGAAATATAGAGAGTTGCATATCAAGTTGTCTATGTGTGAGTTTTGACTTGAGTATGTGGCATTCTTAAGCCACATAGTTTCAGTGATGGAATTAAAGTTGATACTCAAAAGATTGAGGCAGTGCAAAATTTGGCCTAGACCCACATCTCCAACTGATATTAGGAGTTTCTTGGGTTTGGCTGAATATTGTAGAAGGTTTGTCAAGGGATTTTTATCTATTTCATCTCCTTTGACCAAGTTAACTTAGAAGACAGTGAAATTTCAATGGTCTGAAGCTTGTGAGAAAAGCTTTTGGGAATTGAAAAAGAGGTTGACTACTGCCCAGTTTTAACTTTACCAGAGGGTACTCAAGGTTTTTTGGTGTAGTGTGATGCATCTGGAGTTGGTTTGGGTTATGTGTTAATGCAGAATGGCAAGGTTATAACTTATGCCTCTAGAAGTTGAAAGTTCATGAGAAGAATTACCCAACCCATGACTTAGAGTTGGTTGTTGTAGTATTTTCTTTGAAAATATGGCGCCATTATCTTTATGGTGTTTATGTAGATGTGTTCACCGATCACAAGAGTCTTCAGTATGTGTTCAGTCAGAAAGAGCTTAGCCTCAGACAGAGGAGGTGGATAGAATTACTTAAGTATTGTGACATATGTATTCTTTATCACCCAGGTAAGTCTGATGTTGTTGATGATGCCTTCAGCAGGTTATCTATGGGTAGTACTGCCCATTTTAAATAAGGTAAGAAAGAGTTAGCAAAAATATGTGCAGGAGTTCGATTAAGGGATTCCACAAAAGGAGGAATAGTGATGATGAACGGGGCTGAATCATTATTAGTGTCAGAAGTAAAAGATGAGCACGACCAAGACCCTATCTTTATTGAATTGAAGGTCAATGTTCATAAGCAAAAAGTATTAGCTTTTGAACAAGGGGGAGATGGTGTGTTGAGACATCAAGGTAAGTTGTCTGTACCAATGGTGGATGGAGCCCAAGAGAGGATCATGGAGGAAGCTCATAGCTCCAGATATTCCATTCATCCGAGTTCCACCAAGATGTGTCGTGACTTGAGAGAAGTGTATTGGTGGAATAATATGAAGATGAGATATCCACATCTCTTCGAACCTAGATAAATTTCAGATCAAGGTACTAATCCTTTCTTAGTATTTATTTACAAGTTGGCATGTTGTTTTGCATGTACTTGTGGGTGTTTGAACTGAATGTTGCATGTTAAAAATCTCATTCGAGGATGAATGCTCCCAAGGGGAAGATATTGTAACATCTCGCAATTTAAAATAGCTAGGAAGAAGCTAAGAACTAGAAATAGTCATTTTTGGAAATAATGAAACTCTGGAAATTTGTTTTAAGTTAGGAAAAGTTGAGTTTTGGCCAACTTCAAATGACCATAACTTCTAGCTCAAGATAAGTTAGAGGTACTTCCAGATATGGTAGGAAAGATCTTGGAACAATCTTTCCAACACAGCTGAGTTTTCACGATTCCAAATTTGCATGAGTGAGATATGCACATTCGAAGTTGGGCTGTTCAAATAAGAAAATGTCCAATCCGGATTTTTGAAGGGTATTTCAATATTTTCCTTATCCAATTAATTAAATTTGTTTTAGTGAATTAATTAAGGGTCTAAACTGAACTTGGTCAGTTTTATGCTTTTGGAAAACATTTAGGGTCTTAGAGAAGAGGAAAGAAGAGAAGAAAAGAGAAGGAGGAGCAAGGAAATCGTCAAGGTCGTCAAGTTTAGCTTGTGGATTTCGTCGAGGGTGATCCCTACAAGGTATGTGAGATCACATAGCATTGGGTTAGTTCACCCACACGCCAATAATGATTCAATTTCAGCGAAGTTATTAGATTTGAAAGTAAATCCTTGAGTTCTTGATAAATCTCGTTTGAATTCTTGTGGGTTGTGTTCATTGGAGTTTCTTAAGATTGATTCACATTTTTAGTCATGTTATCGAGTAGAATCTGATGTACTTTGAACATATAATCGATTCTAAGTGTTTGGGGAAAGAACCTATGGAGTTTAAAGGGTTTAGAGCTGAAAGACAAAGAAGAAATTTCGTCGGTCGAAATCTGGACATGCCTCCGCATCACGGACCCATATCCCAGAACTGAGAAAATCGTTTCACGTCACGGAGCGATCACGGACCATTCTGCCTTAAAAGTTATTTTTGTAACCAAAAATTCAATATGTCTCTGCGTCGCAGACCCTTTCTCAAATATTGATTTTTGGTCTTTTCTCATGTTTAGCCATGTAATATCAATTCCTAAACATCATGAGATCTTTCCAATCAGAAATCACAATCCTTAAATCCATAATTCAATTCAAGGACCAATTAAGAGTCAAGTCAAGAGCAGTTAAGATCAAAGTCAAGAGAAGTTCTTAGAGTCTTCCAAAAGTCTTTTCCAAATGTTTTAACTTTTGTTTATGACTTAAAGTTCGAGTTGAGTAAAGAGTAAAGATTAAAGTTGAAGTTCATTTTTTCAAAAGTATATAGGGACTATGTATTCCCAAGGAGTTTAAAATGTTCTCACATTTAAACAAGAAAGGAAACCTCGATTTCCAAAGAGGCTTCGGGCTAGTTTTCAAAAAAGAGTAATCACTTTCTAAATGAAGAAAGAGAGGAAATTTTGATTTCCAAGATAGTCTTTGGTCGCTCTGGTGGTGTCATTGTAGCGGGGTGGTGGCTACCGTGGCGGGCTCGATGCAACTTAAGGTCGTTAATAAACCCCTAAACGACCTTATTATGTAATTTTTGATTTCTTTTTGAGATAAGGAACGAACCCCAATGACTCCAACTCATTTTTCATCATTCTTGAGGATAAAGGTAAGTATTTCACTACCTGAATCTATTTTTCGATTCGTAGAACGTAATAAAATGGATAAATATTGATGGGGGAGGGTTTTGTTATAGATTCTATGATGGAAACAACCCTAAATTGGATAATTGGGATCATGGGTTTGATCTAGGGTTTATAGAATTGTTAGTAATCTGGGTAATTAGTGATTGTTTATTGATTCCCGTATTATATTGATTGTTTGTTGACCAAGAACAAGCGGAAAGATTTTGAAAAGGGAAGGATCAAATTTCTTAGGGATTCAAGCTAGTTTTGAGGTAGGTGATGGTGGTGATTCTATGATTGTGTCATGTATGTTTGTTCTTGCTTTCTTATGATACATATATGTATATGAATGTTGCATTATTGATCACACTTGTTGTAAATGAGATAGATGAAAGATGGTTACCATGAAATCATGACTTAAATGTATGATCTTGAGGATATACTTGTGATTGTGATGGTGGTGTGTTGACTGGATCGGTTGCCACGTTTTGGCATAACTAACTTAGATCGGTTGCCACGTTCTGGCATAACTAAACTTGGATCAGTTGCCACGTTCCGGCATAACTAAACTTGGATCGATTGCCATATTCTGACATAACTAACTTGGATCGGTACATTTTGGCATAATTATGGGGTCGGTTGCCACGTTCCGATATAAATATTAGATCTAGTACCACATTCCGATATGCTAACAGTTTGGATGTTGGTTCCATGAGAGGACCATTGAATTGGGTTTCGTAAGAGAATCATTGAATTGTGTTGTGTATCTACTTATGATGAGTTCATTCATATCTAATGATGATTGATATTGGAAGACGATATGTTGCTCTAAATTGATATAAATGTGATATGTGAGAATCATGAAGTTGTTCATTGTTCATATATGTTGATGATATTGTATATGTTCGATATGTACATGTGATTATATTGTTGTATTGACTAATGTATGTTACACTTATTGGGATAGCCGCGTGATCCTACCAGTACATTCTGGTTGTGTACTGATACTATACTTTCTTATTCTTTGTTGAGTACAGGGTATCTCCAGGCGGCTATTGAGAGACCTCAGCTAGGTGACTATTTAAAGTGACAAGATTCAAGGGTGAGCCAGTTCTTTCAGGCTGCCATGAATCTTTCTTGTTTAACTCTTTTCGGACTTAGACTATTTCATTAAGGTGTTGTTTAGTTTCAGGGTTGTACCCTTTGTTCTTAGACTTGTCGTTAGTAGAGTCTTGGTACATTGACTTTCAAGTTCTAGGGGTTGCATTTCCACATTAGTTTGGTTAGTTAATTGTTTAAACCTTTGGAGTTTATGGGAACTCCGCATTTTTATTGTTATTTAAACCTATTTTCGTAGCTTTAAATGTGTATTACTTGGGTTAAGTTGATTAGTTGGGCTGTAGTTTTGGTTCTTCCACTGGAGGGTTAGTGTGGGTGCCACTTACGACAATATAGGTCATGAAAAAGTTGGTATCAGAGCCCTATGTTCATTGATCTCATTTTACCAAAATGAGTGTCGTAGAGTCTTGTGGAACAATACGATGACGTCTGTACTTTTCTTCGAGAGGCTATAGGACTTTAGGAAAAACTCACTTCTTTCTACTCCATCGTGCTATGACTTGAATCCAATTGGTATCTTTCCTTTTTCACTCTATGGTCTGAGCTAGAGCAACAAAAGTGGTAACACCATCACTATCAAGAGAGGATGTGTATAGACTATCGACAGTTGAATAGGGTCACCATTCAGAACAAGAATCCATTGCCTCAGATATATGACCTTTTTTACCAATTGCAAGGTGCATCGAGTTTCGCTAAGATTGATTTAAGGTCTAGTTACCATTAGTTAAAGATTGAGGCGGTTAAGAATTGGGTTTGACCAAGTTCTCTGATTGAAATTGGCAGTTTTGCGGGGCTCGCTAGCTACTATTGTCACTTGTGGTATGAATTGAGTCCAATTGGTATCTCCCGATTCCAATTGGTATCTCAATAAAGTGAACTAGACGTCATAGTCCTGGCTGAAGGGACACAAGCAAGTTCTTTGGAATTGAGAAGGTTTCAATTGGTATCTGGCATTAGGGGGTGTATAAAGCATCGATTATCAGTAATGGTCGTCTATGGAACAAACTAATTGAAGAATTTAGACTTTTTTGCAAGTTGTAACTGCTTGAGTGTCGTTAAACTTGTTGTGAAAAGAAAGTTATCACTAGATTAGGTGCAAGGGTCTAGATAAATTACAATGTGGTTCGTAAGTGAGAAATCTGGATGTGCTTTGCGATCAACTGATAACCGTGTGAGAGTCTGGGTGTACTCGAGGGATATGTGTGTGGTAGTATTGAAATGATGTAAAAGGATTCTAAAGTGCATACTTCGTTGGGTTGACTCGGGGTAGGCAACAATTATCCTAGCTAAGAGGATTGAGTGCTCCAAAAATTGCTAAGTAAAGCTGGAAACCTTTGTGGAATTTAAAAAAAAAAACCCAGAAAAATTATTGGCAAAGGTTCTGTTTCCATTTTGGCCTTTGGGCAGGGACTTTTTCCGCCATGGTGAGGCTGCCAGTGCGGGATTTCTTTCACCGGAGCGGGATAGGGCGAGACAGAATCTCGGCCTTGTCTCCCCTATTTTCCCTAGTCACAATTTTAGAACTCAAATTGTACCCGAACTAACCCTCGCGATCTAATTCAGTGTTCAACAATCGAATATAAGTTATAAGTATGTTAAAATTGTGGAGAACCTGGGCATACGTGGAGGAAATCAGCGAGGTTGTGGAGGTCGGGGAAATGGTAATGCAGGTAGAGGAGTAGTGCAACCAGGAAATGAGGTTGCTCGTCAAGATGCCTGGGCTCGATTTTATGCTTTCAGGGTAAGACCGAGTTTGAGGGTGTGATGCAATGGTCACAAGAGCTACTCTTATCTGTGTCCGGATGGCTATTGTTTTATTTGATCCAGGTTCTACGTATTCGTATGTGTTAGTTCAATTTTCCTTGGAATTTGATATGGTTTGTGATATACTTGATGCCCCCATCCATATTTCTACCCCAGTTGAAGAGTTAGGCATAGTCGCCCATGTGTATCGTGTTGTCCTATTATGGTTACGGATTTTTAGATTTGGGTTGATTTGGTTATGCTGGATATGACTGACTTGATATAATCTTAGGCATGACTTGGTTGTCCCCCTATTATACCAGGCTTAATCGTAATACTAAATCGGTAACTCTAGAGATCCCCGGTAGGGAAAGATTAGAGTGGGAAGGGGTGTACAAGCCTAAGCTAGTTAAGATCATAGCCTCTATTCAGGCTAGGAAACTGGTAGGGCAGGGTTGTTTAGCTTATTTGGCTCATGTTTGGGATGTTGAGGTTGAGTCTCCCTCTATTGAGTCTGTTCCTGTGGTGTCTGAATTTTAAGGAAGTGTTTCCTACGAATTTGCCTGGTATGCCTCCATATAGAGATATAGATTTATGCATTGACTTGGAAACTGACACTTTCTGCATTTCCATCCCTCCGTATTGTATGGCTACAGCAGAATTAAAAGAGCTTAAGGCTCAAATCTAAGAGCTTTTTGATAATGGGTTCATCTGTCCTAGTGTTTCTAAATGGGGTGTTCCTATCTTGTTTGTTAAGAAGACGGAAGGTAGTACGAGGACTGATGATTTTATCTTAAGCCACAAAAGAGTGGATTTATACCATAATGACAAGCTTATGTATAAAGAAAGTCTAATTGAGCATACTTGAGTGAAGGTAATTGAACAATTTAGTAAGTAAATGTGTATAAAATTAGGTTAGCCCTTTGAATTTGATGGGTATACCTGAGTTTGAGATGTCGTGTTGATGAAAGGTTGACTTCATAGTGATAATCAGGGTTGATTGAGCATAATAATAATAAGAGTTCATGGTGGATTGTGATGGGATGCAAATATATAATGAGATCGTTGATTAAATGAATTTTGTATAGAAATTACGACTTGTGATGGGATGCAAATGTATAATGTGAACCTAAGGTTTTGGTTTTCTAATATTTGGTGAGTAACGTGGTTGTATGGAAAGTTTTAAGAGATGGTGGGACACCATTCGAATAGAAATTAAAGAGCTAGAGTCATAATGAAGAAAAATAGTGGGATGTAGTACAACCTTTAAAGAGAGGCGAGAGCAAGAATATTTTATTTGATTGCAAAGGTTAAAGAGATATCTTTAGAGGGGTAGATAATTGGCAGAGAGGTGTGTTTTCATTCATTTTGTTGTGGCTATGGTAATAGTGTCACAAGTCTGTCAGATTTGGTTAAAAACTATTGTAAAAGACTTGAGAAAGGACTGTACAGACATTAGCTCGAGTGTGATGATAAGTGTTTTGGTTTGTTTTTGAGTTTAGTATTGAGTATGATGGAATTTTAGTGAAGTATATTGTAAGATCGATTGAGATACGATCAATGATAAGCAAAGATCCATGAATTCATAAAAATCTTCAAGGTACAAGCTAATGTTGATAGAGAAAGGGATTGTGTTATATAGTGGAAGTTACAATTCAGATTTTTCATTGTAAGTCTACATTTGTAGTGAGATTTGTTGTCAAGGTATGAATTGGCAAGGTGAGAAATGATCAATTGTATCCAATATTGAGCATTTGAAAGGACTTACACCTGGGGTTAGTCGCAAGTTAACTACTATTGATTGTTAAGTACCTAAGAAAGGTTTCATTTTTAAAAGTGTTGGTTTATAATAAGGTAAAAGGTTGGAGTGTTTATGATGGTTGTTAGTGTTGTGGTAGGATTCACTAGCTATGCTCTAGTGTGTTTTCACTTTTGTGGGTGGATCCCTAGTGGTGGATCAGGGGTACCAAATCATGCGATGTTCTCTTGGTTGAGTGAGAAGATTGAGAAGATATGGGTTACTTCGAATGATATAATTGGTTGTGTTAAAGTATTTTGTTGGTTCTACATGTTCCACTTGCTTATGAGAATTTATAGAAGAGCTACCACGCGTAATTGTGGTTGTCCGACAATCTTAATATTCCTCTAGTCATCAAGGTCATGTATCGCTTATGTGTGGTTGAATGTGAGGATCTTTGGGTCCAATTCTACTATTCTTGAGAGGCAACCTACAATTACTAAATCTAGCTTCTCGGTAGTTTTGTAGAGGGGTTGTATGCTTGGACATATCCCTCGATTAGTATCGGATGTCTAAAGACCATATTTTTGTAACTTAAGCTCATAGTAATTTATGTTGTGAGATGGAGATGTTGATAAGATAGTATTATCGTTGGGTATTATGAGTGTGTTGGTTGGTTCAGGTTCACTTCTAATGTTTGTGTCAAAGTCATTGATAACATGTGGTAGAGTGTGTACAATCAACTTTAGTGGTTGTTAGGAATCGTTTTGTTGTTAGTTAAGTTTACATACAACAATACTTATCACTCGAGTTTTGAGATGAATTCATTGAGACATTGTAAGGGAGGATATGTAGGTATTCAATGGTTGGTTTGAGGTTGGAGATGTGAAACCCTTAGAGGGTAATGAGATTCGGTAAGAAGCGCATGCGATACAAGAATCCCTAGTAATTCGATGATTCAGATACTACTCTACTCTTACTTTAGCCAGTCTTTCCTAGTTGCTCACTCGGGGATAAGTGATGGGTAAATTCGAATGTAGTGTAATGACCTGATTCCATCATTGGGGAAAAGTCAATGGGGAAAGAATTGAGGCTAGAAAAAATTTTCGTAGTAACTTGAGATTTCATAGCCTAGTCTAGATTTGGACGAATCGGAGTCAATAAGGTGTAGGGAAATCTGGTAACAACCGGGTGAGTTAATTATGATTTTGATTACATGAGTAGTTAGATAACTCGTTAAGGAATCCATACGACTTTATAGAATTGAATTTGGGCGAGTAGAACTCCTAAAATCGATCTTAGCATAAAGGGTATTTTCTGAGCATCGTTGGTTAGAGGTGTGTTGTGAAATGGGGATTTTGGAATTCTTTAAATAGCTCTCTTACTCATCCAAGCCGCCTTGGTGGGGCTTTTGGGTTGCTTTGGTGGTGTCGCTGTAGCAGGGTGGTAGTCGCTGTGGTGGGCTCGACGCGACTTAAGGTCATTAATAAACCCCTAAACGACCTTATTATGCACTTTTTGATCTTTTAGAGCTAAGGAATGAAACCAGGTGACTCTTACTCATTTTTCACCATTCATGAGGCTAAAGGTAAGTTTTTCACTCCCCGAATCCATTTTTCGATCCGTAGAACGTAATAGAATGGATTAATATTATAGAATGGATTAATATTGATGAGGGAGGGGTTTGTTATAGATTCGATGGTGGAAACAACCCTAAATTGGATAATTGGGATCATGGGTTTGATCTAGGGTTCATAAAATTGTTAGTAATCCAGGTAATTAGTGATTGTAAATGAGATAGATGAATGATGGTTACCATGAAATCATGACTTAAATTTATGATCTTGAGGATATACTTGTGATTGTGATGGTGGTGTGTTGAATGGATCGATTGCCACGTTTCGACATAACTAACTTGGATCGGTTACCACGTTCCGGCATAACTAAACTTGGATCGGTTGCCACATTCTGGCATAACTAACTTGGATCGGTTGCCACGTTCTGGTATAAACATTGGATCGGGTACCACATTTCGGTATGCTAACAGTTTGGGTGTGGGTTCCATGAGAGGACCATTGAATTGGGTTCTGTGAGAGGACCATTGAATTGTGTTGTGTATCTACTTGTGATGAGTTCGTTCATATCTAATGATAATTGATATTGGAAGACGATATGTTGCTCTAAATTGATATAAATATGATATGTGAGAATTGTGAAGTTGTTCATTGTTCATATATATTGATGATATTGTATATGTTTGATATGTGCATGCGATTATATTGTTGTATTGACTAATGTATGTTACACTTATTAGGATAGCCATGTGATCCTACCAGTATACTGTGGTGTTGTACTGATACTACACTTGCTTGTTCTTTATTAAGTACAGGGCATCTTTAGGCGGCTATTGATACACCTCAACTAGGTGACTATTGAGCGTTACCGGATTCAAGGGTGAGCTAGTTCTTTCAGGCTGCCATGAATCCTTCTTGTTTAAGTCCACTATTTTCTGAGTCAAACTATTTCTTTAAGGTGTTGTTTAGTTTTGGGGTTGTACCCCTTGTTCTTAGACTTGTCGTTAGTAGACTTTAGTACATTGACTTTCAGGTACTAGGGGTTGAATTTCCGCATTAGTTTGGTTAGTTAATTGTTTAAACCTTTGGAGTTTATGGGAACTCTGCATTTTTATTGTTATTTAAACCTGTTTCCGTAGCTTTAAATGTGTATTACTTGGGTTATGTTTAATTAGTTGGGCTGTAGTTTTGGTTCTCTCACCGGAGGGTTAGTATGGGTGCCACTCACAACAGTCTGGGTCGTGACAAGTTGCTGGACTAGCTCACAAGGCATACTGAAAAGAGTTTATGAGCTTTTCAAAACAAAGTTAGACAAAATAAAATCTCTATTGAAACATTCTGATTCCTGCCAACATACAAAATAATGAAAGCATTCCAATTCAAATCAACTTCCAAGATCCAATCAATTTATTAAAGCTATCTAAAAATAGTATGAACCTCATAAAATTAAAGATAAACAAGAGGAATTGAAGCATTACAATCAACTTACAGTACAAACAATACTTCCTTTGTGTGAGAAAATTTAGAGGAAGAAAAAGAAACTGAAGCCAAATTCTACACTTAACCAGCAACAAATAGTAGCTCATTACGTGTAAAACCTACTAATAGACAATCAATTAGCTAACCAATTTAATTTTAGAGGTTGTTGGTCACTATGCAATTACTTTTACTGGTAACTTATGTCTTGTTCAAAAAATATTTTCCTTATTGAAGCATTCTAAATTTCAGCTAACTTACAGAATAATGAAAACATTCTAAATCCAATCAACTTGCTGAAGCATTCTATTTTCAGTCAGCTTACTGAAGATTTATAATTATAGTATGGATTTCACAAAGTAGAAGATAAATAAGAGGAATTGAAGCATCACAGTCAACTTATAATATGCGCCACACTTCAGTGTATGAGAAAAACTACATGAAGAAAAATAAATTGAAGCAAAATACTAAACTTAACAATGTCACGACCAAGGGGCACCCTCTAGATGCAACACGACACCTCGAAGGGGTCAAGCCCATATATAAACATAAGAAAATAGAAATGATGCAGAATTTAAAATTTTCTCAATCGAAGTCTTTTTCATAAAACTGAAAATAATCTAGACATTGTCTCATAATCCATCTACTACAATAGAATGTCAATATGGTCACCGCCCTTTACAATCAAAAAGTCTCCAAAGTAGAATATAAGAAAGTAACTAGAAATGAATGACATTTTGTCCTCGAACCACAAGGACTCACCACAAGTCTTGGAGATAAGCAATCCAAGCTTTTGTCAAGAAAGGAAGTACACTTCACCTAGCCGGAACCTACACCTATCAAAAATGTAGAAGAAATAGGGGTTAGCATAAATATGTTCTAAGTATGGAAGCATGCATAAAAATCCTTGAAGTATGATAAAAAGGAAAATTTATTTGAAAAGCATGCATTTGTTAAGTTTGAGAATCACTTATGCATTTTAATGTAAAACACAAGTCATATCATTATTCATCACATAAATCATCACAACATAGTAGAACCATTACCTTAGCAACCCTCAGGTATGCTTGTACAATGTATGGTTGGCATTCAATAATACCAACCATACTAAGTACCCCTTTGAAGCCACCTTAGTAATACATATCATCTTTAGACCTCATCATAGTCAATAGTCATAGATAAGAAATAGTCATGTACATTACTTGAACATAAGGAAAGTCATTCATAACAACAATCCATTCAACATACATGTATACATTCATGTGTTATCATAGCATACAGAACCATCCCATACCACCTTTCTAAGTCTACTTGTGCAATGTAAAAGTGAGTCCCATACCCCCACTCCTACTAAGTAAAACTCATCAACAAGTCATAAGTATAGTTCGTGACATATTCATTATCTTGTCATGTAGGGAAAGGAGCCATAACCGACATAGACCATGTGAGCTACATTTAATCCGGTGTCGTGTAACCCCACACCGAAAGAAGGTGTCCTACTTTCCTAAGGTAGAACTAAATGTATTAGCTTTTAGGTGGATCCACTAGCTAAAGACCTATGTTGGCACATAGTTATGGGATAGGGAGATTGCTTCTAGAAACCCGACCTATTGTATTGGCGGAGGAGCTTCCATCGCATGAGAATAATTTAGATGACCCGGCCTAACGTATTGACGGGATGGCCTCTACCTCATTTTCCATATCCACTCGGTGCTAAGCATTATTTCCCAAATTATACATAATTAGTCTTGAATTGGATTTACATGTGTGAAGGAATAACTTGCCCTTCATTCAATACAACTCATAAAACATCTCATAGATTCCATTAGGTGAGAATGGACTTTCAACCTTAGAATCATCATTAACATGTGAGTAAACCTTTCACATCATGTTCATAGTGTTTCATGAGAATAGCCTTTCAATCAACACAACAACATTATCATCATCCTAGACAATTCATACATAGTCATGTGTAAGGGTAAGGGGAGAATGATCTTTCATCAATACCATAATTTACACAATAGTCATAGGATCTTCACTTTCTAACTGAATCATAAGTTCATACATAACTTTCATCAACATATACAAACCTTCATAATTTACCCTTCAAGGGTCATGAATCATGTCTCACACCTATAAATACTACATTATACATGGATAAAACAAGATTCAGTAACTAAAATACCATAGACACAATTCAAAGTATTCATCTTGCATCAACACACCCATCGCAATTCATGAAATTGGGGTCATGGGGAAATTCATGGGTTCATGGGGAATTTTATCATAAAATCACCAATAAACAACAATTTAATCATAATAATAGTCAATTAACTCATTGAAATCATTTTTAGGAAGAACCCATGTTATAGAATGAAAACCCTAGATTTTGAAGAATCTAGTAATTTGAAATTGAGAGATTTAGGGCTTCATGGAAGAAAGCTTTCCATGAATCAGGACCCTCATACCTTGATTGGAGATTTCCCCACAAATTGGAGTTGAGAAGTTAAGTTCTAAAGCCCTAGTCTTCAAGTTCTTGTTTTTTTCAATGGAGGAATTCTAGTGAGAGAAATATTGAGAGGGAGAGGATTTTGGGAATTATTTGGGTGCTGTGAATTAATGAATAAATTGGGTGAATTTGACTTAAAATCAACTTATATAGTACCCTCAAAAATACCCAAAACAACCTGACTTTGATTGGACTTAAAAAGGAAAAGACCTACTTTACCCTCATTTAAGGAGCCCGTCCAGGTACCACGAGCCCCTTCATGAGCCGTGGTGAGGACCACAACTCGTGGTCCTGCCCGTGAAGGTTGGGGCAGTGGCTAGGAATTGGGCGCCTTAGCTCATGAGCCCAAGGCATTACCACGAGGGGCTCCACAAGCCATGGTCCTTCTCGTGGTCCTTGAGGCAGTGACCTTGCCACTTGGGATCATTGGCTCCATGCCTAAGGCAACTCCATGAGGCCTCGCACGAGCCGTGGTCATGACCACGAGCCGTGGTGATGTCCGTGGAAGTTGGGGCAATAGCTAGGATTTTGGGTGGCAATTTTTCTATGGCGAAGTGAGCTTCATGAGCAGTGGTGAGGACCATGGTCCATGGTCCCTCTCGTGAAGGGCGAGGCAGTGTGCCTAGGCTAGGGGCAACCTTGGCATTTGGCTTTGGCATGGCCCTTTGCCTTGGCACTTGCCTCTTTGCTTTGACCTTTCTAAACCTTATTTTAACCCTAGATGACTTATTAGCATTCGGGGAGTCATTTTATGATCTTTACCCTTACATTTAGGCTCTAGTTTAACCTACCATTTTCCGGAGTGTTACAAACAAGCAACAAATATTAGCTCATTACTTGTAAAACCTACTAATAAATAGCCAATTCGGTAACCAATTTAATATTAGATGTTATTGGTCACTGTACAGTTACTTTGATTGGTAACTCATATCTCTTTCAAAAAAAGTTTTCATTATTGAAGCATTCTAACTCCAGCCAACTTATAGAATAATGAAAGCATTCTAATTCCAATCAACTAATTGAAGTATTCTAATTCGAATCAACTTGTTGAAGCTATCTAATTATAGTATGCATCTCACAAAATTTGAAGATAAACAAGAGAAATTGAAGCATTACAATCAACTTACAATACAAACAACACTTATGTGAGTGCAAAAAACTAGAGGTAGATAAACAAATAGAAGCCAATTACTATACTTAAGCAGTAATATATAGTAGCTCATGATTTCAAGATTAAAAGGAAACAAATGAAAAAAGATTTACTATTCAGATCTTCTGAACAGTGACATAAAACATAAGAGAAATATCAAATTCTCCTTTACAAGCATATTTTTCTCTGATTTGGTTTCATTTATTTTAATATGTATATAAAGCCATCAAGGTGTGTATATTCTTGTATCCTGACTTTGCTTTCATTCGATATTAGTGTTAAAGTCTAGAATGCATTCCTCCACCAAGAACTAATACAAAAAAAACACCCACAACATCCAAATAATAATTCTCCAAATTCTTACCTAATTTTTTTTTTTTAAAAATGTAACTCAAATAGTCTCAAGATGATGGCAACAATTCTCCTGGTAAAATTCTGTAATGTAAATACCTCAAAAGTTAAATCTCGGCTAAATCAGGGGTAGAAATGAAGAGTAAGAGTTACATTGAGTGAATCTCAATCGGATCCTGATGATAAAGTTATAGCAGCAATTGTCTACAACATTTTAAGATTAGATTATCTTAGTTATTAACAAGAAAAAGGAACAACAATAATAACAAATAACATCTGAACACTTAATATAGAAGAGTTGTCGTCTAGATGCTTGAACCCTAACTATTTTTTTCAAAAAAACCCAAATTTCCCAAAATGTTGAGTCTTTTCATAAAAAATAGTGATGTTCAGTACACCCAAACTTCTAAAACTCCTATATCTAGAAAATCAAAACCTTACATCGAGCTAAATGAAATGGAAAAAGTTGAGATTTAAATCTCATGAAACCCAATTTAAATACAACACAGAAATCTTGAATCTTTGATTTTGTTCTTGTTCTATCCACAACAACTATGTCCCCAAAACAAAATCGAATACTAAAAGTTTGGTTTTCTAAGAAAATTAATTAGTTGATTGAATTAAAAGAGTACTTAGTGAAGATTAGCTAGGCAGATGAAATGAGATAAAGGCAGATCTACTGAAGATTTGAAGGCAGATGGAAAGAGATGAAGAAGAATCGAGATGGAAATAGCTTCATTGAGATGGAGGGTTCCATTGGAGAGCTTACTTCATCGAGAGGTTCTAAAGAGTTAGAAATGAAATTGTACCCTCGAACATATGACATAAAAGTAATTTTGGAAAGGACTTAACAACGGATTATAACATTGGTCGCTACCAAATAAATATATTTATTTAAAATAAATTTTAACTATGAACTTTTTCGTCACTATATAATGTAATTTTATAAAAATATATTTAAAAGTATAGCGACCTTTGTTTCATCACTAATTTCGTCGCGAAATATTAATTAAATTTGTCACAACTAATTTGTCGCTAAATCTGTAGGAAAAATTTGGGCGCCATAATTTCGCGCTAATATTTAGCGACAAATTAAATATTCTTTCGTCAATCCATCACTATATCATAACTCGAAAAATGATTTGTTATTCTAGCAACAACATGGTAATTTCCTTGCAAATCCATTGTTATTTAGTGACGAAATATAACTCGTCGCTAAAATCTGTCGCTAAACATTGTTTTTGTAGTAGTGATATATATATATATATATATATATAAAATTTAGATTTTCAAATCCTTAAATAAAGTATTTGTGTTTGTTTCAAAAGTTCTTATAAGCTCATCACTTCCACATATGGGTTATAGCCTTCAATATAGTAGTAAGTCAATTAGAGGGTTCGCTTAGGACCAATAGTAGTTTTATGTCCCAGCCACACCCAAGTTGTAGGCTCGGAGCGTGACACTATTTTCATTGGCTTATCATGTAGATATATATGTCATGTGTTTGATTAATAGGGGTTGTTGTTGAATTCAAGGATACTGTTGCATATGTTAGGGGTTGGGATGTTATGGATCCCGGCTAAGTTATGATTGTCTGGAGAGGCTGAATAACGTCTTGAGGGGGATGTCTAGTTGCCTGAACGTCATGATTGTCAGTGAATATGCAGGAAAATCTAGAGTTATGGTGCTGAAGAGAGAAAATAATTATAGAGAGGCAAGAAAAACATTGTAAATCAAGGTTTCAGAATAAGTAATTCTAGCCTTTAATATTTTTCTGGCACATACTATATTGTTACAAATTCTAACCACCAACAAGGTTCCTAATATAATTTTCTTCGCTTGCAAGTTACAACAAATTTCCAAAGTATGAAATATACTGAAATTATTAAAAAAAAATGAATAATAACTTTATTTATCAAGATTGTGAATATAAATTTGTTGATCCCTTAATTCTTCTCTCGTAAGATTTCTTCTTGATTCGAGGACCGTTAGTTGCGTATTTCTCAAATTAAGGATGATTTGGACTTGATCTCCATGTAAGGAGGATTTTATGGATCTTCTTGAAATATTTGGTTATCAAGAAGAGTGTAACATATTTTTATCTCATTGTTAATATCCCAAGAGTTTAAGGAATATTTGAAATATATAATACTCTTTATATGTAAGCTACGGTTTAGGGTAGAGTAGTAGAGTCCAAGCTAGAATTAAACACGTCTTGTAAAATTTAAAAAATTTAATGTCTACAAATGCCCCCCGTACTTCATGGCTTGTCAGAGTGTAGATTTGATGAGCCTCAACGATGAGACATGAAATACGCATAAAAATGAAGCTTCCACCTTTGTGATTTTGTAGCTTCATATTTTCCTATTTCATTTATGAGAGATGAGATGAAGGACATATTTGGTCTCACTAGGCGTGTCAATTTGTTTCCAACATATTTTAATATGATGGAAAATAAATTGCAATCTAAAGAAACAAGAACGTTTTATTGGTAAATAAGGTAAGTACTATTATGTTCTTTCTTGATTCTTCTCTCTAAATCTCTCTGTGATTCGAGGGCTGTTAGTAGTGTATTTCTTGATGTAGGAGGCCACATATTGATCTGTTTATGAATAGCTCATGAATTTATGGAATTTTTGAGATGTCTCTACAAGGGAATATATTACCCTTTATATAGAAGGAATATATTACCCTTTATATAGACATGAGTTGGGGTTTAGGGTAGAGTAGTCTCCAAAAATCCAAACTGAAATAGAACTGATCTTGTAGAGTCCTACAAATTTCGATGTCTACAATTTTCAAAGGTTTAAATTAAGTATAATATACATAAATTTCATAGTGTTAAGAGCTAATTACATTATTTCCCTTCTCTTTTTCAAATTACAAAAATACCTAAGAATTTATGGATTTCGGATACATCACTGGACATCTGGATACATAGGTGAGGGATGTACCAGAGAGGGGAGGGATGTATCTGAGAAGGGTATATAGATGTATCAGCGAGACAAGAGTGATGTATCCGAGAGGGAATTTTTGAATTTTTGTTAAATTATAGGGTATTTTAGAGATTATGGTAAAATAAAATGTGTATTTAGGTGATTTTTCTTGAAATTAAATGTAGAACTTATTCGTTTTATAGTCTTCTTTTAATTGTATTAATGAACAAAAATTGATATGTCTTCAAATAGTTTGAATTACTTATTTAGTCATTTTGTCTTATTATTTTATTTGAGCAACAATAATTATGAGGATTAATTTGTAATATAATATCATCAATAATATTTTAATGAACTATTTCGTAATTCAACTTAATTTAGTTATGAGATTTGCCCACTTTAAGTAAAGTATCATAATGATATAAATATAGCACTATTGATCAACATACATACATTTTATATGATATGAATATCATTTTTTTATAATGTCATTTAAGCTAATAAGAAATTATTGTGATTCCATTTTACACCGCACAAACAACAAATTTTCTTTTTTAGTTCAATCTATAAATTTAGAGCCTGTTTGGCATTGCTGCTAAAAACTGCTTATTTTCAAAAACACTTTTTTAAAATAGCTTTTCAGAAAAATAATTTTTTTAAAAAAAAACAATTTGTGTTTGGCTAATTCTTTTGAAAAGTGATTTTTATAAGAAAATTGTGTTTGGTTAATCTTTTTTTAAAAAGTGTTTTTAGTGTCAAATTACAATTAAGGGCAAGTATTAATGCAATTTTAATATTAAAATTGTTTTATAGAGAAAAACTAGCTTAAACATCTATTACAAGAAATTAAATAATTTTTTTATTTTTATTAAATTAAAATGTTCATATTCAAAGTTTTAATCAATATTATACATTTTTTTGAAGGGTTAAATCTTTAATTGTTATTTTTTTTCTTTTTTTTCTAATTTTGTAAAATAATAATACATACACCTAAAATAAAATATAAAATTTATTATATAAAACAAAAAATAAAATTATTAAATGGAACTTAACCAATCATATGAGATATGTTAATTAATTAATAATATATATATATAAAATATGTTGAATGTTATAACTAGATTGACATGTCTACGAAGCCTCTATCATACTAAAGATAGGATACTGAGACAAGATCAGACTACCTAAATACGACTAACAACATATGCCAACTACTAATATTCTAAACAAACGGGAGAACTCTGAAAGCAAGAGGTCTTACAAAAGCTGAATGAAAGGGGCCATAATGATGAGTTAGTTGTTTTGAGTACCTGAATCGGTATCATAAAATGGTGCAACGCCGAATTAGGTTAGTACATGAAATGTATGGTATGTACAATAGCAAAATAAAGCAAATGGCTAAACTGAATATACTGAACTAAAAGAGTAAATCTGAAGGTAGACAATAAAAAAGTTAATTGATAAGTATGCAAGTATACATTAACAACCAACATTTACAGCTAAATATGCATGTAATAGTAGCAAATACTGAAAATAATATATTTTTACTTTTCTTGGGGATTTTTTCTAACCGACTACAATAACGTGAGCCTCATGATGATAAAATTCCTTGCCCACGTTGCCAGAGCCATGCAATACCTTGCCAAGGTAAAGAACGAACTAAACTACTAGATCCAATCTTTGAGCCCTTAACAGGGGCTTTTTGAGGAGTCATCCGAACCAACGACACGATCTTATCCTATGTTGGTGGTGTAATTTTTGGTGGTTTTGAATTATCTTAACCCTTACCCAACTTGATGCTTAGTACTACTCTCAAAATAATGCAATGATGCTCAATAGCTTTAAAAATATCCTACTTTAGGGGCAAAACAACAAATCGATTACTTTGAGCCTATACTCAATAATACTTCTTTAGCATTGAACTGAACTCAACTGAACTTTATTTTAAAACTTGACTATGCTTTTATGAAAAGCGCAAGACTATGCTTTTCTGAAAAAATAAGTCTATGCTTTCTCAAAAAAGATGTATACTTCTTTATAGCTAAACATGCTTACTTTCTAAAAATCAATCTATGCTTTCTCAAATTTGAGATATATTTTCCTTAAGATTATGACAACCCTGACATGCCATGAGTGACACCCACACCAACCCAACGGTGGAAGAATGTAACGATCTGAAGCGTCGTTATTTAAGAAAAGAAAAAATTTGGAAATTACTGGGCCATTGTACTGCAAGGGTGGGCTAGATGCCGCTCCGGCGGCGGTGCCACGGCGGGGTTAGCTAGCGCCAGAGTGGGATAAGCGAGACATAATATAAATAACGCGAAATCTTATTTTCTCCTTCTTTCTAAAATACCTAATTTAGACGTAACCACCCTAGAAACCCCCAAAAAGCTGCTCTAAGCTTGGGAAGGAAGGAGAAAGAGATTTCTAGCGTAAGGAGCGTGGGGGATGGCTGATTTTCGGTCAAGATAACCATCACAAAGTCAGGAAAAATAAGAATCGAAGTGAAAACTCTGTGCTGCTACTTGGTGCCCAGGTAGGCTAGGCTTTATTAATTGAGTAGTTATAAATCTATGCTCACTGCGTAATATAATGTAAATCTATGGTAGGATTTATGCATAGGCCTTCTAGCACAGAAAAAAAGATGATTAATCATGAGAAGAAACCTTAGGTGCTGAACTAGGGCTAAGTTGGTCGACTTATTGTTAAGTGATATATGTCGATGTATACTTCATTATGATGGTTGTGATTTCATGATTAGGATATATATGTTGTTCTTGCTTTATGATAATACGTGTAGGTATGCAATGTTACATTATTGGCCACACTATTTGTAATGAGATAGATGAATGATGATGTCATGAATCAAGACTTGATTTTATGATTATGAGAGTGTATTTGTGATTGTGATTGTAGTTTGTTGAATGGATCGGGTGTTGCATTCTAACACACTAACTTGGATCGGTTGCCACGTACCGGCATTAAGATGGGATCGGTTTCCACATTCCGGCATAAACATTGGATTGGGTACCACGTTTCGGTATGCTAATAGTTTGGGTTTGGGTTCCATGAGAGGACCAATGACTTGACATAATTATGTATCTAGAGGATTGTGAAATTGAACGTAGTTCGTAATGAGAAATGAGATTATAATTCCCTGGAGTGGTTATATGGTTCTGAGGAATCATATCTGATTATTCTTTTATGTTGAGTGAACTTGTTGCGTATCGTGTAGTCGAATGAGTTAGGAAGGCCAAGGGTTCAAGGGTCGTAATAATTGAGAGCAAGGGCTATCCATGTGTTGTAAGGGAGAGAAGTGGGGGGTAGTGTACGTGATGTAAACAATTAGGTGGATTTCACCTTGGAGGAAGGAATTCGTGGTTGGTAGTTAGAAAGCTTGATGTAATGTGCCATGTGGCAAGGGCAGGGTAACATAGAAGAGAAAGTAATGGTATGTTGTGGGTGGTTAGTCGGAATGGTTGTAGTTATATTCGTGGACTCTCCTATGCGTTTAAATAGTTAGGCTAAGATCAAGAACCTAGTAAGTAGGTTGACTGAGAAGGTGGTTAGTAGTAAGGGTGCTAGTGTCATTCTAAGGTATTCTAGAGGGGGTAAAGGTGGAGAAGTGAGTGGTTTATTGCATATTCTTGCTAATTGATTTCTTATGTTATGCGGTGGGTGTCGGGTTGACCGATGATGCCTACCAGTATATGTGGTTTTGTACTGATACTACTCTTGCTATGCCTTTTTGGGCATAGATTGGATGCAGGACGGTGATGCTTCATTAGGTGAAAACAAAGAAATCTCAAGCAACTTCTATTTTTCTTTCCGCATTGTGGGAGCTGTGTCATTTCTTTTTATTTCCAGTGTGTACTCTTCGTAGCTCTTGTATATGTTTAGACTAGATCCTTAGGGGTGTTAATTACTTTACAAGTCTTAATTCGAATTTGTTAAAAAAGGTTTTCATTTATAAAAACACTATGATTTCACTTATCTCTATTTTTCATTAATTTTACACATGTTTAACTATTGGAATATAAGGGTTCTCCTACTTAGGTGTTAGAGTGGGTGCCTGCACGACCTGGTGGGTTGGGTCATGACAAATTGGTATCAGAGCCCAGGTTCCCAATTTCCCAAGTTTCCCAGTACAAGAGCACAGTGTGAACTAGGCTCCTACGGATTGGTGTGTTGACGTCAACATCTAATCTTCAGTAAGCTAGGAAGCATTCTAGGAAATTGTTTTACTTTTTCTATCCTTTCGTGCGAGCCTTGCTTGTAGTATGACTTAAGTCCAGTTGATATCTGCCAATCCCAATTAGAATCTCAACAAAGTGAATCGGACGTCGTGGTCACGACTGAGGGGCCACAAGCAAAGCAAATTGGAACTGAGAAGGTTTCAATTAGTATCTGGCCCAAAAGGGTTGCGTAATTGCATGGTTGACCGAACTAACTAATAACTTGGACTTGTTTGTGCATTGTATCTTGAAAACTATGAATGCATGTTTCTTGACATCTGAATTAACTGTGACCGTGTGCATCTTGTTGTCTAAATCAACTGCGAGGGTAAAGTTGTAATTGTTTGAATGTGATGATGTTGTTATGTGCACTATAAATGTGTGTCTGAACTTTGATATGTTCAATATATTGGCCTAGTTGTTGAAGTTATGCAAGTTGTAAATGCCTGAGTATTGTGAAACTCATAATGAAAAGAAAGTCATGCTCAAGTTCGACATAATGGTCTAGATGATTATGAGGTGATTCATAAGAGGAATTTGGACGTATTTTGTGCTCTAGCAATAACTGTGTGAGTGCCTGGGTGTAGCCTGAGAATCTGTGGGTTGTGGTGATTAAATTAAGAAGAATGAGTTAGATTGGGAAAGAAAAGAACCCCAAAAGAATTGTTGGCAGGGGTTTTGTTTCTGTTATAGCCGCTGGAGCGGGATATTTCCCGCCAAGGCGAGGCTGCCACTGCCCGAATTAACCCTTGCAAGTCAATCAGTGCTCAACAATAGAACATGAGGGCATAACCTTAGTATTTAAATATCGACTGTGTTAGACAGCAAAACCTAGCATCCTTATGCTTACAAACATAAGGAAGAACGAAAAGATAAAGTAAGTTTTGTCCTAAATCACAAGCCCAAAAAGGGGCGAAGAAACAATTAAGAACGCTGTGACTGGGAGGTGCCATCATTAGAGTCTAGATCCTTCGGGGACACCCTTCATGGCCTCCTCCAGAAAAGAGAATTGATGGAAATCTCCCTTATCAACTATGGGAATCTCCTGTCTGAGGGCGACGCCAGTGAACATTATTTTCACCACCATCCATATTCGAACCAGCAGATGGTCTCTCGCCACATCCTTCCTTCTCTCCTGGCGCAGCTCGCAACAGAGCATCTCAACCTCTAGGGCGGTGCTAGGGGGAACTGGAGTGGTGTCAGCAATAGGGCACCCCATTCTCCTCTGGACAGCTCCCAAGTCCTCCTCTACCTGTGCAGCAGAGAGTCGAGGCTGGGACCCAGTGGGACGAGTGTTGTCGCCTCCCTCATTGTCTGACTCCGTGGCCGTTTGACTGCTACTGGCCTTGTCCATCCTCCTCTTTTTTCTCTGAGAAGTAGAGCCCTATCTTACCAAAATAGGGTGAAGAAGGGGGGGATCCATAGGGAGTACCTCGTCAGTGTCTAGGAGGGGCACTCCAGCCTGTTTGCACAACGTAGTGATAAGACCGGGCAGGAATCAAGCCTTCTTGTTACCCAGATAGTACATCTTCCACTCTAAGATGATCTGCACCCCCATATTTATCTCGATGCCCTGCACCATGCACGCCACCACCAAGGCTCGAGAAAATGTCACGTCGGTGCGATTGCGCGACGGGCAAATCCTTCAAGTAACCAAGTGAAGCCACCTCTTAGCATCCGGTGAGCAGTCCACACTAGTAATCCCCTTACCAGTAGGCCAATAGACCCTGTCTCGACGTGCAGGCTCCACCAGTGTGTCCCTTAGCTAGCCTAGATCCATCTCCCTCAGCTTAGCCTCGTACTCAGCATTCGAGGGCTCGGGCAACTCTAGTACCTCATTTATAGCGGTAGTGTTCAGGGGGTGGATGATGGGAAGAGGATCGTCCCAATGGACAACAGGCAGGATAGCGTAGAACTCCCTCATTGAGTTAGCACACACGACAATAGGAGCCTCGGCCAGTGGAGCCCACCCGAACTCTATCAGGTGAGCATAGAAAATAGGTTCTTTTTCCTCCAGCCTGAGTAAGACAAATCCCCTTTTGGAGCAGAACTTGTTGTTCTGAAAGTCATGGAATCTCTCTCGACTAACAGCGTTGGGAAATCAAACAAAGGGCAAATTTTCCTCATTTAGACCTGCCATTAGATAAGCCTGCAAGTTATGAAAGTTTTACGTTAGAACGTGATAGAAATAATCAGTTTAAGGTTAAAAAGGGAAGGAAGAAATTTTCCATCTTAAAGGGATACAAGCCACTGGTCTAGCTTATCTCACCACAGGAGCCAATATCCCACTAGAGCGAGATGATAAAGGCCGCCACAGTAGCGGCCTCTGATGACCTTCATGTGGGACGAACATCAGGTGCGATCATGGCACCTCTTCATCCCAAAATCCTTGTTTTCAAAGGAATTTCAGTAGATCATAGTATATTAACTACCCTAGAACCTAAATATGCTATTATTTAGGCAAAATAAACTCTAAATACCCCTCAAATTTGGGTTTTAAACAAAGAGGCTTTTCAACTTCTCCCAACCATTTTGGCACCGATTTTGAAAGAGTTTGAGTAAGAAAAAAGGGAGAATTGAGGAAACCATTCCACATTCCCCCTTTACTATTTTTTGAAATCCCACTTTAGCGGGAGTATCCTCACCACAGCTGCCCCGCCCCAGTGGAAAGGCTGCAGCTCTGGTGGGGTTAGGCTGTGCAAGTTGAACGCGTTCGTTTCTTTGGGTGTTTCCTTTAAATTTCAAAACCGACCCCTTTTGACGATATCAACCATTGTGTTTCGATCAAAAGAGTCACCATCCATCGTGGCTTTTGATATGGACCAATTCGTTACTTTAGAAGTAAACCAAAATAAGGCGTGTGACGATCCGTGCACTAGTCGTTCGGGGAAGAACGAGGGATAAATTGGTATCTATTGTAACGACCAAAATCGTCGTTATTTAAGAAAAGTAAAAATTCAGAAATTACTGGGCCACTGTCCCACAAAGGCGGGCCAGATGCCACTAGGGCGGCGGTGCCACGGCAGGGTAAGCTGGGGCTAGAGCGGGATAAGTGAGACAAAATGTAAATAACACCAAATCTTATTTTCTCCTTCTTGCTAAAATACTTAATTTAGACATAAACCACTCTAGAAACCCCCAAAAAGTTGCTCTAAATTTAGGAAGGAAGGAGAAGAAGATTTCTAGCGTAAAGAGCGCGGGGGATGGCAGATTTCCAATCAACATCACCATCACGAAGTAAGGAAAAACAAGAATCGAAGCCAAAACTCCTTGCAGATGCTTGGCGCCCAAGTAGGCTAGGTTTTATTAATTGAGTAGTAATAAATTTGTGCTCACTCGTAATATAATGTAAATCAATGGTAGGATTTATGTGTAGGCCTTCATGCACCAAACAAAATATGATTAATCATAGGAAGAAGACTTAGGTGCTGAACTAGGGCTAAGTTTGTCGAATTATTGTTAAGTGATATATATCGATGAATAATTCATTATGATGGTTGTGATTTCATGATTTGGAGATATATGTTGTTCTTGCTTCATGATAATACTTGTATGTATACAATGTTGCATTATTGGCCGCACTATTTGTAATAAGATAAACAGATGATGAATGCTGTGAATCATGACTTGATTTTATGATTATGAGAATTTACTTGGATTATGATTGTGGCTTGTTGAATGGATTGGGTGTTGCGTTCTAACACACTAACTTGGATCGGTTGCTATCTTCCCGCATAAAGATGGGATCGATTGCCACATTCCGGCATAAAGACGGGATCGATTGTCATGTTTCGGCCTAACCATTGGATCGGGTACAACGTTCCGATATGCTAACAGTTTGGGTTTGGGTTCCATGAGAGGACCAATGACTTGACATAATTGTGTATTTAGAGAATTGTGAAACTAAACGTAGTTCGTAATGATAAATGATATTGTAATTCCCCGAAGTGGTTATATGGTTATAAGGACTTATATCTGATTGTTCTTTTGTGTTGAGTGAACTTGTTGCGTATCGTGTTGTCGAATGAATTGGGAAGGCCAAGGGTTCAACGGTCGTAATAATTGAGAGCAAGGGCTATCCGTGCATTGTAAGGGTGAGAAGTGGGGGTAGTGTACATGATGTACTTACTTAGGTGGATTTCACCTTGGAGGAAGGAATTTGTGGTTGGTAGTTAGAAAGCTTGATATAATGTGCCATGTGGCAAGGGCAGGGTAACATAGAAGAGAAAGAAAGAGTATGTCATGGGTGGTTAGTCTGAATGCTTGTAGTTGTATTAGTGGACTCTCCTACGTGTTTAAATGGTTAGTCTAAGATCAAGAACCTAGTAAGTAAATTTACTGAGAAGCTGGTTAGTAGTAAGGGTGCTAGTGTAATTCTAAGGTATTCCAGAGGGGGTAGGTGGAGAAGCGAGTGGTTTATTGCACATTCTTGCTTGTTGATTTCTTATGTTATGTGGTGGACGTCAGGTTGACTGATGATGCCTACTAGTACGTGTACTGATACTACTCTTGCTATGCCTTTTTGGGCAGAGGCTAGATGCAAGTCGGTGATGTTTCATTAGATGAAGACGAAGAAATCTCCAACGACTTCTAATTTTCCTTCCGATTTGTGAGAGATGTGTCATTTATTATTATGTCCAGTGTGTACTCTAAATAGCTCTTGTACCTCTTTAGACTAGATCCTTGGGGCTTTTAATTACTTTACAAGTCTTAACCTGAATTTGTTAAAGAAGGTTTTCATTTATAAAAATACTATGATTTCATTTATCTCTGTTTTTCGTTAATTTTTCGCATGTTTAATTATTGGGATATGAGGGTTCTCCTACTTAGGTGTTAGAGTGGGTGCCAACACGGCCCGGTGGGTTGGGTCATGACAAAGAATCAACTACCAACCTAAATTTAACCCATCAAACCATTTAAGAACCAAGTCATGATATAAAGTACTAAGAAACCATTTAAAAACAACCAAAAGATTGAGTTTCCATAAAATCCTCCAGTCAACCAAAACAAATGTGGATTTTAACTCTGTAGATCTTGAAAGTCAGAGTGCCAATACTCTAAAGTTTCTAGAATAAGAGGATTACACTGCAAGAAGATAAGGAAAAAATTAAAATGTCTGTGTCTGAGAAGATGGACAATGAGATAAAGAAGAACCCATGGCAGCCTAGAAGAAGTGGCTCTCCCTTGAATTCAAATGTCTTATTTCTCACAACTAGGGTCTCGAAGCACTTGGAAAATTTAACATACAACTTTTATTTCCCCAAGATACCTAGAACAATATAAAGGTGATCTACATGCTCCTGCATTCCCTTGAGGTAGATCAAGATATCATTTATAAACACGTTCACAGAGAAATCCAAGAATGGTTAAAAAAAAACCCCAGTTATCAAGTTCAAAAAGGTTGGTGGCACATTAGTCAACCCAAAAGATATTACCAAGAACTCATCGTGTCCATATTGAGTTCTGAAGGCTATTTTAGGTATGTCCTCAGGCCTAATCTTTAACTGGTTGTTGCCTGACCTCAAGTCAATCTTATAGAAGACTGAATCTCTCTGCAACTGGCCAAATAGATCATCTATATGAGTTAAGGGGCACTTGTTATGAATTGTGACCTTATTTAACTGTCGTTAATCTATGCACATTCTCATACTACCATCATTTTTCTTCACAAACAAAATTGAAGCACCCTATGGAGAAGCACTACGATAAATGAACCCTTTTTCACGAGTTCCTACGATTGACTTTTGAGTTCCCTCAATGCTATCGAAGCCATGCAATAGGGAGGAATAAAATTTGGACGAGTGCCCGACTCCAAGTCAATATCCCTATTCGAGGTCATACCAGGCAAATTTTTTGGAAATACCTCCTGAAATTATGAAACCATGGAGATAGACTCAATAGAAGGGGATTCTACAAAACATCCCAAATATGAGCCAAAAAGGCCAAAAAACCCTACCCTACTAGATTACTAGCCCAAAGGAAAGATATGATCTTTGCTAGCTTAGGCTTCTTTACCCCTTCCCCCTCTAATATTTTCAGGCTTAGGCTTCTTCACCCCTTCCCCCTCTAATATTTCCCTACCCGGGATCTCTAGAGTCACTATCTTGGCACTATAGGTTAGCACAATAAAATGAGGGAACAACCCAATCATACCTTCTCAATCTACATTAGTGGTGATCTATATAAATAACAAGCCTATGAGCCAATATGTACACTTGAATTGATTCATGAGAGTGAGTATTTTTCATTATCTATCATCCTTTGAATTTACATTCTTAATTGTGTATGATATTCTCTCTTGTGTGAATGACATTGCATCCTTAACGTGAATCGTGATGTCTTGATTTCAATTGAGTTGCATGAATGCGACACATTCGTGTGAATCTTTAGGAAAATCGAGAATGTTAATGCCATTGAATTGAGATGCTTTAAAATTGTTTTGGAATGAAAAAATTGTCTTGCAATTGGGAGTAAAAATGTTTTGTTTGAAAAGAAGAAAAACCTTTTCCTAACAATTGATGGTGGAACCTCAAGTGAGATGTGCTTGTATAGAGTCCTTTTATTTTGAATCTATTATTTTTAATGATTTTGAGTCAAATATGTACTTATGTGAATCGTATATTAGGTATAGCCGAGCTTAAGTCCTATACTTAGTGAGTATTTTGCTTGAGCAGAAGTTATAGTTCAAATTTCGGGGTTTGATGAGTTGTTATTTTACCAACTCTTTAGACTCAAATTCGTGAATATTGCCATATTTTAATGCTAAGTAAAGGGATTTAGGACCTAGTCCTCTTTTATGTAGACATTCCTTAGAAAAAGCAAGTTTGATAGATTTGAAGTTGACAATCATTCAAGCATATTGATGAAAAAACTGACGTCCCGCAAGAACCAACATGCATCTCATCAAAATTACATACCTTGCTAACTTGTGGAACTGTGTCTCATACTCAAAAAGGCATTGATCTCTATGGAAGATCCTTATTCTCATCCCATAACCTCTCTCTTATATTATGGGGCACATACTTCTCTAATAAAGCCTTGGAGTATCAATCCCAATTCATCTAACATGACCTGGTTGGCCTATACTCGAGGTAAGACCTCTACTACTCCTTCACTGGCCCCTTCTTATGAAACATAGTATAATGAACCATATGTGACTCTACTAGGACAAGGTTATTCAACCTCTCCTAACAACTTACCATAAATTTATATTTGTCCTGGTCACGGTACCTGAAAACCTCAGGGGACCCAATATAATGAACCAACCTAACATCTTCTGCTTTTAAGAAGCCATAACTAGTATGGCTTCAATTGACTAAGCAATAACTAGTAACGGTATGTAACACCCCTAAATGCTATTTACCTTCGCTAAAGTACTTCAATATGGTTTATTCACATTTTGGGAACTTGAAATTTTGGGATAATTGCAAACTTGCTTAGCATAGATTGTAATCGTAATTTATGGGATTGTATGGGGGTAGTTACATAAGAGTTTATTTAGAATTTTGTATGATTGTAAAAAGAAGGTGAAGGATATATATAAGTGTATATGTACACAATTTGGGGCAGCACACAACACTATTTTTGGGCAGCACCTTGGCCAGCCAGCTGTCCAAAGTGATAAATATCACCTTGGGTGGCTATATATATATTTTAAGACTTATCTAGTGAATTTAGTGGGGTTTGGAAGACTTGGAACATTAGAACTTTAATTAACCCTTTCTTCATCAAAATCACAAGAAAAGAACCTTGGGCTTTTGGCTGGAATCCAAGAGATAAACTGCCTTGTTGGTAAGTGCTGAAATCTGTTTCCGAGCTGGGTAGTGTTTGGTAAATTGTGTATATCTTGTGATCTGGAAATCTGTTTTGGGTGAATAAATATGTTTTGGAAAGCTGATTCATGTACCTACAACTCTTATGTTTATGTGAAAGTCTGATTTAGCTGTTATGGATGTGAAAACTGGGACGCAACACAGGACAAGTTCTGTCCAGATTTCTCTGTTGTTGTAGCTGAGTAGGTTGTGTTACGTTTAGAATATCTCGTTCTGTATAACTCCGTTTTGGGTGAATAAATATGTTTTGGAAATCTGATTCATGTATCTACAACTCTTATGTTTATCTGAAAGTCTAATCTAGCCGTTATGGATGGGAAATATGGGACGCAACACAGGACAAGTGTTGTCCAGATTTCTGGTTTAGAATTCCGGTAGGAACCACTGTTAGTGTACTGATGATATCTTTTTGTACAAAATGTATTTTTCAGTGATTCTTATTGTGTTGCAATCTTAAGAGATGTATCTACAACTTTTATGAAGGTTAAAAAACCTATTTTTGCTGATTTCCTGTTCAAATTTAAGTTACAACATGGGGTACTAAACTGTCCAGAATCACTGTTTTGAGAACAGAATTTTGTCTGTGTGGGCTGAGCTTACTTATGATGATAATCCTATTTTATTTCAATATTATTGAGATATTAGGAATTAAAGAAGTTATTTAATTTCAGTTTTAAGGTTGTATAGACTTGTGAACAAGTTGAGGAACTTGATACGTTGGTTGGTCTCCGGTTTGAGCTTGCGAAGTTTATTGGACTATTGCTACGCTAAAGTATTGAGGTTTGTGTATAAACTTGTACTTGCACTCTTGTAACGGCTGGTATATATGAAATTTGATCTTGATACCTCAGCTACCTCTTGTCACTTTGCATTGTCTTGTTGGTATGATGCTTGTGTAACTCGCCCACTTGTACGGATTGTTTGATCACTTGGCACTCTTGTTGGGACTATGTCCTTCTTGTGGCTGTGGCTTTGTCACTATTGGCAGGCCTCTTGATTCGGATCATTTGCCATCTTGACTCTGGATTTGTAGTTCATCTTAGGAATGGAAGTTATCCATTTTAAGTACGAACTAGAAAGCCATTTTTAATATGGTTCTTGGTTCTCTTGATACAGGGCTTTGGTCCTTCTTGATACAGGGCTTCGGTCCTTCTTGATACAGGGCTTCGGTCCTTCTTGATGCAGGGCAGCGACCCTTCTTGATACTTGCTTGTGCCGAGTGTGACGACATGAAGTATATATGGGGCGAGCCTTGCTATTGAAATTCTTGGAAAATGGTGCGATGAGCTTCTTGACATTTGTATCTTTGAATATCAAATTTGATACTTGTTATCTATTGTTACTTGATTTATTTATTATGTTTCAAGTATATTGCTCATTGACTTGGAAAAGGTGGCTTGATGAATTTTTAGGATTTCGACCCTATAGTTTTACACCACTAAGCTTTATGCTTAGCGATAGTTGTTTCTATCGTAGGGGCTGATCGAGAGGAGTGAGGAAGATGGCCATGGGCGATGGAAATTTTGAGAACCTTAAAGAAGATCACATTTGCATATAGGCATCTATATTTTGTATAAATCTTGGTACTTATACACGATCTATGTGATGTATATTTGCATTAAATTTTGAAGGCTAACCGTATCATGTTCATGGGTTGTAATCTAAGTATGGCTACGTGTTTCGTTCATTTGGGGTGGGTAAGCCCAAGTTTTGTAGTATGTTATATGTCCTACTTGTTTGTAATGATCGTATAAAGCATGAACCCAATTATTTTGGGTACTTAGAAGTTGATGATAAATTTTTAGGATCATTATTTACTTGTATGGGAACATTACATGCCTAAAAAAATAAAAAAATAAAAATAAAATAAAATATATATATATATATATATATATATTTAGTGATTTATTTGCATAAGGAAATTGGAAAGGGTCGCTACACGGTAGAACTGCTAGACAGTAAGTCATTGCAGGAGGCTATCTTTTTGGAACATGGACACCCTGAGATGCTACATTCACTAAAGTCTGAGCCTTGTTTTAAGCCCGAGAACCCACCATAGTTCCAAGGAAACCCCTTACCCGAGACATACCCTCCAAGAAGCTGAGGATACTAACCAAAATGTCTTGAATAGCTGACGTAGCTTCAAATCCTGTTAGAGGTTGGGCTAGTCTTACACCATACCACTGATGTTGTACATGCTCTATCTCAATGTCAAGCTTTGGTGAAAGTTCCCTATCCTAACCTTGAGTTGGTGTGAGAATTCAAGACTTACCTCAACTTCTAGGTTTTCCTATGCCTCGACTCCTAGTTTGGGCCCTATATGCAGGCACAAGAATCTCACGCCTATTCGCAGATGACCTCGTCCTAACCATTTGAGAAATAATGAAACAAACAATGTTTAGAAGTTGATAGAGTCAAAAACACATGCCAAGGAGCAAATAAAGTGAAATATTCCTAAGAATAGCCTATAGACTCCCAAAAATATGATATGGACGTCATTATACCAATCTATAAGACTCTAGAAGGCACTCGCTCTTGTATTAGTAAAGCTAAGAAACGTAAGTCTCTAATACCAAATTGTCACAACCCAAAATAGGATCATAAGACGTCTATCATAAATTCCTTGTAGGCAAGATAAATGTACATATGATAGAGAAATCAAGAAATAACTAACAAAGAATCAATAATAATAATATAAGAATGGACCCCTATCATAGATATATACAAAATCTATATCTATACTACCTTAAAAGCATGAACTCCCAAACTTGAAAATTGAATTACTATAATGCCCCAAAATAAAAAAAACTCAATTTATTTTATTTATTAATTTCGTTATTTTATTATATTTAAAGTAGATACCTTTTCAATTTAAAGGATTGTGACTTTTTCAATGAGTTGTGACTTTTCCAAAGGGTTTTGACTTTTTTGACGGGTTGTGACTTTTTCGAATGGTTGTGATTTTTTCGAAGAGTTGTGAATTTTCTAAAGGATTGTGCCTTTTCTGATGAGTTCTGCCTTTTCAAAGGGTTGTGACATTTCCAATAAGCACTGACTTTTTCGAAAAGTTGTGACTTTTCGGATAAGACACAATTAACACCTATTCATACTACTATTTGGTAGCTATAAATAGAGGGGTTTCCTCACACTTTTAAACTACAATTTCTTGAAGTTCTCTACTCTTCTTCTTCTTCTTCTTAAAACATCTCAAGTTTTCTTTGCAAAAATTGTTTAAGTTCGAAATTCAACAAAATTCGAGGTACCTCATAAGAAAGAGTTGGTGAAAAAACTGTAGCAAATCATTCATCAATTCACACTCGTATTTTTTCTTACCATTTTATGAGTTAATAGTGACGGAAAGTTATGGGAAAGACAATAATATTAAACAAATATGAAAAAAAAGCATATGATTTGGGTACGATATTTCTTCTTTGCTTTTTTATTTTTTATGCTTTTCCCTCAAACGAAGGAGTTTCTTCCTAAATTTGCTAAAACAATGGGTATCAATGTAGTCCATTGAATTATTAGTTTTGATGTTAAATTTACTATTTCAAAAATAGATTTTTACTTTTACTTATAATATGATGACAGCCATTTTAATAATTATTTTTTAATGGATATGTATGTAAAAATGATTGGAGAAAGTAAAGTATTCGTGACAAGAGATTTAAATCAAATGGAACACTAGGGTGAATATAACATGAACATATATTTTCGTTTTCCTTCTTTATTGACTATATATTTTTCCGTATAATTTTTCTTTATGTCACAAGATACATTCCTTACTAGCTATATAAAAATAGATAAAAAAAATAATGATTGATCATAAGATGATCTTAAATCAATTAATGATTCTATAAATAATACTTTAAATTTTATTCATCTATTAATTTTTATCATTGAAAAATTTAAATATTTTATATCATGATACAACTTCTATAAGATACGAGATACTTTCATTAGACAACAACTATGTTACATGTATTCGACAAAAAAAAGGAGAAGACTACAATTCCACAAAGATAAGGTAGAAACTTAATGAAATGAAATATTTTTCACCATAGGTGATGTTATTCATATATTAAAATTTAATTATTCTATTGAAGTATATATAACCATCATTCATGATAACAACCAAGTACACTTTCTTTTAGTAAAATTACCTCTATATGATAGACTTACTCAAATATTAATTGAGTAATAATATTTTATAAATGATATGTTACATATAAAGATAAAATATTGAAATATTTATGGTAATTCTTATTAGTGTCATGCACATACTAAATTTCAAGTATGAATATTTAAGATAAAATTTCTACTTAAGAGGAAAGACTATTGGTGACATTTTTTGAATGAATATTTTTTTTCTATTTTGTTGGTTAGATTTGTTTACAAAATTAAGTGATGTAAGAAATAATATTATTAAAGAAATATCACTTTCTCTCATATTTAAACTTTGAATGCATTTTGAAATGTTTTAATGATATCTGGTCATTTTGATCTCAAAATACAAGTAACTCTGTGACTATATGCATTAATAATTTAAACACACTTGTCCTATGTTCGTTCAATTATAATTATTTACTAAAAATCTTTAATTTAGTAATATTAATTCTATTTACAACATCATAAATTATATATGATACACACATGCAACGCACGTGCCGTAAAACTAGTATACAAAAAGGGCCCGAAAGAGATCAGAAAAGATGAATAACGAAGGAACCAAAACCTAAACTTGGTGTCACCGATACAAGAGCATCTAAAGTACATGAATAAAGCTAAAAAGAACACCACTATCCATCAAAATACAAAAATAAAGAAAACATATAGAGAAGGAAAAAGTGGCAATCCTTTTAATGCTAAGAGCTCACCACTATACACAAGATGTCCTCAAACGAGAAGAACACATGATTAGGAGCAAATAAGGTGAAATATTCCAAAGAATGGCCTATAGCCTCCCAAAGATAGGATATAAATGCCATTGTACCGATCCACAAGACTCTAGAAGGAGCATGCACAAGTAATAGTATGACAAATACACTGTCACAACCCAAAGTTGGATCATAATGATGCCTATCATAAATCCCCCGTAGGCAAGACAAAAATATATACAATAGAGAAATATAGAAATAACTAACACAAAAGAAATAATAATATAAGAATGGACCCTGTCATAGATACATACAAAACATACAGAAAAGGCACAAAAGAGATCGGAAAAAATGAATACACAAAAGAACCAAATCCCATACATCGTGTCATCGGTACAAGAACATCTAAAGTACATGAATAGAGCTATACATAAAATCACTATCCATCAAAATAAAAATATTAAGACAACATATAGAAAACGAAAAGTAGCAATCCTTTAAACGCTAAGACCTCTCCACTATCCGAACAATAGGATGTCCTCGAACGAGAAGAACACATGATAAGGATCAAATAAGGTGAAATATTCCTAAGAATGGCCTATAGCATCCCGAAGATAGGATATCAACGTCATTTTACCGATCCAAAAGAATCTAAAAGGCACTTTCTCTTGTAATAGTATGACTGATAAACATAAGGTTCTAATACCACATTGTCACAACCCAAAATCATATCATCATGATGCCTGTCATAAATCCCCCGTATGCAAGATAAACATACATACAATAGAGAAATCTAGAAATAACTAACACAAAAGCAATAATAATATAAGAATGGACCCCTATCATAGATATATACAAAGTATATAAAAAGGGCCCAAAAAAGACTGGAAAAGATGAATATACAAAGGAACCAAATCCCGTACGTGGTGTCACTGGTACAAGTACATCTAATGTACATGAATAGAGTTACACATAACATAACTATAAATCAAAAAACAAAAATAAAGACAATATATAGAGAACAAAATGTAGCAATCCTCTAAAGGCTAAGAGCTCACCACTATCCAAACAACAGGATATCCTCAAATGAGAAGAACACACGATAAGGAGAAAATAAGGTGAAATATTCCAAAGAATGACCTATAGCCTCCAAAAGATACGATATTAACTTCATTGTGCCGATCCACAAGAATCTAGAGAACAGTTTCTCTTGTATTAGTAAGACCGATAAACCTAAGGCTCTAAAACCACACTGTCATGAACAAAAATCATATCATAATGACACCTTTCATAAATCACCTGCAGGCAAGATAAACGTACATACAATAGAGAAATATAGAAACAACTAATACAAAAACAACAAATAATATAAGAGTGGACCTCTATCATATATATATATATATATATATATATATAATATACAAAAAGGGCACAAAAGAGACTGGAAAAGATGAATATACAAAGTAACCAAATCCCCTACCTCGTGTCACCGATACAAAAACATCTAAAGTACATGAATAGAGCTATACAAAACACCACTATCGATCAAAATACAAAAGTAAAGACAACATACCCAGAGTGAAAAGTAGCAATCCTTTGAATGCTAAGAGCTTACAACTATCCAAAAAACAAGATGTCCTCGAATGAGTGAAGATCAACATGAATGACTCATACTATGCGTTGCACCAGAAAAAAGATGCAAAAGTATAGTATGCCTACCAATATACAGGGTACTCCATAGGCATTATAGGCTGACCAAGCTCAAAAATATATTATATATTATAAGAAGCAGAGTAGTACGAACACTATAAGTAAAAAACTACACTAGAAGGACATACTCAAAAGCAGTGATGATGAAGATAATAACAATAAGAGAAATCACACTCTATGTATGCATATCAGAGAAATGACGTATAAAATGAGATGGTGGAATGCATATGTGGCCAATGCACAAAATAAAAATTCTTGAGACATATCACAAGCCCGCAGGAGCTCAACTACATATGCAATAAAAGTAAAAAAAATTATGAAATTACCTTGCTGGCTACTTCATAGGCTCCTCGAGTGCATTTTTAGGCCCATTGGATCTCAACAACATATGCAATAAATTAAAACCCAGAATGATCCCTTAGTCCATTTGGAATAATCCCTCAGACTCATAATAGTAGGTAACGTTCAGAATGATCTGTCGAGCTGTCCAAAATGCACCTCAGACTCATAACAAAAAATAAACAATGAAACAGTCAAAGGAGCATCACCGCAGACCATAAGTAGTAGTAGTACGTCTTTCAAAATCAGAAAATTAGTTGTTTAAGGGTAAAATTTCTTCAAAACTGAAAACCCGCAAAAAATAGTTACTTTTATAATAATTCAATTTCCATTGGTAAACTAAAAGTATGCTCCCACAGAACCCAAATCAAGTAAACATTGAGGTAGATTAATTTAAAAACCATAAACTAGTATCTCTTTTCCCTCTATTTCATGCTATAACCCAATGCAAACACAATACACATGAGTTCGTGTCAATCATAGATATATAAATACATACACATATCAATCACATAAAATAGTATAAAACACCTTCCACAGAATAATCATAAGAACCTGGAATTTCTGTCATTCCATATCCAACGCCTCAGGCCCATAATCTTAATAAAAGAGATAAAAACAACCATTTGAAGTAAGATAACATAAACCACTAAACGAGCAAGCAAACTTCTATGACTAAGTTTAAATTCCCTAAAACACTCTAAGGACTCTATTCTAATAAACTCAAGACTACTAACAACCTAAACTAAGGCTTAAGGCTAAAGAACAATTCTAAATTTTCAAAAATGGTCAATTCACAGATAAGGATCATACAAGCCTAAATCTACTCTAAAATCCTTCTTAATGATCATGAAACTCATAATATATAGAATCTAACTAAGCAAAGTCTAAAGGGAGGAAGTTGTAACCTACCTCAAAGCTGAACTGCAATCACAAACTGTCAGTCGGAATATTTTTCCTACCAAAAAGCTTTGGATCGCTTCCAATATCAAAAATACGATCTACACATCAAGATATGACTAATGATACCCATATCGATGATAGAAAATTTGAACAAAAAATGGGTCAAAAAATGACCTGCAGAGCTTTACAATAGAACATAAAACTAACTTCGTCATTATGTTCTCCTCAAGGTAAGGTCAGATGCCATAACATTGGACAAAGATGGGTGACTTCAGACCTCAAAAGGTCCAAAGAACTTTCTTTAAAGTAGCGAGATTAAATGAGAATTTGAGACCCAAAACAAGAATTGAATGCAAAATTTAGCTCAAAAGTGACATAGAAAATAAAAGGGAAGAATTTTACCTTAGAATCACAAGAAATGTGCATGAAGTAGGGGTTTTCCACAGTATTTGAGCTTGCTTCAATGATCTCTAAGTATTCTAAAAACTTAGAAATATAATGGAGAAGAGACTTAAAACACTCAGTGAACGTCGCTCCCACGGAACATTCATCGCAAGTACGATGTCACAAGAGCAAAGGAGAACTTTGTAGGAGAGATGACAAAATATTTTCTCCAATTTCTCTGGAGTGGCCATAAGCCACATCAAAAAAGATTTCTAACATCTCCAGTCGTCGCTGGTGTGGTTCCTCTCTAACCAGAAATGACATTGCAGACTCAACAAAAGTGGACAAAACAACTAAGGGAGGTCATCTCGACGAAATATTGGCAGAAGTCAACACTACAATTAAAACAACTAAAACAATTCAATAACTAGTCCCAAATCAAATCAACAACCATGGGATCTGAACCGAAGTTTCTACTAGACTAAAATCAATGTTTCGAAGTAACAATGCAGATAAAGATCTCATCTGACTATTCACCAAGAATATTGACCAAAGTCAAGTAATGAAATCACCTTACAATATACTAACAATAAAATGTTGATACTTCAAAATATTGTATAAGATGAATTAAGCCTATATATGTTGATTTTAACTTATTCGAATTTGTGTGCAGCTTATTTATCAGAGACAATTAAAGTTTATTGTTATATTCTGCTCGGGCTCGATTTTCATCTTGTTTGTATCGTATATCTACCCAATTACTATAATTTATCTTATATTACTTAGAGACGTCCCTTTAAAACAATTATTATTGATCCCAACTTCTATAGTGCTTCTAACTATAATTTACTTTCTTTTTGGTAATTTTATAACTCCAATGTATACAAAAAACATGATATTTAAATAAAAATTTATTATTTATTTATATACATTATTTCATTTGTATTCTTTATTGACCTTTTAGCTGTCAATAATATCATTTTGGTAAATTATAGCTCAAGGATGTGTTTGCTACAAAGGAAAATGTTTTCCTAGAAAATATTTCTTTGGAAAACAAGTGGATTTCTAACTTATTTTCTCATGTTTGGTTGGTCAATGAAAAACATTCTACATAAAATATATTTTATTTTTGACTTGATACTAGAAAATAATCTTTAGGAAAATAATTATTAACCCAAAAATCAACCCCGATGATCGATCTAGGACTTGACCCTAACACCCGAACTAAGACATGACCCCATTGATCATTCAAAAATCTGACCCTAAGATCTGACCCAGACTTCCTATAAGACCCCAAAATTTTTTTGAACTAAGACTCAAACCATTCTTCATTGTGAGTAGGATTTAACCAAGGAATTTAAAATTTCTTAAGCATTAAGGTCAGGTTAATAGATATAGCACCTTGAGTTCCAAAAAGAATTAAAAAGAATTCTTTCAAGTCATTCCTTAGTTCTTTTAAGTTTTGGGTCAATTTCAAACGACCATAACTTTCAATGAGTTAGGAGACCTAAGAAATATCAAATGAAAGATCTCTAAGTCCTCTTTCCAATGCCATCGAGTTTATAATTTTTCAAGCTTGTATGAGGGAGATATGCCCGTTTGAAGTCATGCTGTCTATTTGTTGAAAGTTACCCGGATTGACGAGGGGTATTTTGGTCTTTTCCTTACCCTATCGGATTTAATTCATTTTTAATAATTAATTAGAGGTCTAAACTGATTTAGTTCAGTTTACACAATCATAATTCATGCTAGGGTTTTAGAAAAGAGTTCAAGAAGAGAAAATAGGAGAAAACTCAAGGTTTCGTCAAATTCTTGAGGTTTCGTTGCGAATTTCGCCAAGGGTTTGATCCCTAAGAGGTATATGAGTTCACATAGCGTTGGGTTCGTTCATCCACACACCAATCATGATTTATTCAGTGTACGTAATTTCATTCTTGAAATTTAAGGATTTAAGTTCTTGATGAGTTCTTGATAAGTGTTCTTGAAGTGTCATCCTAAATCTTGTTTTGTTTGGATTTCAATGAGTTCTTGAGATGAAAGTTAGGATTTTGAGAGTTGTGTTTGGGTAGATTTTTGGGTACTTAGGTTAGGTATTCGGATCTAAGTAAGTTGGGAAGAAAATATTCAATTCTAGGTGAATTAGAGACAAAAATCGACGAAGAAAATTCATCGGAAAGTTCTGGGGAGGGGTGGGGCGGCGCCCCAACAGTACACCAAGAAATGTTCTCTGAAGTTTAGAGGTTGGCGCCCTGCCAGCAGTGCGCCAGGGTTCCCTACCCTACCCTTTTTACGTCATTTAGCCTATCTAAGTTCTCTTAAAGTGTACCTTCACTCCCTATTGATTCTAACTACTCTAAACTACTTCTAAACATTGAGAAATCATTAATACATGAATCATAACCTTGAATTCATAATTCAAATTTAAGGTAGAGTTAAGAGTCAAGTCTTGATAGTTCTTTCTAGTCTTTTCAGAAAGTCCCTTTGAGTCTTTTGAGGAGTCTTCGACAATTTCTAATAACTTGTTTAAAGACTCAAGTATGTGAGCGTGAGAGTGAAGAGAATGTATTCATGAGTCTACACTGTCATCAAGATCCTTCATATCATGAATCATAACTCTTGAATTCATAATTCAAATTCAAGAAAGAGTTAAGAGTAGAGTTCAAGAAAGTCTTTGAGTTCAATTGTGAATCCTTCGAGATCAATTATCGATTTGAGCTAAGTTTTGAGGAAGTAAGTATGATAGTGAGAAGATTTGTATACATGACTTCCATATTGTTATTTAGATCCTCGAGTCGAGTTGTTCATGCCCATAATTTCACATGAACTCCATAAATTGGGTATCTTTGAGAGGAATAGTATCTTCAAGTTCTAAGTCTTGAGTATTGAGTTCCTAATCATTTTGGGATTATATTCCTAATCATGGGGCTACTACATGTTCTCATGAAGGTCCTTGAGTTGAGTAGTTCATGTACATAATTTCGCATGAACCCTATGAGTCGAGCAGTCTTGAGATGGGAAGTATAATTGAGCCCTTGAGTTGAGTAGTTCATGCCTATAATTCCGCATGAACCCTCCGAGTCGAGCATTCTTGATATGAGTAGTATCATTGACTCCTTGAGTTCTGGAGTTGTTGAGTTTCAAGTAGTGAGTTCTATGCATGGTTATTTAAAACCTTGAATTGAGTCGTTCACGTCAATAATTTGGCATGAGCCCTATTTTAAGAAGTCATTTTACAAATTGTTTTAAAACTTGTTTTAAGACTTGAGAATTTGAGTTTGAGTAAGAGTAGTGCTGAGTTCATTTCTTTAAAATGATATATGGGAACTAAGTATTCCCAAGAGTAAATGTTTTCACCTTTAAGATAAGAGGAAACCCTGATTTCTACAAGAGTTTTCATGAGCAGTTTAAAACCATCTCTTTTAAGAGAAAGATTTTTGAGTAATAATCTCAAACCATGGAAAGAGTTATGTTTTTAAACATATGAGCTATTAACTGGGAGTAGTATTGAGCATCAATATGGGGATGAGTTCATATAACTCAAAGTCTTCATAAACCATGTAGCCAACGTGAGTAGATAGGGTCATACTTTTTAGATGATTCCTTAATGCTTTTTAGCATAGACTAGTGGATCCACTTAGTAGTAGTACCTATACTCCGACAAAGTATAGGACAGTTCTAGCAGCATGGGCTAGACAATGTATCATCACATAGCTCATAATGATGGTTGTCGGTTAGAGAATCTCCCACAGAATTATATTGTATTTTTATACATACAACCTGAGTTATTATTGTATTCTTCAATACATTGAGTTATTATCTGTTGTTTTAATAGCTTTTCAAATATTGCATCTTTTATTGTTGCTTTATATTGAGTTGAGTATCCTTAGTTGAGTATCTTACTATTCAATTGAACCCTATTTTATCTGAGTTGAGTTGAACTATGTTTCATTGAGTTGAGTTGAGAAGAGATAAGTATGTTTCTTTTTTATCAAGTTCAAGCTTATGCTTATGCCTTAGAATTCCCCTTACATGCTTGTACATTCCATGTACTGAGCCTTTTGTCCTGCATCGTTTCATGATGTAGATACAGGTATTCAGGATCATCAACAGGTGTTTCGTTGTGGTCACGTGATATTCCAGTAAGCTTTAGTGAGCATTTTCATATTCCGGAGGATTTCACCTTTATGTTACAGTTAGTAGTTTTGAGATGTCATGGGTCTTGTCCCGATATCCTTCTGTAATAGTACAGGTTTCATAGATAGACAAACTTGAGTAGTTTTCAGTATGTATCTTCTTTGAGTTGTCTTTTCAAACTCTGAGTTTATATATTGAGTATTTCCATATTATTTTAAAGATTGAGTATTTGAGTTATTGAACTTAATTCTGTTTTTAAGCTTTGTATGATTCAGTTAGTCTTATGCTTGTAGTCAGCCAGGATGAGGGTTCACTTGGCGACCATTAATGGTTCTCGAGTGCTTGCCACATCAGGGTGTAGGCTCGGGTCGTGACACTTCCGACCCTGAAATATTTTTCAAATATTTTTTTAAAAAATTGACGTAGTGGCGGAGGGGGAGGGGGTAGCGTGGAGATAGGGTGGTGTAAAATTGAAAATTTAAAAATTTGAAATATTTTTCAAAAAGTATTTTTTTTAAAAATTTGACGGGGGGTGACAAGGGTGGGGTAGGGGGTGCTGTAAAAAATGAATTTTTTTAAAATTTGAAATATTTTCAAAAACAATTATTTTTTAAAAAATTTTGACAGGGGGAGGCCTCTGGGGGTAGGAGGGGCATAAAAACTGAAAATTTTATAATTTGGAATAATTACCAAAATCATTTTTCTTTAAGAGAAAAATTGCCGAGGGGATGGTGGACTCGGTGGTGGTGGCATAAAAAATTAATTTTTTAAATTTCAAGAATTTAAAAAAACAATAGTTTTTTTTTTTGAAAAAATTGATTGTGGGGGGGGGGGAGGGTTGCGGGGTAAGGGTATGGAGTAGGGTAAAAAAATGTAATTTAAGAATTTGAAATATTTTTCTAAAATAATTTTTTGTGCGGGGAGAGTGTGGTGGTGGTAGGGGTTTGTGATGTAAAAATGTCCTTAAATTTGAGGAAAATAACTTGATTTGAAAAATGTTTTCCTTAATTTTTGAAGGAAGTCATTTTTTTTTTTTAATTTGAGGAAAATAAGTTGATTTGGATAACATTTCCAAACCATTTAAGCCAACTGTAGAAAATGTTTTCCTTCATACCGAACACACCCCAACTGTTCATTTTTATTTAGAAAATAAAAAAATGGTATTTATATGTAACAGTGTTATTATTTCTGTAACATACATTATTTTATTGAGAAAAAGGTCTGAAATATATCTGAACTTTGACCAAAATTGCTACAACAATACAGAACTTTGGAAAGGTCCTTTTACCCCTGTACTATTTAATATTATATTTTAAAGGTATATATATGCCCACGTGGACATCATAAATATTACATCATTATAAATAATAATGTGTCCACGTGGGAACATATTTACCTTTAAAATACACTATTAAATAGTGCAGGGAGTAAAAAGTCCTCCATAAAGTTTGGTATCGTAACAACAATTTCGGCGAAAGTTAGTATTTTTCAGACTATTTTCCCTATTTATTTGTATTGTTTATTCTTATACTAGGTAAAGAAGACATTATTTTTTTCTTAAAAAGAAGCTCAGGATATGTATAATTATTTATATAAACTTACTGTTAAATATTTATTATACTATTCCAAATTAATTTCATTTTAGACACGTTTTGAAGTTTTAGTTGCTACATTGAGTTGCAATTTGTATGATGATACCTTTGTTCGACAACTATTCACATACGTGATAAAATTTTAAGAAGATATTAAATCTTGTTACATGTCCTTTTTTACAATTAAATGTTAAAATACTCTCAAATTATATAGAAAGTCTTTGTAATAAATCAGAGCAAAATCGATGGATTGTGTACCTTATACTTACTGCAGATGTCCTTAATTTTGCTACCAAAATGAATTGCTCCATAGTCACTCTTCGAAACACTTAGAAGCAAAGGTTACGCTTCACAAACTATATGCCAATTTATTTGTTGATGTTCTTATGAAGAAAGAAGTTGTTTTCCTTGTTTATCAGTCTTTTGTTCTCTATTCTTTTCTATCTCTTAATTCTCAGAGAAGCGTAAAACAAACCAATTTAAAAGGGGGTATCTTTACATAGGAGCAGTTACTTTGTAACTATTCCCACCCCTTTTAATTGCGTTGTTATCTTTTTCTTTCGGAAAACAACTTTGGGTCGATGGGGTCAAATCGAATTGGGTCGGTCCACATGGGCAACCTGATAATGCTCAACTGCACTTCATCCAATACTAAGTGTAGGTGATTGCAATCTAGTATAAACCCAATAAAGAGTTGGGGTCGATCCCAGAGGGAATGATACGGTAGAGAATTCAATTATGAAGTGAAAGACATGTTCTAATCGGTTGTAGGAATAAAAATTATTGAAATCATTAGATAAAATCTTAGGGGTTGAAAACAAGTGTCAAATGGGGGAATGAGGTTTGTCAATTAACAACTACGAAAGCAAGGGAGTAATCTAGTAGAAAGGGATACTTGGGGATGTGATCGATTAATTCCCAATTTTGCTATATGGGTGATTACTAATTGCTAAAAGTCGTTGAATCTGAGTGGGTAGGCTAGGCTTTAGATGTAATATCCATCTCTCAATCAACTATCACGAATCAAGTGAGTTCTCTTGAACCTCAACAAGCATCATAAAATAAACAGCCCAAAACCTCAATTTATCTACTCTATCGAGCTAGATAGATAGGATCGAATTAAGACTCACTCTCTTGAGCTGAACCCACAACAACCCAATCACAACAATTATCAATTGATAACCTTAATTCTAAAATCTCTTTCTCAAGCAAACATAGAATACTAGACTAGAACTGCATTTGCAACTACAACTCATGAGTTACAACTCAATTATCAATCAAACCCACTCTAAAACAATAATTAAATCAGCAATTACTAACACCCATAATCTAATTGAGACAAGTAATCACATAATCACACCCCCAAGAAATGGGGTTTTAGCCACACATTATAAAAAGTAGGTAAATATTACCAATTATTTTGGGACCGGCTTGAATGAGCTGGCTTATTCTTTCCTTTTGCGACCAGCTTCCCATACTCAACATAAAACTCCCAGACCCAAGTAGGAATATAAGGACCTCGGGGCTTCATGAAAATCTCGAACATGTGAAACTTAATAGTGTTCCACACCTCTGGGTACCGGTCTACAACACCATGTGTAGAAAACCATTTTTCTTCTAATATTGTCCTCAAAACCTCGGCCTTCAATCTATTTAGTTTTCGGGGAGGAGGATCTTGAACTGGTGGTACCTGCTCTACTACCTGTGCTAAAGGTGGAGGAGGCATAGGAGGCACCAGGATACAAGTTGGATCATGCATCGCCTTGGAGCATAGCTTCACTCTCCTTGCTTGGAGAAGTTGATCGTCTTCCGACTGAAATGCGGAGATCGGAGAACTTTCACGTGAATAACCGTCACTTTCAGAGGTAGTGAGGTCGATGACATAGATGCCCTCGCTGTCGGAGCTATCCATCACTGGTGTTGGCACTACGGGTCCCTTGCCTTTTCCTTTCCCCCAGTCAGAGGATGTTTAGTCGGTGCATTCTAGGAGGATGCAACCCCTCATTTATTACAATGCCTCTTGCCAGTTTTCAGGGTGGTTGATTTCTTCCAGGTACTTTTGGTCTAGCCATACTTGCAAAACATAGTCGAATACGTCAGACATAGTTCAGAAAGAATCTCAAAGTGAAAAAATTGCAACAAAGCTTGCCAAGTCGTTTGGAGAGTCACCGAACCCATTTGGCGAGCTAATTCAGGCTCGTCGAATGTTCCAGAAACAATATTACTCATAAACTAGCACAAGTTGGTGATGTCTAGGGCCTTTCGATGGATCGCCGATACTATTCGATAATCTAAAAGTAGCTCACCAAATGTGTAACACCTCGGAAATTAGTAGGTTAAACTAGAGCCTAAATGTGAGGGTTAACCTCAAGGGTTAAGGGCAAGGGCCAATGATTTTGGGGGAAGGCCATGGCTAGGGGGCGAAGGCTTCCTAAAATATGCCTAGACACTACCCACCATGAACATGAGGGTCTTTAAGATCCGTGGTGGCCACCATGAGTCATGGTGCGACCCGTGGTAGGTGAGGAAGTAGCTTGGTGAAACTGCCCAAGCAAAGGCTTCCCTTCACGAGCCACTTCACAGCTCGTGGTAAAGACCATGGATCATGGGGTTGCCTTAGCCTCGTGGGGGCTTGTCAAGATTGGGGAGGCTACTGTTCAAGGGACCACGGGCTGTGGTGCCTTTGAAGAATCGTTAAGTTGGTTGTAGTCCCTGGGAAGGGGCTGCCTAGACGAGAGTCTTTTGGTAAATTCCAAATTAATTAGTTAATTAATAGGGTAAATTTATATCATTTTATTTCACATATATAAATGATTTTAAGTCATTAAACACCTCATTTTACTTCATTATTCCTAAAAACCCAAATCAAACCAAAAGTTCATCTCCCTCACAATTTTTCTGTCTGTAGAAGCTCCCAAAAAAGAAGAAGAAAAAGAAGAAGTGGAGGCTAGGGCTTGATGAACCATGGTCTTTCTTGTCAAATTAAGGGGAAAACTCCATTATGGTATGGTAGATTATCATCTATGGATTGCTTTCACCCATAGAGTCCCTTCAAAACTAGATTTCAAAGCTTTCAAGTTCCCCACAAAACTAGGGTTTCACTCTAAGTCATGGGTTCCTTCCTAAAATGTTTTCAATAGTTGATTGATGATAGATTATGATTCAATTGATGATTAATTGTTGAATTATGATGAAATCCTCCCAAGAACCCATGAATTCCCTATATTGCTAAATTGTGACTTCATGATGTGGGTTGATTGATTATAGAAGCATGTTAATAGATTATGTCTATATTGATTGAGTTTATTGAATCATGATATTCTCCTTATCTAACGTAGTAATTCTAGATGTTGGGTTGAATGTGATTCATGGTCCTTGAAGGGCAAATTATGAGGGTTTGTACATGTTTATGAGAATTTTGTATGAACCTATGATTCACTTAGAAAGCGAAGATCCTATGACTATGGTGTAGTTATGGAATTGTTGAAAGATCATTCTCCACATACCCTTACACATGAATATGCATGATATGTCTATGATTATGATCATCTCGTTGTGTTGATTGAAAGGCTATCTCAATGATACACTTGTGAATGATAATTATATGTTGTGAAGGTTTTCTCAATGTATTATGTACCTTGAATTGGTAGGCTTAGGAAATCCTTTTCATATAATGTAATGATGAACTATGAATCGATAGGCCAATAGCATTCATTTCATAAATGGATAATGAGGTAATCTAAGGCTTTGTCTTGAACCGATAGGCAAAAGGCATTCCTTTCATGAGTGATTTATGATCAACGTTGAATCGATAAGCCAAAGGCATTACCTTCATGATGAGTTAATGAACTAATGTAATGATGAATCATGAATCGATAGGCCAATGGCATTCTTTTCATGCGTGTAATAATGTACCTTGAGTCGATAAGCCGATGGCATTCCTCTCATGTGTAGTAATGTTAAAAGAGAATGAAATACTCTATGGGAATGTAAAGCTTAGCACCGAGTGGATATTATAACGTATAAGCTCTCCCCATGTTAGGTCGGGTTTCTATGAGCACCTTCCTTATCCCATAACTATGTGCCCACATAGGTTATAGCTAGTGGATCAACCTAAGCTAAATTACCGATTCTACCTTAGGAAAGTAGACCAACTATTTTCGGTGTGGGACACGACATCGAATTCCATGGTTTTCTCACATAGTCTATATCGGTTAGGGCTTATTGCCATCATATGAGTTATGTTATATGGTCACTCAAGAGGTTCTATGAAGTGTAGGTGGTAGTATGGGATGTCGTTCATGCATTGCATGAGTAGGCTTTGAAAGTGGCTATGGTGTGTGCTTGAATGTTATAATGTCTAATGAAATGAATGTGCTTATAATGATGCTAATGAGAATATTGACTTAAAGGCTTAATATGATGATGAATGGTTAACTTAGATTGTTATTATGAGTTGCTTTCTTTGTCATGACTTATTGAATATGAATGTTCCTTGTCTATGGTGGCCTCAAAAGGGTACTTAGTATGAATGTTATTATGGGATGTCATTCATACATTGCACAAGTATAACTTAGGGTTGCCTAAGATGATGGTTCTAGTATATTATAATGATTTATATCATGAATATGCTTGTGACTTGTGTTTACACTAAAAGTACATGATGACACTTAAACTTGTTGAATGCATAGTTTTCAACTAAAATGTCCCTTTTAAGCATGCTTTTTGCATGGCTATCATACTTAGTGCATTCTTGTACTAACCCATATTTTCTACATTTTTCTATAAATCAGGGACGGTAAACATTTAAGAAAAGTTGCACTTTTTTCATACTCTAAATCGTGAAATAGAATTGTGTCATAAGGAAGTTATTCAAACTCGTGCATTTCTCAGATCCATTCAACTACCCCTCATACTCAAGGTAGTTGAAAAGCAAAGCTCCAATCCTTATGGATGAGTTACTCTCTACAAAAGTCTTTAGAAAGTCCTGAGACTACAAAGAGGCTTAAAAGAAGCTCATGAGTGAGCTTAAGTGTTTAGATTTGAAAGAATGCACTCTTATTCACATGAATCAATCGTTTCATCTAAAAGCAAGATGTACTCCCACACTCTCTATTTCATATGATGCCCTCAAAGAGGAGCGTGTTTTAGAATTCATGGGTAGTATTTCCACTTGGAAGCTAGTGTGATTTGAGATATTTGAGCCATTAGTAGTAGAAGTGCCCAGGGTTAGAAGAATGCATTCAGAAGTGTAGTAATATAAGAAAGGGAGATATTTATGAGGTAAATTATATTGTTGAGTCATGCACCCAATAAGTTATTAATGAGGAGTTTTCCTTATGGGTATACTACGAAGTGATGAGGTTTTGTAAATTTTATGATATCACGTAGAGTAATAGTTACTAGTCAGGATGAGTTAGAGTATAGTTTAACCAGAAGGGAGTTTATGTCAATGTGTCATTGTGGTAGTAAAGGCCAAGTATAGGTGTTCACTAAAAGAACAAAGTACTCATGAGGGGATAGACCTAAGCTAGGCTTGTGATTATTTAAGGGAGAGCCCAATGATATTCGGACGGATGTAGAATTAATTAGGCAATAATGTATAGTGAAAGGATAGATAGTACATAAAAAATGTGACAGTAATCTGTATATATAGGTAGATTGAGAGAAAAAAGGCTAAGAACTTGTCATGAGATCTTAGTAGGAGAGCGTTTCTTAATTTTATCTGGTAGTCGTAAGTTGGATACGATGTGAGAAATTATATTGATATCTATAATTAGTAATACACATTAAGCTTGAATTTGAGATGAGTATTGTGATCAAAAGGATAGCAACATGAGGGTGATGATGTTAGTTCGATATATGATCAAGTAGGTTTGACATAAATTAAGTGACAAATTAAGGTGTTACTTTACATAAGTGTGAGTGGTACAAGTGTTGTATTATGACTCTTAGTTAAGAGCAAGGGAGTGTTGCTAAGTCATTAGATAAGCAAGAGCATTAAGAGGTGTACCTGAGATCATATATAGTCAGACGTGGTTCCAATTAAGTTAATGATTTTTCATATGTACTAGATTGTATATTTGAGTTATCAATGTTTAGTAGGCCGATGTAAGGATTATTTATTAGCCTTAAGAGTTTGGTAGAAAGGATCATATATAGCCCAAGATGAACCTCTTAAATATAGTTCAAGTTTCCTCCAGTTAGCTAGATATGAACTTTGAAGGATGGTATTAGTGGTCTAAGAAGGAGAAGAAATACTATTAAGAGTTAGATTAAGTGGCTTTATAAGCCAATGAGAAGAGGTTAAGATAAGCATCTGAGAAAGAGGTCTTCGAAGGAACCCTAGTACCTGCACATGGAGATTTCAGTAGCCATGATATAAGCCTTTCCCGAGTATTAGAGTAAAGAGAATGTAGACCAGTTTAGAGAAGATGGAATAGATCCATAGTTTTAAAGTGTCAGATTCAAACCTAATATGGAGATGATAAGATGAGAAACCAAGTCAAGTCTGGAGAATCAAATAGCAATGCATTCAAAATGAGTTATAGTGTTATATCAATCCATTTATACTCTAGCATATTCCTCAAAGTTCAGTTGTTACAACATCCTATAAAGTTTCTAATATTAGAATTGTGTCTATGACCTATACTCATACACTTCAGATGGATTTACATCTATGCTAAGTTCACAGAATGCAGGGCAAAGACTTTAGCCCATTGATCTCAATCTTACTAATAAAAATGTGAATATTAGCCTCATGATATGAACCTATTCAGATAAGCACTCATATCTCATAGTATGCTCAATCTCATGAATTCATGATTTACCCTCAATGGCTAAAAAAATAAAGTTATTTCATATATATTCTTATATCAAATTTCTTGAATGAATCATGTTTATGATCATTCTCTCTAAGCTCCCTCATTGATCTTTTTAGTTTTGATAATGATGTTGATGATAGTAGTTGAGTAATGATAGATTAGATAGAATTGATGCTTCTATTGTGATGCTTAGAAAGTTCATGTCATGACCTATAATCTTGAAATCTTATTTTCGTGCCAAGTATGCGCTAGTCCAGTTTTAAAACTTTGAGTATGAATCAGTTTCACCTATGTTAGTAGGACAACTCAGAAGTCAAGAGAAGTAGTGATTGTAACTCCTTTCCCTTCCATACTAAGTTTAGCCATCATTCAAGGACGAACGATCCCAAGGGGAAGATATTGTAACACCCTGATAATTTCTAAGCTAAGACCTAACAATTCTTCATTTGTGTATATGATTGTATCAGCTGAGTCTTAAATTTTTCTTAAGTGTTAAGATCAATTCTTTAGTATGAGAATGATTTTGGATATGAATTAAGGTTACTAGAATCCCTAGACAAAGTTGAGTTGAAAGCTTTCTTACCGATTGTGTTTCTATTTAACATTTTACTTGAGTCAAATTCAAATGGCCATATATTATTAAAATATAATGAGTTAGGTGGCCTATAAACTATCACATTAAAGGTATACAAGTCATCTTTCCAATGCCACCAAGTTTGCCTCATTTCGAGTTCAAAGTAAAAGGTTATGCATGTTTTAGTAAAGACATGTCAGGTAGTCGATGTTCTATGACTGGACCTACGGATAGTAGAAATTTCAATGAATGGTATACCCTTTCGTGAAGGTTGGTTGCAATAGTTTTTCAGCAACTTCTTGCACACATTCTAGGGTTATTTTGGTCATTTCCAAAGATTTTAAACCATATTCTAAGTTGTTTTTGAGTGTTTTAACTGAGTATATCAGTCAACTAACTAGTTTTCCTCTCAAAATCATCAATCTAAACATTCAGGTATTTATAAATTCTCTTAAACTCATCTAGGGTTCCTCTTCTCCAACATGAACCCTAAAACAGTCAAGTCAAATATTGAAGATACTAAGAGAATCCTTCCACCCAAGGTTTTCCCAAATTCTTCAACTATAGAAACTACATAAAGAATTTCTTTTATCAAGATCAAGCATCAAGATTCAAAGATCAAAGATTTCATCCAAGAAATGTAGTGTTCTTACTCTGGCTCAAGAAAAAAAAACAAGTCTCCATCAAAGTTTTTCATGTAATAGCTTCATAATCAGGTATGTAAGGCTATCATAGTGTTGGACTAGTTGTCCCCACACCCTACATCTACTTTTAAATCACTAAAAGAGTAATCTAGGGTTCTATCCTTAGATTTGAGTATTCTTGAGAAGAGTTGATTTTGAGTTCTTGAGTTCCTGATTATTTTGGAAAATCTATTCCTAATTATTGAATTTATATATTTTTATTGATATCATTTAGTTAATTTGTTCGTGTCTATATTTCAACATGAACCCTATGAATTGAGTATTCTTGAGATAAGTAGTATCGTTGAGTTCTGAGTATTGAATTTTCTATATTGTTATTGAGATCCTTGAGTTGATTCATTCATGCCAATATTTCAGCGTGAACCCTAATTTGAGTTATAAATTTTGAGAATCTTATAAGGGCAACATTTGTGTTTTAAACTGAGTTTTTGAGTAAGTAAAAATGAGTTTGAGAAAGAGTATAATGGAACTAAGTATTTCCCAAATGTTTCATTTTATATGAAGAAAGAAAGTATTATCTTGAGAAAAGAGAAACTTTGATTTCTGAACAAGTTTGTGAGTTCAGACATATTTCAGAGCAGTTACCTCTTTTAAGAGGATAGATTGAGCAATTATCTCAAACTAGAGAAAGAGCATGTTTTATATATTTGAGCATTACTTTATATAATTATTGGGAGTAGTATTGAGCACCGATATGGAGATGAGTTCAGACAACTCAAAATCCTCATAAATCATGTTTTGGCAACATGGGTACAATATCGTACTTTTTTTATGAATCCCTATCAATTAGTGGATCCACTTAGTTTAGAGGTTCAATACCCGGCACAACATAGGACAATTCTGGCAGTGTAGGTGAGATGTTATATCATCATGTAGCTCATAGTGATGCTTGTTGGTAAGAGTAAAGAGTATTTTATTGTATTTTTATATAAATCCTTGAGTTACCATCTTTTATTTATGAATCTTTAAATATTACTATCTCTTCTATTGCTTTGTATTGAGTTGAGTTGAGGTAAGTATTTTTTCAGCCTTATCAGTTATGTATCTATCCATCTATATTACATACTCGTACATTCAATGTACTGATGTCATTCGACCTACATCTTTTTATGATGCAAATACAGGTGTTCAGGATCATCAAGAGGTGTTTCTTTGAGATCACTTTGCACTCCAACTAGCTTTTGTTGAGCCTCCTTATATTCTGGAGGACTCCACTTTTCTTTTCAGTTTATTCATTTTAGGGTTTCGTGGGTCTTGTGCTGACATCCATGTGAATTATAGAGGGTTCATATATAAACAAAGTCGAGGTCTGTCTCAACGTTTACTTTCTTTTGAGTTGTTTTACAAACTATAAGTATTGCTAATGAGTATTTTCCAATCTTTATGAGATGAGTATTTGAGTTCAACTAATTTAATTCTGTTTTGAGCCTATCATTTTTTGAGTAATTTTTCCACTATGTACTCAGCCAGGCCAAAGGTTCGGTTGGGGACTAGTAATGGTTCCCGAGTGCCGGCTATGTCCAGGGTGTAGACTTAGGGCATGACAATTATCCTCGCTATATCATTCTGCATACTTCTCTGTAGGGAAATTCTTCCCAGTATAGTAAATTGACAAAAATTATGCAACCCAAATAGTGGGAAAAGTCCATTTTTACAACACAAACTCTTCTCTCAACGTTTGACGTATGCCATTTACGCCAAGTTCAATTTCGAGAGTTCTACCTACTTAAATTTGATTCCAAAAGACTTATGGATTACCTAATGTCTTGTATACAATAATATTCTGACCAAACCCCCAAGTCACAACCCACCCATTCATGGATGGACCTAGACCTCACCTAGCCCATACTTTGTTTTAGATTGGCCTAGACAAAGAAAATTAAGTCACTATTCAAAAAGTATTTAGAACCAATATATTTCCTTATCGACCTACTCATAATGACCCAGTAAGGCCATTACAATAGATATTAATTTTCCCATCACTCATCCCTGATTTATCAAACATGAAAAATTAGGCTAAAGAAGGAAAGAGGGTAGTACCTAAAATTTTTAACAAGTGGAGGTACTTGTATCACATATCCCTCTATGTGTCCCAAGTAGCCTTCTCAACTGGATGATTTTTTCAATGAACCTTTACTAATTTGATCTTTGTTGTCTTCAGCTTCCAGACATCCCAATAAAGAATTCCAACTAGTTTCTCCTCATATTGAAGGTCTTTGTTCAACACAATTGAGTCCCATTTAATGATGAAATCTTCATCCCCGTGATAATTCTTCATCATATACACATGAACAATGGATTAACCTCAAAAAGGTTGGGTTGAAGTACTAACCTATAAGCCACTGGCCCCATACCTTCAAAAACCTCAAATGGACCAATATAGCGAGGGCTAAGCTTATGTTTATTGCTGAAGCTCATGAATCATTTTATAGGTTACACCTTCAATAGGATCTGATCACCAACCTGAAAAGCCATCTCTCTTGCCTTGCGATCTACATTCTTCTTCTGCCTATCTGAGCTACTAACAACCTATCTTAAATCCCCTTCAACCTTCCCTGAGCTTCCTTAGACAATTCAACACCTGAAGGTTTCATATAGCTAGCCTTAAACAAACCTATGGGTGATCTGCATCTCTTCCCATATAGTTCCTCAAATTGTGGCATATAAATGCTGGAGTGATAAATATTATTGTAGGAGAACTCAAACAAGGGTAAAAGTTGATCCCAATAGCCCCCAAAAATCAATCACACATGTCCTTTACGAATTGCAGGGTGCAGCATATTCATGAACTGGAAAAGAGAACTCTCAATTTGATCAAGAGAGCCTAGAGAGCTCTCCATCTTTCCCCAAGGATTGGGAGAGTCTGAGGCCAGTTGGTTGATACCAATTTCGGAATTAGCAAGGGAACTACTTCCAAATAAATCTGGAAATTTCGAAGCCCAGTGGAAGCGACTTCCTCCAGCGTCCTTACCTGATCCTAAGCCAGACGCCCCTCGCATCTCGGTCACTTTTACTTTTTTGTTATTTTGTAATCCCTAGGGTATGATACCTTATAGCTTTAGAGTTACAAGTCATTTCCTCATCATATCTTCCAATACTTCAATAATCCTCTCCCTGTTAGTTAGTGGATGGAAAGTTGTATTGAAAGTGAGTGAGTGGCCAATGCCTCATGCAACTTACCTCAGAACTTCAAAGTAAATTGAGTTCCTAGGTCTGAGATGATAGAGATGGGTGATAACACTAAAACTACTCTCAAAAGAAAATTCAAGGTGTAGGAAATTGTTGTCCATAAAAATATCCAACTAAGAGTTGGGGTCGAATCCCATAGGGAATGATATAATGATAAATATTCAACTAAAAAATCAAGAATGTAGACTTGTGCATTGTAGTAGGTTAAAACAAATGGGTGGATGATTCCACAAAATTTACTAAAAGAGTTTGTAGTATCAAATGTATCAATTAAACTAAAACATTGGAAATTCAAGTAATTAACAAGTAATCTAGGGGTGCAGGGATTGGAAATCGATGTCACATAGGGTAATTGTGTTATTCAATAGTGCTAAACATTCATGGATAGGTTGGGTCATCTTCAATGACACTAATCTTATTTCGATCTCATAGCATCAATTCATAGAATCTCCTTTTGGTCTCATCGATATACATAACTAAACAACCCATTACCTTATGATGTCTCTCTTTCGAGCAGACTTAAGTCAAATAGATCTGAACTATAATCTCTCTTTCAAGCAAACTAAAGACATCAAACCTACATTAAGATAACGTAAAAAAAGTATACCTATCATGATACCATTCATGGATGTGATAAACTTAAGGAATTATAACTAACAGAACTTTGATTTCAACTTCAAATTGTCCATTGCAAATGTAAAATTGAAATCCCCAAAACTAAAGATGTTATTTACAAGGTGAAGTAGCTCATATACAAAAGCTCTCACAATATTCTCTCTAAAAGCATTGCAAAAATTTTCTACTTAGATCTCTCTCCTCTGGGCTATTTATAGTTTCCCAAAATTTGGACCGAAATTCACTACCTGACCAGCTCGGCAATATTAGTTAGGTTCGCCGAACATGATCGACAAATCGCTTATGTTCTTTAGCTCGCCTTTCATTTGCTTCAGGCTTCAGATGTTGAACCTCAGTTTCAGATCTTTTTTGAGTTATCCTTTCACATTTGGCTTATCGTTGATCACCACCTTTGTTCACCTTCTAAGCCTTCATTTTTCATCCAAGTCCTATCACCCTCAATGATGGTCATCTTGTTCACCCTTCATATTCTGTGAGTCAGTGTTTCACTTCAAATTCATCGATGTACCTCAATTAAATTCAATTGTGAGCACTATCACTTTGGGCGAGTTCATGCCGGTTGGGCGATTTGCCATTTTGGTTAGGCGACGTCCCGTGTGAAGTTTACACTTATTTCAATGTTTTTGGGCTTTCTTCCAAGTATTCATATTTTCCTTTTTATTTAGCCTTTATAACTGGTAATCATCAAAATATCATCTGAATAGGGCATAATTAGGCATTGAGGACACTAATTGTTAAACTAAAAAAGCCTCAAATGAGTGTAAATCTACCACTCATCAACACCCCAAACTCAAACTGTTTTGTCCTCAAGTAAATCAAGAAGACAATTAGTTCAACAAGGGTGTCTACAATAGTTCTTAATGAGAGGTAACATGCAAGCGCTACTACAAGACTACTCTCAATCAAATGCAACACTCATTCATGATCGTAAAGCTTCAAATGATGAAAAGTTGGTATCAATCCAAGCTCTAGCTCACTATAGCTTCTTCTCTAATGCAAAACAATGTTTCAACAAATGCATTCAAGTGACCTCACATCAAGAACGATTCCATGCTCTCATAAGAAAGTCAATAATGAAGTTAGGAATCAATATAACTCTTGCTCTTTGAAAGGGAAATACCTACAAGCTTCATCCATAGGTTTGCCCATATTTTCCAATCGTCACACAACCTAGTTTATTCAACATCTCAAGGGTCTTTTAGGCTTGTAATGGGGCTGAGGGTAAATGTACGGTAAACTTAGCTCAGTGGCTTCACCTTTTGAAAGCATTGTTATCTTTATCTTCACCTCTTCTAAAGTTCTTTGCATTGTTTTCACTTGGAGACTTGAACTTCAATTTTTCATTCAATTTATTGGATACCCCTTTTATTTTCTCAAACCTTCTATTTCACTTCAATTTTCAAATTTTTCTCATCTTATTTTTTTATAAGGAGAGGGTTCCTTCTTTTTCTAACACACTTTCATATTGACTCTCACTTCATCTTTCTTTGCCTTCCACGTGGCTTTTTTTCCTCCTTCCTTTCCATACCCCCAACTTAGGCTTTTGGCCTAAATTGGATATTCAAACAAACCATTGCTTAGAAAATGATATATGGAATAGAAGTTATGGATAATTTAGCTCAAGAAGTTCCAACAAGATTGTCAAAAAAGGCAAAGGTTCAATTGGTGCCAAAATGGTTTTACACCCTCACAAGGTAGTTACAAAAGGGTAAGACCATTTGGTTTTCCTCTCAAAATTTGTGCCCAAGATCATTTGTTGTATTCACCAAAGCTAGACAATTGTACTAACATGGAAAATTCTAGGATTCAACAAGAATTCTTTGAAGTAAAACCTCATCACAGAATAAACTTCAAACAAAATCATTTAGCACAACTCTACAAGATCAAAAGGTTACGTGTGATGTTCATTGCAACGCTTACATCAAAACATAGCTAGTCAACACAAGATTCAAAATTATCATTCAAAAGTGCAACAACATCGATTTCTGCTTGCCATTATTAGAACACATTTATCATCAAAAATACTATTCAAGACATCGATATTGAACACAATCGATCCTCGAACATTATCAATGAAAACTCAAAAATTTCAAAAACTTTCAAATCATGGTGCAAATGAAATAATGAGAGACAAAATGAGCTAAAGCATCAAACAACTATAATAAAAACCAAAATAAAAAAAATAATACAATTATCCAAAACTAAATTAAAAATAACAAAATAGAACTAACAAGGGGAATAGGGTACAAAAGCCATCACTCCACAAAAAAAAAAAATAGTGTCCTCAATGTGAAATCAAGTAAGTGCGGGAGGAAAGTGGCGTAAGAAACCCCTGATAGGCTAAGCCTTTGGAGACCTCTGATCTAGATTCTCAGAGGGAACAACATTATCTTGAGCATCAGTGTCTGATGTGCCAACATTTGACGACACATATGATGCTATTACTAAGGATATTGTGAGATCTTAAGTACTAAAAAGAGTAATTTTGATAGTTTAACACTACATTAGTCAGTAAATGTGCCAAGACAGAAAGAAGAGTAAAATGGAGCTAAGTGCCAGAAGAACACCACTAATAGGTTGTCAGACCTTTGACTAACATTTAGCTCCCTCGTCATACATGTAGGAGACTAAGGAGTATCAGGCTACTTTGACAATAATTCTGACCAGCCGTCGGCCTCTTTATGAGATTTCATCACTGGTGTCGCACAAACATGAGTCATGATTATGTTGTAGAAGTTATTGATGGCCACTCCGATTGACCGTCACTCCTATGATAGGCCGTCAGAGCCCTCATTAGATGTGTCATAAAAACTTCACTTTCTATTTTTAAATTTGAATTTTCTGGGAACTATAAATACTTTTTTTAGGGTTTTATTTTGGGCATCAAAATTGTTATCGAAATATTATTGAAGAAGATGACTACTTTTGGCTAAGTTTGAAGGAGATTTTCATAGTTTATTGAAATCATTATTGTTGATTGTTTTCATCTCTTATAAGTTTTGAATTTTATTGAATAAATGTAATTATCATTTTTATTTTATCAAGCATGAGTGGCTAAACTCCACAACCAAGGGTTGTGGGATCCATGACGAATTTACCTAAAGCAAGGGAATTTATGGAATGAACTTGGCATTGTAAACATATATCTCGTTAACCCTTTTGTTTAAATAAAATTATAATGGTTGCAAACATTAGGACCTGCCCTAGGTTTGACTAGTTTGAGTAAACTAGTGTAAGACATGGGAAAGAGTTAATGACACAATTCGGGGATTTGAGCCAATCTAATAGTTAATGTTGTTGCAAGATTAACTACTTGAGCTATTATCATTGAATTGAGATAAAGTTTGAGATAATGAAAGTGACATATAATTGATGTGGTTGAGAGACCATTAATTATAGTTGTGGTTGATAAATTGGTATATTAAGCATTGTGAAGTCTAGTTCTATAATTTACACAACGAATGGTCAAAAAGTCATAGTGCATAAAATCCTGGTTAATTATCTATAATTATCTTAAATCAAGTGTTATTGTTAAGCGTTAATTGTTACGAATTGAATTTCAAATGATTCCCAAAAGTCCCCTCATTTTCCATTTTGTTTTGGAAATAAGAACCTAATTGTTAAATAACCGCATATAACTTAGTTCTCACCTTATTCCCTATAGGATTCGACCCCAACCTAGTTGGGCTCTATATTTGACAACGACCGCTTTATGCTCCTTAATTGAATTCTAAAATTGGGAATATCAGTGCCTAGAAAGATAAAAGAAGATGGTGACAGTGTAGCATCAACTGAGGCATTAGTGCCCCGATACATCTATTAAAGGAATAGTGGGGTCTAAAGACACTCCACTAGTACCAACTGAGGAAGTCTCCACACAAGATATCTCTATCATTGCACTACTATTGTCTCCTCTAAATTCTTTAGCTCGATCAGATTCTCAACTGTCAAATACTTATCCTCCCATAAGAACTCATCTTCATTAGTCTCTTCAGTAAAATTAACACTAGTCTCATCCACAACTCTCTCTACATGATTAACATCATCAAATATCTTAAAACCCACACTAGGCTTCTCAACCACATTACTAGGTACCTAAACTCTTGACTCAGAAGTAGGCATAGATTCGGGCATCTCAGGGAAGGAAACTTAACACCATACAATAGAAATGCATATGGACCTCAATTGGTCCACATCAACCCATAGAGTAGTAATCTCATTCCACATGGAAGTTAACTCCTCTAACTTATTCTGTATCTTCTATCTAGCCTCTATCCTAGCCGTGAGGTTATTTAAACTCTAACATATGACACTAGATTGGCCTCGTATTGAGTCATCCGTTCTCTTAAGGACCCAAAGCATCCTCAATCCCCTTCTCAATCTACTTGAGCATCTTACTCTCTACGCAAGTCGCTATCAAATCCACAAATTGAGCAAGGTTTCCCATTTGTTATATTATTGACTGGGTCAAGGGGGTCATGAGACATGGGTAGGTAAAAGAACATTAGAGGTGGATGTCATAGAAAAAGGTTAGCGTGTACCTGATGACTCCACAGAAGGAGAGGACTGAGTGGCATTGGCCTTAACAAAGACAGGATCAACTATGGGCGTAGTATCTTGTGTTGGTGGCTTCCTTCGAGCCACATCATCCCTCAAGTAATCAGCCTCAATCCTCTTATTGTTGCTGAAGGAAGTGTGGATGATCCTAACATCTATCTTCTCCCTAAAAGGATCTCCAACAGTATCACACACCTATGTGATGAGGGAAAGAGAGAGAAGTTTTGTTTTGACGAGCACACATAAGTATATCATCCACAATAATTCACTCCATGTTGATCTTCTCCTAGTCAATAATTGTACCCACCAACACAGACTTTGGGTGACGGAGAGTAAATTCATTTTGGGATGGAATGATGGTGCTATTAATGAAACCAAACCAATATAAGGCCCTAACATTCATGTTCTTCTACTCGATCTTCACCCGTCAGCCATCTAGGGAGGAGAGATATGTGAAATAAGTGGTAACAACCAACCTTTTAACAAGTCAAGATCATGTCATATCTGTAGTGTGAACATCTCAACCCGATTTTTCTTTAGCGCCCAAGGTAGTGTTGATTGCACGTGTGTGGTACTGTATGATCTTCCACAAACATTCACCTCATTAAAGGGATTCCAAATTGTACCCTTCCTTTTATTTGGCAAGGTTTGTGCATAGGTTGCATAGAGCTCTCGTACCTATGTAGGGAAATAAGAAAGTCGAAACTTTATGAACCTCTCAAACCAATGAAACTGTATTGTGTCCCAAATGGTTGGGTAGTCACTCATAACCCCATCCATAGAGAGTCTCCTCTCCTCGAGAATAGTACCTCCTCCAACTGTTTTGAGACTATTGAAGGCTCTTGGAGTAAGAATTGAGAAAAAATGGGAGGCAGAGGATCGAGCTTGAGGATGTTGTACCAAGTTGGACTAGATATCTATCCTATTTCTAACAACCGCCTTTTTTATTTGCCACTCACATGCGTAGAAGAACTGGAAGTGGTTTTTTTTATTGGTGCGGAACCTGAGATGGCTCATTGATAGAAATCCACTTGTACCTTTCCAAAGGGGGTAGGAGGAGGCTCTCTATCAGACTCTATGTCAGAGGTTATAACTCTTTCGCCCTTAGATCTAGCCGTTTCCTGCAAGGCAAAATCATTTAAAACACAAATTCGGTGAAGGTTAGTTGAAATTAAACTCAAAACAAGCATAGTTCAAAAATTGGTTTGAGGCACGCCCACTGGGAAAGCAATTCACCTAACAGGTTAGAGGAGCTCAGGTGAGCTCACCAAAGTTCACAAACCACAATTCAATTTACCTACGCAATGGAGGGAAGATTCATCTCCAACTCGGCAATTCACCGAGTTAGTTTTGGCGAACTAAGACAAGTCCATCGAACATGACAGTGCAAAATTAAAAGAAACTGGCACAAAGGGTGATGTCCACTCCCACTTTGCGATACACCAAGTGGGTTTTGGGAGCTAAGACAAGGCTGCCGAATGGGAAAGTACCCAGGTCACATATTCAAGTACAAAAGGCAGTCAAGGACTTACTCAAAGATTCTTCTAATCACCTTGGCGAGCCAAGACAAACTCACCAAACATGTAATTTTCAGCCCACTACCTATTTTAACAATTTCAACATCAATACACATCAATACCCAATATTCAATTACTTTTACAGTCTACCCATATGCTTTACTACCCATGGGTACTTGAACTTACCCCCAGATTTCAGAAAGTATTGTCCGATTTGATGATTTACTCTTACAAAAGAGAATCTATCTATCATTGGGCAAATGAAATTGTTCGGGAAAACACTGGCTAATCAGACTTCACCCATATTCAATTTAAACAAGACCCAATACAAATAAGTATTCAATTTAAAATTTAAACCTTCACAATCAATTTAAACATGTCCATGCACAAAATCAACTATCCTAACTTATGGGTATAATTCAATAGAATTTATTAAGTGCTACCCACACAAACTAGACAGTAATAAATTAACATTAATACCAAACACATATCAAAAAATCAAGGTTTAGCTCAAATAATAATATAGAACTCAAAACCCAACCTCAAAGATCCTAACTAAGCACAAAAATGACGGAAATAGGGTTGGAATTGAGAGGGAAGCACTTCACCACACTCTAAGCATGTAAAAATCACGCTATTGATGTCACTAAAGCACCAAAATAAGGATATGAGGAGTTTAGGAGGAAAATGAGCTCAAAAAGATGAAAGGTTTTCTTTTAGAACTTGAAAAGAGTCGTGGCCTATTGAACGAGCACACTGTGCGGTTTGTAACTAACATCGCCAAACACATTTGGTAAATCACTGAAGGAGCTTAAGCTTGTCGATAAGGCATGAATGAATACCAAACCTAAAGGTCAATTTGGCGGGCTCGATGGAGTCTGCTTAGTGCACTTTGGCAGATTACCAAATGGTTCTTGTATGCAGAAGTTGACAGTGTAATTTTTCCAATTTTCAGCATGGATGACAAACTTGAAGAAGTCCGCAAAATGAATTTGGTGGATCACCAACATGGTTTTGGCATCGCCTAAATTACCTTTCTCACATTTCAACCTGTATTTACATCAAACGTTATTGAAAGAAATAAAATAAACGTAGGTTGCCTCCTAAGAAGCATTTTATTTAACGTCATACCACAATACAATTCTCACTTCATCAACAATCATTCTAGGGATTTGGGATGGTGTCACTAGACAACGTTACCTTTTGTCTTGGATTGAGATAGGTGGAGATCTGGCACATTTGAGTTTTAAGATGTTTGATTGAAACCGAATAAGAAGTAATAATTTGGGTCAAGGTAAAGAAGTGATTTTTCAAATCCTTTAACACCTTTTCGGACCCTTCGACCTTGTTCAAGATCCTTGTTAGCATTTCTTCTGTTTAGTTTCCTTCTAGTCTAGTTGGTTACTTTTGTTTTGGGTGATCATATGGCAAGACATACCTATCTTTTTTAGCTTCCCTATCTCTCCAATTGCCACCTCGACCTGTCCAATCTCTCCAACCATTATCTCTATCTTTGTTCCAACCTTGATTCCCAACCTGTCTTGGGTAATTAGGATGAGGACCCCCTAGTTGATTTTTCAAGTAGTTCACTTCTTAATTTTAGAATGCCTTAAACAATATGGCATCCTCGAGTCACTGCCCAGTGCTTGTTCCAACCACATTTACTATTTTCGATCCACCTCCCATTGCATGTTTAGATAGTAAGTCAAGTTGGGTCATCATTTTAGCCATGTTTTTATTGCACTCATGATCCTCCTCCATTTCCTCCTTGCTCGTTCCAGATTGTTGAGAAGATACTCGATCCTCTCAAGTATGCCATGCTTAGTTCACCTTTGTCATATCACCTAGCAACAATGTTTTTACATCAAATGGTTGTCTCATCAACCAACCATGGATAAGTTGATCAACCAAACCCTTTTTGGCTAAAATAAAGTTACAATAAAAGTCTTACAACAACAAATTTTCTCAAAACACCATGTGTTGGACATTGTAGAAGCAATTTCTAGAACCACAATTATGTTTTGTGAAGAGGTTCACCTCCCACTTTTTTAATGTTTTGGATGTTTTCCCTAAATTTGACCCTTTTTTTAGGGAGGAAAAAATATCTCTAAGAAATCTTCAGTTAACTCCTCCCAAGAAGTGACAGAATCATTTGGCAATTCTACCAACTATCTTGTGAGATGTTGTTGAACATGAACCAGCCACATAAATCCACCAAATTTTGAAGGTCTTCATGAGGGTCTTCATGAGCCAATCCTGTGAACATTTCTCTCTTTTGGAGCAATTATAGCAGTGTTCCGGTTACATGGAACATCACCCTCCCTGTTGTGGGTGGTAACTAGATGGCTCTATTGGTTGCAATGACATTCATTTGCTTGTCATTTACCTCACCCATGTTGTAAGTTTTCCCATAGTTACTATCATTTTCACTACCATTATCACTAATTTTTATATCTACAAATCAAGAACACAATAATGCCAAGCAACAAACTACTACAATTCAATAAATTTACATACTAATTTTTCTAATTGAAATGTTAGACACTATTCCCCGACAGCGGTACCATCGTTGATACTGCTCAAACTACTCTAAAAATAATTCATAGAGTAAGCAATCATTGTCAATAAAAGTTCTTAACTAAGAGTCGAGGACGAATCCCATAGGGAATGGTATAATGATAACAATTCAACTGAGAAATCAAGAATGTAGACTTGTGCATTGTAGTAGGTTAAAACAAATGGGTGAATTTTTCCACTAAATTTACTAAAAGATTTAGTAGTATCAAATGTAACAATTAAATTAACACGTTGGAAATTCAAGTAATTGACAAATAATCGAGGGGTATGGGGATTTGAAATCCATGTCACATAAGGGTTATTATTGCTCAATAGCATTAAACTTTCATAGATAGGCTAGGTCATATTCTATGGCACTAATCTTCTTTTGATCTCATAGCATCAGTTCATAGAATCTCATTTCGGTCTGATCTATGTGCATAACTAAACAATCCATTACCTTACGATGTCTCTCTTTCAAGAAAATTTAGGGAAAATAGATATAAATTGTAATCCCTCTTTCAAGAAATTTATAGACATCAAACCTAAATTGCATGTATCAAACTAATTGCCTACTCCAATCTATTTCTTTTTAGCATCAATTGGAGATCAAAAATAGGATTAACTTTGCAACCTTAACCCATAAGTTAACCTCATGCTAATTAGCCTAAATCAATGGATGAGCAATAATAAAATAGAGCAAAACACAATACCCACTACATTAAATCAACACCTCACCCCATAATTGTACCCCTAGACTTTGAGTTTTAGCCAAACATCAGAAAAAGTAAAGAAATTATACCTATTACGATAGCAACCATGGATGTGACGAAATTAAGCAATTATAATCAACACCCACTTTGAATTCAACTTCCAATTGACAATTGCAAAAGTAAGATGGAAAACCTCAAAACTAAAGATGTTCTTCACAAGGTAAATTATCTCATACACAAAGCTCTCAAAATATTCTCTCTAAAATCTCTACAAAATTTCGCTACTCAGAACTCTTTTCTCTGGGCTATTTATAGTTTTCCAAAATTTGGCCCAAAATTCACAGTATGACCAACTCGACAATGTTAGTCGGGCTCGCCGAACATGATCAATGGACCGTTGTCTCTTAATTAGCTCACCTTTCATTTGCTTCACACTTCAGGTGTTCAAACCTCAGTGGGTGATCTCGTTTAAGTTAGCCTTTCACATTTGGCGAATCACTGATTACCTCCTTTGTTCACCTTTTAAGCCTTTAATTTTCATCCAAGTCATGTCATCTTCGACGATGGTCATCGTGTTCGCACTTCATATTTGGTGAGTCGTTGTTTCACTTCAAGTTCACTGACTTGCCTCAATTAAATTTAATGTTCAGCACTATCACTTTGGGTGAGGTCGTGCCAATTTTGCGGTCCACCATTTTGGTTAGGTGACTTCCAGTGGAGCTTACACTTCTTTCAATATTTTTGGGCTTACTTCCAAGTATTCATCCTTGCCTTTTACTTTAGCCATCATAACTGCAAATTATCAAAATATCATCAAAATATGAAATAGTTAGGCATTAAGGAAACTAATTGTTGAACCAAAAAGGCCTCAAACGAATGTTAATCTACCACCCATCAAGGGGCACCCCGTGCAACCTTACTATCTCCTTGACATACGTCTTCACCTACTGTTGAGAGTTCTAATCCTCCATGACTAGAATTAAATGGGATGATTTAGTCAACATGTCACCAATAACTCAATTCGAATCATATTTCCCCAAAGTCTTTGGTAATCCTACCACAAAATCAATGGCTATCCTTTCACACTTCCATTTGGGAATAGTCATCCTATGAAGCAAACTTGCAAGCCTTTGATGTTCACATTTTACCTCTTGACAATTATGACACTTAGAAACATAATCTGCAATGTATTTCTTCATCCGAGGCCACAAAAAAAATAGCCTCAAATCCTTATAAATCTCGGTCACTCCTAGATGAATAAAATAACGCGAACCATAAGCCTCTACCAACATATTCTGGATCAAGCCACCATCTCGAGGAATACAAATCCTTCCACTAAACTTGAGCACACAATCAACATTAAGTGTGGCCTCTTGGTCTCTATAGACACCATCTAAACTTTGTGTTTGGCCAACTCCTCATCCTTAATATTATTGGTCTTGATTTCCTCTATGAAGGTGGGCTTAACCCCAATATTGGATAACACCCCACCCTTTCTAGAGATACCAAACCACATAAACTTGGACTCCAAAGTATGAATCTCTCAGGCTAAGGGTTGCTTTGATATCCTCCAGCAAGCCAAACTGCCCATGCTAACTGTCTTTCTGCTCAATATGTCTGCCACAACATTAACCTTATTAGGATGATATAAAATGGTCACTTCATAATACTTGAGCAACTCCATCCATCTATTCTATCTCAAGTTCATATCCTTCTAAGTGAACACAAGTTGAAGACTGCTTTGATCAATGAATACCTAACACTTAAATCCATACAGATAATACTGCAAGAGCTTGAAAGCAAACACCACTCCGCTAACTACAAATCATGGGTGGGATAATTCCTATCATGAACCTTCAATTGTATCGAAGAATAATATATCACATTCGTTTCCTGCTTTAAGACAACACCCAAACTTGAATATGAAGCATTACAATAAATAATGAAATCTTCACCTTCCACCAGGTAGGTTAAGATTGCCACTATAGTCAAAAGATCCTTGAGCTTTTGGAAGCTCTCTACAGATTTATCTGACCACTTGAAAGGTACCTTCTTTAGGTTACACCTAGCCAAGATCATAGCAATAGAAGGAAGTTCTTCACAAACCTATGATAATAGATAGCATAACCCATAAAACTTCTCACATTTTATAACAGAGCTACGAAAAATCCAATTTTTAATTGCCTCAATATTTTGGGGAACTACCATCACCCTTTCCTTTAAAACCACATGCCCAAGGAAAGCAACCAATGGAATATTGAATTCACACTTAGAAATTTAGTATACAATTTTGGTCCCAGGATACCCAAAACAATATGAAGATGGTCTGCATGTTCCTTCTCTCCCTTGGAGTAAATCAAGATATCGTACATAAACACAATAACAAATGAATCTAGGTATAGCTTAAACACCCCATTATCAAACTCAAAAGTCATACAGGTGCATAAGTCTACACAAACAACACCACCAAGAACCTAAAATGTCGATACCGGGTCCTAAAATTTGTCTTAGGTATGTCTTCAAGTTTAATCTTCAATTTGTGGTACCATGACCTCAAATCAATTTTAGAAAAGACAAATGCACCATAAAATTAGTAAAACAAGTCATCTATGCAAGCAAGGGATACTTATTTTGGATGTTAGCCTTATTCAACTATTAGTAATCTATACATATCCTCATAGTACTATATTTTTTCTTCACAAACAAGACATGAGCACCCCAAAGAGAAGCCCTAGAACAAATAAACTCTTTATCAAGTGATTCCTAAAGTTGAGTCTTAACCTCTCTCAACTCTATTAGAACTATACGATAGAGAGAAATAGAGATTGGGTGAGTACGCGGCTATAAGTCAATACATAAGTTTATGTCCCTATTTGGAGGCATACCAGGAAATGAAACACCTATGGAAACTCAGAAACAACAGGGATAGACTCAATCAAAAGAGATTTTGCTCTAACATCCCAAATATGAGCCAAATAGGCCAAACCACCCTACCAAAATAGTTTCATAGCCCAAAGAATAACACGATCTTTAATCGATTAGTCTTGTACACCCTTTCCCACTCAAACCTTTCCTTCTATGTGATCTATATAGTCACTGTCTTAGCATTACAGTTTAGCAGAGAAAGAAGAGGGGGCCAGCCAAGTCATACCCAAGATCACATCAAAGTCAAGCATGTCAAATATGACTAAAGCTACCCGAGTATGTAGGCCCATAAACAACACAGAAGAATCATGAAATACATGGGTTACTACAACAGACTCACTAAAATGGGTAGCAACATAGAGAGGGGAATCAATGGTATCATAAATCAAATCAAAACCCAGAGCAAATGTCACAGATACCTAAGAATAAGTGGAACTCACATCTAACAACACAATAGCCATCTGATGCAGACAAAAATAATACCTTTGATAACAACATCGGATGCCTCCACCTATGGCCTTCCTGGAAACGCGTAACACTTAGTTATGTCATCATTATGTACATATCTCCTTCCGATTATGTTGCTCCTCTCCCTTCATTACCATTATTTTGCCTCTTCGACCATCCTAATTACCTCATTACTACCCTCTGGATATCCTCTACCATGATTACCTATACCTATAGGGACCATTACACTAGTCTACAACTGAACATGACCAACTGCATGACTGCAAGGGCATTCCTTGTTAAAATTCCCAAACACACCACAATGGGAACAACTATGGTCAAGTGAAGCCCATTAACCCTTAGTAGCAGTGGGCATAGCTGACTGAATAGGACGACATGAATACACTTTCTTACCTAGACCTCTTGAGTACAAACCATTGTACGTACCCACATTCTTGGACTTCTTCGCTAATGCCTTGTCTTGCCCAACCTATCAAAATCCTTCAACCTTTTTCACAAAGTTCGTAACCTCATTGAAACCCTTTCCCGATGAGGTCATATGCATAGACAAAACCTAGAATAAAGAATTTAAACCATTGAGAAATACTCGAATCTTCTCCTCATCAGTGCTCACTAGTTATGTAGCATATTGACATAGGACATGGACCATAGCCTCATAAGCATCCACAATCATGTTACCTTTCTAAAGACTCATAAACTCATCCTTCTTCCTTTCTCTCAAGGTACAAGGTAAACACTTCTCCAGAAACAAGGCACAAAATTGTCCCTAAGTCAATTGGGGCAAGACCAATGAATGAAATTCCACATACGCTATCCACCACTGCTTTGCCTCACCCTAAAGCTAGAAGGTAATAAATTAAACCCTATCTTATGGTGAAACCCAACTTATAAAGTCTCTTGTATCAATTCAAGATGAACTCGAACACATCCCCCCTAAAACCATGAAACACTAGAGGCTTAAGCTTCAAGAACTTAGTCAGCATCTCATGTTCTATACTAGTCATCACATGGCCAAGCAATGGGCAAAAAAAATTTCTAGCTCCCTTATCCTTATCGACCTTAGGAACAGTAGCACCAACCATCTAAATGAGTGAAACTTGAGTAGAGTGGTGCCAGTACCTACCAACCCACTCAGAAAAGTAATTACTTGCTGAACAGTTCCGACATGTATAGAGGGAAGACCTGTAATCCCTGCATGTGTCCTAACATTAGGCTCAACATCATCCTTTATCTATATCTCAACCTCCTGTTCCACAACAAAATACTAAGTTGGGGTGGGGTCACCTCCCTTAGTGCATTAACATTCTAAGCTCAATAGCTTGCTTTTCCACTGGAACTACCACTCATGTGCTATAACATCTAGTGTAAAACATTTGTGGATAGAAGAGTGGAAGAATTAGATACCAATTTGGATCGCCAGATACAAATGAGAATAAAGTGATAGAATGAAGGAAGAAAGAAATATAATTTCCTAAAGTCATGTAGCTTCTTGCAGAAAAGTACAAACGTCTTTGTACCAATTTGTAGGAATCTACTTGCCTTGTTTTGGTATGACATGATCAATGAACCTAGGGATCTGATACCAAGTTTGTCACGACCCAGACCATTACTCACACTAACAATCTGGTGAGAGAACCAAAGTCTAACCTGAAAGACATCCCAACACCATTTAAAACAAACCAAATTCATAATAAATAAAGTAAAACATTTTTTGTTAACTAGAGGATTTAGTCCGTATAAACTCTACTCAATAGTCAAAACATTTAAATGTGGGAAATACCCCTAAGAACTAAAAGTCACCATACTAGAACTCTAAAACAACAAACTTAGGGATGCAACCCCAAAAATAAGCATAACTAAAATCTCAAAGTTATGTGTTTGAACAAATGGATAAGAAAATACGAAAGAATCCATGGTATCCTAAAAGATGATGCCCACCCTTAGATTCACAATCAGGTGTATCTTAACTGAGGTCTCGTATCAACCACTGGAAGTTGCCCTGTACTCAACAAGGAAAAGAAATAGTACAATATCAGTACACAAACCATCATGTACTAGTAGGATCACACGGCCTATCCAAGTTATGAAAGTAAGAAGTCACACAATACAGTAATAGAGAACAATGCATAACATAACAACAAGTATCAAACACATAGAGTCTCAATCACAAGTCATGAAACAACAACACTTAGGTCAAACAATGCATAACTACATGTCCTATGTTATAATTATGCAAATATCACATTTTCTCTTGGAACCACAAATCACACACCTATTCCTCTCACGGAACCCAAAACCAAATTGTTAGTGTATGGGCATGGCACTCGAGCCATCCATAGTTTGTGTATCAGCATGATACCCAAGTCAACCAAAAATCACAAATAATTATTCACAATCACATAGCACAATGAGAAAGACACTTGAAAACCACAATTCACAACCACAAGTCATTTGCATGATATTACATATATGATGACATTTAATATGTCTCCCTACCATGAATTGCACAAATGATACTACAAAGTTGTATACATACATAAATACATAAATCGGATATATACAACGATCAAGTACCTCAAATCAAGCCTCTTGGAAACTCTAAATAACTCGAGTTTTCCCCTTGTTATGTGCCTTGGCTTATTTTTTGTCTAAAATAAATAATATAACAACAATCAATCATAATGGCCTATTAATTTACCAGGATTTTTAATAAATCCTAACACTAGGCCAAAATATGATCATCTTCCCCAACTAAGGGCTCCTTCCTACCGTTGAATCATCCTAAAAACCTTTTAAAACAACAATAACTTAGTTTTTAAGGCTTAAGAAACAATGCATAAGGTTGGGGAGTCAAACTCTTACCTTTGCCGATGAATATATAAGAAAACAAGTCCTAACTGCCCAAAATTACCCCACCCAAGTCTATGAACTCAAACTGCAGAAAATATGGGTTTTAGTGTTGTTTCATACTAAAACATGATTCGGCTCGCTATAGTGGCCCAACCCGCTATTGAGATAACTACTCTTGCTATAGCATTCTTCACACTATGCTACAGCAAAAAGCATCTAGATAAACTTTGATAAAGACCATATTTACCAAAAAAACTTTTTCCTTGACGTCCTGACACATACCTTTCACACCAAGTTCAATTCAGGGATTTCCACCTATCCAAATTTGATTTTGAAAAGCCTTATGGACTCTTGCCTTAGCTATAATAAGATATCAATAAAAAAGAAAAAACCCCAAGTAAGACCCCAGCCATTCCCAGATGGCTCTAGACCTAACCTAGCCCAGATTCCATCGGAGGTTGGCCTAGCAAAATATATTTAATCCACTACCCGAAAAGTTTTTTGATCCAATTTGTATCCTTATCAACCTACTCATAACTACCAAGTCAGGTCACTACAGATGCAACCCCAAAACTTAGAAAACATTAACTAATAGTCTAATGTCTTTGCCCAAAAAGATGGTAAGGAATGTAAAGGAACCTATGGTAGCATAGAAGAGTAGCTTACCTTTGGATTCGATAAAACGCGTCCATTAACTGAGGTGTAATATCAATTATTGGAAGAGGCCCTATACTCAACAAGAAGTGAACAGGTGCATATCAATATTAAACAGTGTACTGATAGGATCTCATGGACAATCCAAATCGTGAATGTAAATAGATAACCACAACATAGTAAACATAGTCAACACATATCATCAACAAATACGAATGAACCCGGACTCCCATTCCATATCGTAAGTTAACATACACATGAAACATGTCCAACATGATCAAATACAAGCCATTGAGTCCAACTCACCTTTCAAGTAACTCATACAACTCAAGGATCCAACATACATACATAACATTATAAAAAAGTAAACCCGATTCACTCATGGAACCACAATTACAGCTACTTGGTTATCTCAAGGAACCCACACACAATATGTAGTGTATTGGCATGGTACCTGAGCAAACCAGAGCTAGAATTCATACCAGGCATGGTACCCAAGTCAACTATTAGTGTTCATATACCGGTATGGTACCCGAGCAACTCATCAATCTCATACAATCATGCAGAACCATAATCATAATAGAAACAAGACTTGAAACCACAAGTAAAGTAAGCTAGTTCATTGCATAAGATTATTAACATGATGTCATTTTTTATGCTCCTTGTGTTTTACACAAGTTGTCACGACCCGATCTGCACCACGGACGTGACACGGCGTACAAGACTCCGAAGAGCCTCATACAAGCCTCATAGCATTCATAACATAAGACATAAGAAAATGGTACAGAATTTAAATACTTTTATCCATACAATTGAAGTCTTTATTTAAAAGCAAGCGGAAGTCTAACTTTGTCTCACATGGCCATCTAATACAACATTCAATCAATAATAGGGTCACTGCCCTTCAACATAGTCTGAAACATAAAATGACATGAAAGAAACTATAAATGAACAACTCTCTCATCCTCGAACCATGAGGACTCACCAAAAGCTTTAGAGCACCTCAACCACCGGAACATACACTTCGTAGAAAATGTAGGAGAAATATAGGTTAGTACAAAAGTGCACTAAGTATGATAGCCATGCAAAATTATGCTAAAACTGACATTTTAGTTGAAAACCATGCAATATGACAAATTTGAAAAACATCATGAAGATTAGTATAAAGTCATAAGTCACGCGCATATTCATCATGGAAACCATTATAACAAAATAGAACCATCATCTTAAGTAACCCTAAGCTATACTTGTGCAATGTAGGAATGGCATCCTATAATACCATTCATACTTAGTACCACTTTGAGCTCACCATAGATAAGGAACATTCATATTCCATAAGTCATGCCAAGGAAAGCAATTCATAATAACAATCCAAGTTATGCATTCATCATTACATTTAGCCTTTAAGTCAACATTGTCAAAAACATCATTATAAGCACATTCATTTCATTAGACATTATGACATTCGAGAAGCACACCATAGCCACTCTCAAAGCCTACTCGTGCAATGCATGGATGGCATCCCATACTACTACCCACACTTCATAGAACCTCTTGAATAACCATAGCACATAACTCACATGATGGGAATAAGCCCTAACCGACATAGACCATGTGAGAAAACAATGGAATCCGATGTCTATCCCACATCGTAAAAGGTTGGTCTACTTGCCTAAGGTAGGACAGGTAAATTTAGCTTAGGTAGATCTACTAGCTTTAACCTATGTCGGAACATAGTTTAGGGATAAAGAAGGTGTTACTTGAAACCCGGCCTAACATGGGAAGAGTTTCCACCTTACAATATCCACTCGGTGCTAAGCATTAAATTCCCATAAAGTAGTTTATTTTCTTTTAACATTATTACACATGAGAGGGATGCCATTGGCCTACCGACCCAAGGTAAATTATTGCACACATGAAAGGTGCCATAAGCCTACCGATTAAAGGTACATTATTAGGATAGCTCATTGAATCCTCATGAAATGGCTACCATTTGGTCTACCGATTCATGGTTCATCATTATAGTAGTTCATAGACTCATCATGAAAGGTCTACCATTGGTCTACCGATTCAAGAAATAGCCTAGAATACTTCATTAATCATTTATGAAAGGGATGCCATTGGCCTACCGATTCAAGGTGTATTAAGTCATGATACTTTTAGTTACACAAGCCTACCAATTCAAGGTACATTATACAATGAGGAAACCTTCCCAACGTGAAATCATCATTCACAGTATATAATTGAGAATAGCCTTTCAATAACAACTCAATTGCATTATAGTCATGATCACATTACTTTTAATATATTCACAAAGAATATACGTAAGCATCATGATTATACAAAATCTCATAATTTGCCCTTAAAGTACCCTGAATCATAATTCACCAACACACCTAGAATTACTACAATTAGGCATGGATAATGACATAATTCAAGTAATTAAACTACTACAAGAACAATTCCATAATATTCATCTTACTACAATTCACCCACATCACAAAGTCATAAATTAGGGTTATGGGGAATTCATGGATTCATGGAAGATTTTATCATAAAACAACAATTCATTCATAATATATGATAATTAAATCATTGAAAACGTTTTTAGGAAGAATCTATGAATTGGAGTGAAAACCCTTGGTTTTGGAGTATTTTCTTCTTTGAAATTGAAAGTTTGAAAGCTCCATGGAAAAAAACTTTCCATGAATCAAGACTACCATACCTTAGATGAAGAAATCCAACCAAAATTGTGTGAGAAAGCCCCCTACTTCAAGCCCTAACTTGATCTTCTTCTTATTCTTCAATGGAGTTTTTGGGAGAAAACTTTAAAGGGTAAAGGTGGTTATGATTTGGGTAGTTGAGATTTATGAAATATATGAGGTGGTTAATGACTTAAAAGTACTTATATAAGTCTAAATAATCAATATAAAACGACCTCACTTCAAACTAACCTCAAAAGGAATTACCTAATTTGCCCCTCCCTTGGCAGAGACAAGGCAACTTGTTGCAGGCATGACTCACGCCCATGACCCACGGACCCTGGATGGGTCTACGCCCCATCCTATAGGTTCGTGGGTAGTGGTCTGCAACTCTTCATTTTGGTTCTTGACCTACGGCCAAGAGCTACGGGGCGTGGATGGACCTATGCCTAGTAGGTCCCATCTATAGGTCACAACTTTTTGGCAGCTTGGGCAATTTTGGGGAGTCTTGGGGGTTAGGCTTTAGGTCCTCCTCAAGGACCCTTGGTTGGTCCTTGGGGGTCATACCTTGATGTTTAACCCCTAAACCCATCAACCTAAGTTCGGGAAACCATTTTACACTTTTAAACCCCACATCAAACTCAAAAACTCTCACGTAAGGCACTAGTTTCACCTACTAGTTTTCTGGGTGTTACATTATCTCCCCCTTGGGAACATTCGTCCTCGAATGAAATTTCTAAATACTTCTTGAAATTAAAGACTCAAGACTAGCAGCCCATTATGCATGAAACATCATAACAATGCACAGAATAAGGAGGAAACATCAACTCCATCTCAATATACTCAATGCAACACAAGGATGTAGAAACTACATCAACAACCCATTATGCATGAAAACTTCAACATTTCTCATTGCATTGGAGGAATTACCTTCTCCAACTCAAAGCATGCTCATTCTAACTTAAGAAGCAAATTATGCAATTACTCATAAAAGCACATTTAAGCATGTTCAACAATTCATTTCATGAAGCATATAGGCAACTCATACTAAATGTACATCAACATGAGGAATACAAATCATGAAAACTCATTTTCTTTTTAAATAATAATTTCATCAAGAACATGCACAACATAAAGAGACCATGGAAACATAATCACACATGACTCCAAAACATGAAACAAGCCACAAGGAACTCTTTGTCTTACACTTAAACAGGAATAGAAGGAAGAGAATGAGGATATCGGGATTTCTCATTGGCCCTTGGCCTCCCAAGTAGCACCCTCAACTAAAACCCTTACTAAAATACCACTCCTCAATATTCTCATGGAAGCACTTCCTAACTCTTCTATTTCTTAACTTGTCGGTCTAAGATCCCAATCGGTACTTCTAAATTAGAGAGGTTCTCATTAAGGAACCTTACCAACACCACTCAAGGTCTCATATGTGCCTACCAAATCGAGACTAAACTTCTCAAACTCACTACACCTCTTAAGGTGAGAATTTCGGGCCAATCCAAATCATGAACATCTGGAACACTCAACGACCTTACAATCTAAGCACATAATCTCCCCCTTGGGAGTAAACCTACACAGAATTTTCTAAGCACCATTTCTTTCAACTTCTAAGGTTGGCCCAAGTTATCATTAATCCTTCACACAAGATGATTCTACACCATGGAGTATTACACTTCTACTCTCTTTTAAAGGAGTCTACTCACTCAACATCTCTAGGCATCACTTAAACACCATTATTCATCAAATCCTCCAACACACCCTAAAGCTCATCATGACTAAGTTGGGTTCTACCAACAAAACACATCGCCATAAAGCAACCCATTTATACCAAAGAATATCATCTAAATCTATCATATCAAGCCTCATATAGTCATACAGCCATAATTATCATCACTACTAACTGTATCTCCCTCGATCCTTATAGCATGAGCCCTTTGATTTGTCATATCCTAAAGACTATCGGATAAGGAATAGGAGAGAGACCTTATAGAGATAAACTCTATGGCACGACTTAGAGAATGAAGAAGTGAGATTTTCCTAACATCCAATAGCCTCCTATTCATAAATGTGGCGCGCTTCACACTATGAACAAGACTCTACTAGATATGCTTTGAGACAACCCTATAACCATCCCAAAATCTTGTGCTCTAATACCATATTTGTCATGACCCGAGCCTATACCTCGGACGTGACACGCTGTGCAAGACTCCAAAGAGCCTTATACAAGCCTCATAGCATTCATAACATAATACATTAGAAAATGGTACTGAATTTAAAAAACTTGTATTCATACAATCGAAGTCTTTATTTAACAGCAAACGAAAGTCTAACCATGTCTCACATGGCCATCTAATACAACTTTTAATCACTAATGGGTCACAGCCCTTTAACATAGTCTGAAACATAAAATGACATAAAAGAAACTAGAAATGAACAACTTTCTCCTACTCAAAACATGAGGACTCACCAATAGCTTTGGTGAAGTCAATCCAAGCTTTGAACAATAGAAGATCACCTCAAACATCAAAACCTACACTTTTTAGAAAATGTAGAAGAAGTATGGGTTAGTACAAAAATGCACTAAGTAGGATAGCCATGCAAAAATCATGCTAAAAAGGACATTTTAGTTGAAAACCATGGTATATGACAAGTTTGAGAAACATCATGAAGTTTAGTATAGAGGCATAAGTCACAAGCATATTCATCATGCAAACCATTATAACATAATAGAACCATCATCTTCAGTAACCCTAAGTTTTGCCTGTGCAATGTAGGAATGGCATCCCATAATACCATTCATACTAAGTACCACTTTGAGGCCACCATAGAAAAGGAACATTCATATTCCATAAGTCATGACAAGGAAAGAAATTCCTAATAACAGTCCAAGTTCAGCATTCATCACTACATTTATCCTTTAAGTCAATATTCTCAATAACATCATTATGAGCACATTCATTTCATTAGACAGTATGACATTCAAGAAACACACCATAGCCACTCTCAAAGCCTACTCGTGCAATGCATGAATGGCATCCCATACTACTACCCACACTTCACAGAACCTCTTGAATAACCATAGCACATAACTCACATGATGGGAATAAGCCCTATCCGACATAGACCATGTGAGCAAATAATGGAATCCGATGTCTATCCCACACCGTAAAGGGTTGGTCTACTTGCCTAAGGTAGGATCGGTAAATTTAGCTTAGGTGGATCTACTAGCTTTAACCTATATAGGAACATAGTTAAGGGATAAAGAAGGTGTTACTTGAAACCCGGCCTAACATGGGAAGAGTTTCCACCTTACAATATCCACTCGGTGCTAAGCATTAAATTCCCATAAAGTAGTTTATTTTCTTTTAACATTATTACACATGAGAGGGATGCCATTGGCCTACCGACCCAAGGTAAATTATTACACACATGAAAGCTGCCATAAGCCTACCGATTAAAGGTACATTATTAGGATAGCTCATTGAATCCTCATGAAATGGCTACCATTTGGTCTACCGATTCATGGTTCATCATTATAGTAGTTCATAGACTCATCATGAAAGGTCTACCATTGGTCTACCGATTCAAGACATAGCCTAGAATACTTCATTAATCATTTATGAAAGGGATGCCATTGGCCTACCGATTCAAGGTGTATTAAGTCATGATACTTTTAGTTACACAAGAAGAGGATATCCTAAGCCTACCAATTCAAGGTACATTATACAATGAGGAAACCTTCCCAACGTGTAATCATCATTCACAGTATATAATTGAGAATAGCCTTTCAATAACAACTCAATTGCATTATAGTCATGATCACATTACTTTTAATATATTCACAAAGAATATACATAAGCATCATGATTATACAAAATCTCACAATTTGCCCTTAAAGTACCATGAATCATAATTCACCAACACACCTAGAATTACTACAATTAGGCATGGATAATGACACAATTCAAGTAATTAAACTACTACAAGAACAATTCCATAATATTCATCTTACTACAATTCACCCATATCACAAAGTCATAAATTAGGGTTATGGGGAATTCATGGATTCATGGGAAGATTCTATCATAAAACCAAAATAAAATAACAATTCATTCATAATATATGATAATTAAATCATTGAAAATGGTTTTAGGAAAAATCCATGACTTGGAGTGAAAACCCTAGGTTTTGTAGAATTTTCTTCTTTGAAATTGAAAATTTGAAGGCTCCATGGAAGAAAGCTTTCCATGAATCGAGATTACCATACCTTAGATGAATAAATCCAACCAAAATCGTGCGAGAAAGCCCCCTACTTCAAGCCCTAACTTGATCATCATCATCATCTTCTTCTTCTTCTTCTTCTTCTTCTTCTTCTTCTTCTTCTTCTTCTTCTTCTTCTTCTTCTTCTTCTTCAATGGAGTTCTTGGGCGAACATTTTAGGGGGTTAAGGTGGTTATTATTTGTATAGTTGAGATTTATGAAATATATGATGTGGTTAATGCCTTGAAAGTACTTATCTAAGTTAGAATTACCTAATTTTCCCCTCCCTTGGCCGAGACTAGGCAGCTTGTTGCAGGCATGACTCACGCCCATGACCCATGGACCGCGGGTGGGTCTACGACCCATCCTGCAGGTTCATGGGTGGTGGTCTTCAAATCTTCATTTTGGTTCTTGACCTACAATCTAGAGCTACGGGGCGTGGGTGGACCTACGCCTAGTAGGTCCCTTTCGTAGGTCACAACTTTTTGGCATCTTGGACTATTTTGGGGAATCTTGGGGGTTAGGTTTTAGTGTCCTCCTCAAGGACCCTTGGTTGGTTCTTGGGGGGTCGTACCTTGACGTTTAACCCCTAAACCCCTCAATCTAAGTTTGGGGAACCATTTTACACTTTTAAACCCCACATCAAACTCAAAAACTCTCACGTAAGGCCCTAGTTTCACCTACTAGTTTTTCGGGTGTTACACAAGTGATACTATAAAGCAGTATATAGATGCATGGATACATAAATTGGAAAATATGAAACCATCACCTACCTCGAACGAAGCCTCTTGGAAACTCTAAAGAACTCGAGTTATCCCAATTTGAAGTGCCTTAGCATTTTCTTGGTCTAAAATAGTAAATAAACAATACAATCAATCAATCAAAAATGATCTAAAAATACCTGGATTATCACCAACTCCTAACTCAAGCCTGTTCATGATCATTCCCCCCAATCCATGGCTTTTTCCACAATCAAATCAACTCAAAATTCTTTTAAAATCCTAATTTTCACAACATACATTATTCCTTTGATGTCATAAACTATCCTCTTTCATGCGAAAATCAATTTCGGGAGTTTTTGTCATCCGAATTTTATTCTTTGAAGCTCTACGGGTTTCTTAATGTCTTGGCTACTATAAAATATAAACCAAGCCTACACACTCCACTAACCTTGCCTACAATTTTTAATTCACTACCCGAAAAGTTTACTAGCTTGATTTCTTTCACCATTGGCTAGTCATAACGACTAGGATGGGTTGTTACAATATATACCAATATACCCATTTCTCATCCCCAAGAGATCAAATAAGAAAATTAGGCTAAAATAGAAAAGAGGGCAGTATATGAATCCTTGAACAAGTGAGGGTACTTGTCTCACATTTCACTCTTGGTCTCTTAAGTAACCTTTTCAACCGGGCAATTTTCTCACTAGACCTTTACTGATTTGATCTAATTTGTCCTCAACTTACGGACACCTGATTAAGAATCACAACGGGTTCCTCTTCATGCTGCAAGTCCTTGTCTAACATATTGAGTCCCGCTTGATGATATAGTCCCCATCCCCGTGGTAGTTCTTTAACATGGATACATGAAAACTGGACAGACCTTAGAAAAGTTCCATGGCAGTGCTAACCTGTAAGTTACTTGCGCCACCCCATCTAGAATTTCAAATGGAGCAATGTAGAGAGGGCTAAGTTTTTCATTCTTAACAAACATCATAACTCCTTTCATAGGTGAAATCTTTAACAATACTTATCCGCAACCTAAAAAGTCATATTTGGTACCTTATAATCCACATACTCTTTATGCCTACTCTAGGCTACCAATAAATAAGCTTGAATACCCCCTCACCCTTTCATGGGCTTTCTTAACCAAATCAACGTCCAAAGGTCTCACATCACAAGCCTCAAACAAACCTATAGGTAATGTGCATCCCCTCTCATAAAATGCATGAGATTGTACCATATTAATGTTTGAGTGATAAGTTTTATTGTAAGATAACTCAAATAAGGGAAAGAACTATCCTCTCCCCTAAAGTCAATCACACACTCTCAAGTTGTCTTCGAGTACCTGAATTGTCCTCTCTGACTGACCGTTAATATGTAGATTAAAGGTTGTGTTGAAAGTGAGTTGAGTGCCCAACGCCTCATGCAACTTACCTAAAGACAAATGAGTATACTCATTGCCACGGACCAAAATGATAGAAATCTTAGACGATTGTTTAATCCACTCTAAATAGAATAAAGTTGAGTGATTTAGTCAGCTTATCTACATTGACCAAAATTTAGTTATACCTTCCCAAGGTTTTAGGTTGTCCCACTATGAAATCAATGGCCATCCTTTCCCACTTCCACTAGGGAATAGGCATTTTCTAAAGTAAACTTGCAGGCCTTTGATGCTCATACTTTACCTGATGACAATACTAACATTTGGAAACATAATATGTGATGTTCATCTTCATCTTGAGCCATTAATAAAGCTGCCTCAAGTCACCATACATCTTCGTCACACCCAGATGAATATGGTACCAAGAACCATGAGACTAAACAAACACTATCTGGATCAAGTCACCAACCCAAGGAATACAAATCCTTCCTCTAAAATTGAGCACACCTTCCGTGAGTGGAATCTTTGGTCTCCCTAGATAATCTTATTCCTTAGCTTATTCAACTTCTCATCCTTAAACTTCTTAGCCTTGATTTCCTCTATAAATATGGGCTTAACCTAATATTGTCTAACACCCCACCCTTCTCAGATATAGCCAATTGAATTAACTTAGACTCCTAAGCCTGAATCTATATGGCCAAGGGTGGATGAGACACCTCCAATATGCCCATACAAACCATTTTCTGGCTCAACCAGTTGATTAACATTTTAAGGGCACTTCATCCAATTCTAAGTGTCAACGATCGCTAGTCAGTATAAAACCCAACTAAATGAGTCACAGGAATAAAAGTTATCAAATAAAGACATCATTCAAATCTGAGAGTGACACGAATGGGGGGTTTTGGTTTGGAATTATCAACTACAAACAGTGGCAAAATAACAATAATGAGATGGGTTCTTGGGATGTGATTCGATTATAGGCTAATATAGGCAAATGGTTAATTTCAACTATTAGAAAATAGCTAGATATTACTGAGTAATCTAGGCTATAGAGGAGATAAACTTTCTCTCGAATAATTTACCCAGAATCAAGTTGATTTCTCTCGAACATCAACAAGCATGCAAAATAAATATAGCCCACACCTTAGTCTATTCACTATCTCGAGCTGAATATATGGAATTGGGTTTAGGATTCACTCTCTCGAGCTGAACCCAGGTCAACCCAATACCCACAGACCATCAATCGATAAGTTTAGTTTTAAAACCTCTCTCTCTCTAGCAAGCCAAAAACACAAGGGTAGAACTGCATTTGCAACTACAATTCTTAAATTAAACCACAATTAATGATTGAACTCACTTCTAAATAGCATTTAAACTAAAAATTAGCAATACCCATAAACTATCAGCCCATAATCACACCCCAAGAATTGGGGTTTTAGCTAGACATCATAAAAATGTAAAAACAGTTACCAAATTGATTATCCATCAACTAGGTAAGTGTAGATTCGCCCTTATAATGCTCCAATTCAAAGAATCTCAAAGACCCACTTCCAATTTCTCAAAAGTGAAAACACTTCAATTATTCAAAACTTAGGAAACACTAGAGAAAATTGTCTCCCCAGTTCAAAACTCAATAATAGACTAAAAATATATGAGCTAACTAAATGTTCAAAAATGAATTTATAGTTGCCAAAAATGTGCTGCAAAGGGTCACTGGGCGAACTAAGTTGGGCTCATCGAACCACTCGGTGAACCGTCCTTTGGTCATTTCCACCACCCTTCTACCTTGGAATTCAGTATCCTTAAGGTCTGTGACTTCGAACGATCCAACACTACATCGTGGAACCACTCGGCGATCCACCGACTGCTCCTTTCTCTCACCAACTTGGTTCTTTCCTTCAAGGCTTGGCACACTAGAACTTTAGGCGGTCAAGTAGCCATTTGGCAACTCGCCAAGTGGACTTGGTGATCACCAGGCTTGCTTTTCTTCATTTTTTGAGCTTGCTTTGTTCCTTTTTGCAAATTAGTGTCCTTACTTTATTCCTCAATCCATATACCTGGAAATCAAGGGTTTTACATCAGTTATTGGCATAAAATAAGCATTTAAGGACACTAAATCTATATAAATAAAACCTTAAATGAGTGCATATCTCTAACTCATCATGTGTCTGCCTTAACATTGGCCTTCCTTATATGATACTAAATGAATACATCATAATCCTTGCGTAATTCCATCCATCTCCTGTGTCTCGGATTCATATCCTTCTGAGTGAACATATGTTGTAAACTATGGTGTTCAGTGAATACCTCACATTTGACTACATAAAGATAATGCCACCAGATGTTGAGAGCAAACACTACCATTGCGAACTCCAAATCTTGGGCTGGGTAGTTCCTCTTATGGACATTCAACTTTCTAGAAACATAAGCTATAACATTCATTCCCTACATCAACATAGCACCAAATCAAAAATATGAAGCATCACAATAAGCAATTAAGTCCTTACCTTCTACCGTTAATACCAGAGAAGCATCATGATGAACAATAAAGTCCTTACCTTTTCCTGGTAATGTTAGCATAAGCAACATATTCAAAAGCTTCTTGAGCTTTTGGAAACACTCTTCATACTTATCTAACCACTCAAATAGTGTCTCCTTTTGAGTCAACATGTTCAAATGAGTAGCAATAGAAGCAACGTTTTCACAAAGTTGCAGTAGTAGCTAGCAAGACCCACAAAACTACTAACTTTTGTCACAAAGATAAGCCGGACCCAATTCTTAACTGACTCAGTATTTTTGGGGATCTACCATCACCCGTTCTTTCAAAACCACATGCCCAAGAGAGGCAACTAAGGCCAGCCAAAATTCACACTTAGAGAATTTAGCATACAATTTCTATTTATCAGGATACCCAAAATGATATGAAGGTGATCTATATGCTCCTCCTTTCCCATGGAGTAGATCAAGATATCATTAATAAACACAATAACAATGAGAATCCAAGAATGGTTTACATACCCTATTCATCAAGCTCATAAATGGTGTAGGCGCATTGGTCAACCCAAACGACATTATCAAGAACTCATAGTGCCCATATCAATTCCAGAAGAAATTTTTGAGTATGTCATCAAGCCTAATCTATAACTGATGGTACCCGACCTAAAGTCAATTTTAGAGAAAATAGAAGCACCATACAACTAGTCAAAAAAATCATATTTATGTGGTATAAGGCACTTGTTCCGAATAATAACCCTATTCAACTATTGTAAATCGATGCACATTCTGAAGCTACCATCCTTCTTCTTCACAAACAACATAGAAGCACCCGAATGAGAAGCAATAGGATGAAAAATCCATTATAAAACAATTCTTGAAGTTGAGTGTTGAGTTCTCTTAACTCAGTCAGAGCCATACGATAGGGAGGGACAGAAATTGGTCGAGTGCTCAGCTTCAAATCAATACAGAAGTCTATATCCCCATCCAAAGGCATACAAGGCAGATCTATAGGAAACAACTTTAGAAATTCTTAAACCATGGGAATAGACTCAAGCAAAAGAGACTTTGCACTAACATAACGAAGATGGGCCAACTAGGCCAAACAACTTAGCCCCACTAGTCTTCTAGCTTGAATAAAGGACACGATCTTTAATGGCTTAGGCCTCCATACCCTTTCCCATTCAAATCTTTCCATACCCTAGATCTCTAGAGTCACTGCCTTAGCATTATAGTTTAACATAGAGAAATGAGTAGACATCCAAGTCATACCCAAGATAATGTCAAAACATAGCATATCCAATATGGCTAAATCTTCCCAAGTTTGTAGACCTATAAACATCACAAAACAATCACGATATGCATGGGTTCCTACTATAAATTTCCAAATAAGGTAGCAACATAGATAGGGGCATTAAGGATGTCACAACTTAAAACAGGTCTCATAGAAAAATTAACATATACATATGAATAAGTAGAACCATAATTGAGCAACACAATAGTTATCCAATCACATTCAAAAATAATATATGTTATCACATCATCTGATGCCTTAGCCTCTGATCTACCCAAAAAAGTTTAAAACTGAGCTCTATCGTCAGCGCGAGCAACCCCCTTACTAGGCTTCACTTCTCCCCTCCTTGCATTATCAATTCCTTGGTCTCCACGGTCTTCCTGATTACCTCATTGCCTAACCTATTGATGTCCTCTACCATTATTACTTCCCCTTGCTGGAACCATTGCTCTAGTCTCGTACATAAAGTGGCCAATAGTCTATCTCTAAGGGCATTCCTTCTTAAAGTGTCCCAGCTCACCACACTAAAACATCCATAGTTAAGTGAGGGCTTGTAGGCTTAGGCATAAAAAGCTCCTTGACCGCCCTGAGTTAGAGACTATTACGGAACCCTTAAGTGACTACCTATAAAAGAGGTCAAAGCTGACTGAATCGGACGAGCTGAATACACCTAAGGACCAGAACCCTTAGAATATGAACCACATTAGTTGCCCATACTACTGGACCTCTTAGGAAATGTCTTATCCTATTGAGCTTATCGAACTCCCTCTATATTTTTCACAAAATCAATTAGCTTATTGAAGCCCTTACTTGCATAGGCCATGTGCCAGAGAAAACATAAACTCAAAATTCAAACCTTTGACGAACAAGAGAATATTCTCCTCCTTAGTGTTTAGTAACCACGTAGCATAATGAAATAAGGCATGGAACTTAGCCTCATAAGCAACCAAAGTCATGTTGCCCTGCTCAAGGTCCATAAAGTCATTTTTTTCAATTTCTTAGAGTACGAGTCACATATTTATCAAAGAATAAAGCATGAAACAATGTCCAAGTTAGTGGAGGCATAGCTGATGATCGACATTCCACAAATGCTATTCACTATTGCTTTGCTTCAACCAAACGTTGAAAGTCACGAACTCAACCCCATGCGGTTGCAATTTACCCAACTTATGAAGCCTCTCATAGCAGTCCGAGATGAATTGTAAGGCATCCTTACTCTCAAAACCACGAAAAGCGAGAGGCTTAAGTTTCATAAACTTGGTCACCATCTCATGTCTAGTGTTTGTCATCACCGGGCCAAGTAATGGACGGAAGAGTGTCTTAGTTTCCAAGTCTCCATCCCTCTAAGTCACCGTAGTAGCAATAGGACGAGTAATTGGAACCTGTGTAGCTTGCATAGTGGGAGTCACTCTAGTACCTACCAACCCATTTAAAAAGGCTAACACTTGTTGAATATGTTCAAAATCTATAGGGGGATGACTTACAACCTCTGCATGCATTCTCACCTCTGGTTCAGCCTCATCCTTAATATTTATCTCAACCTCTTCTTCCACATGATCTTGAGGGTGGCTGGGTCACTTCATATGGTGTTTCCCAGGTGGGTGTTTCCCTTCGTCTACCCCTGACCTTGCCCCCATCTCTACCTCTATATCAGTCATGCCCTCTCATTGTTGGCTCCACCATTGACACTATAATTGGAGCTATTGCCCTTGCACTGTTGTAATTTGTGTTAACCATTAACAAATAGAAAATTGTAACAGGTTTGATACCAATATGGATCACCAGATATCAATTGAATAAAGTTATAATAGCACGAAGGAAGAATGACATAGGATTTTCCTAAAGTCATGTAGCCTTTTGCAGAAAAGTAAAGATGTCTTCATACTGTTCCTTAGGATTCTACTAGAATCATTTTGGTATAACGAGATCAACGCACCTAGAGCTCAAATACCAACTTTGTCATGACGAACCCGTCGTGAGTGACCCCTACACTAAACCACCCGTGGCATAACCAACTACCAACCCAAAATTAACCCAACAAATAATCTTTACAACCAATTCATGATAAATAGCAAGAGACAGTCTTAAGAACAAGTAACAATTTGAGTCCCTATAAACTCATTTAATAGTCAAACATTTGCAAAAATAAAACCCTTAGAAGTGAAAGTCGTAGTACCAAAACATTAAATAAGTCAAGAATAGGAATGCAACCCCGAAACGTAGAAAACATGAACTAATAGTCGAATATCTTTTCTTGAAAAGACAGGCAAGGAAATGTAGAGGAACCCATAGCAACATGGAAGAGTAGCTCACCCTTAGATTCAAAGTCAAGCATCCTTTAACTGAGGTCTCGTATCATACACTGAAATATGCTAGTAATATACAAGAAAAGAATAGGTACAATATAACTACACAACCATAGTATATTGATAGGATCACGCGGTGAGTCCAAAACATAAATGTAAACAGAGAACCATAACATATTAAACATTGTCAACACATATCATCAATAAATATGAAACAACCCGGACTCCCGATCCTTGTCCTAAGTGAACATAAATATGAAAAATATCTCGGATGATTACATACAAGACTCATGGAACCACAATTACACATACTTGGTTTTCTCAAGGAACCCATACAAAAAGCGTTAATGTATTGGCACGATACCCAAGCCAACTAGAGTTATTATTCATACCAGGTATGGTACCTGAGTCTATCACTAGTGTTCCTATATCGACATGGTACCCGAGCCAACCAAAAATCATGCACAATCATAATCACAATGAACAATAACACTTGAAACCACAAGTAAAGTACACAAGTTCATTGCATAAGATTATCAATATGATGTCATTTCATATGATCCCTGTGATTTCCTCGACATGCATTACAAAAGTGATACTATAAAGCAATATACATGCATACATACATAAATTGGAAAATATACAATCATCACCTACCTCAAATCAAGCATCTTAGAAACTCTAATGAGCTCGAGTTTTTTCCTTTTGAAGTGTCTTAGCTTGTTCTTGGTCTAAAATAATCAATAGACACAACAATCAATCACAAATGTCCTAATTATATCTGGATTATCACCAATTCCTAACCCCAAGCGATTTCATGATCATTCCACCCAATTTAAGGTTTTTCTACAATTAAATCATGTCAAAGCACTCCCCCAATAGTAATATCCTAGATTCGTTAAGAATAAATATTTGGTGGAAAATTGAGTGTGAACAGCCTTCATTCTCCCTTCTCAACCTCAAGAACAATTATGCAAAAAATACAAGGTTTTGGGACTTTTTATGCATACAATCTTGACTTACCCCGTTATAGTAGATTAACCTGCTATAGCGCCTGCACGCTACCGCTATAGAGATCCGATGTATGCTATAGTAGATTACACAAACTTTAGAGCATTAGAAATTCCTAAATATCCCATTTTTCACAATATACCTTCTTACCTTGACGTCCAAAACTATTTTCTTCACATCAAGATCGATTCTGGATTTTTTCTCACCCAAATTCAATTTTGTGAAGCCCTACTGGTTCCTTAATGTATTCGCTATTAGAAAATATATAACAAACCTAGATAATTCATCCCACTCATTCCTAGATGGACCTATACCTTACCTCGCTCAGATTCTATCTGAGATTAGCGCAACCTATAATTTTTAAGTTACTACCCGGAAAGCTTTCTGGCCTGATTTCTTTCACCAAGGCCTAGTCATAACAATTAGGATAGGTCGTTACAAAATATTATACCAATAAAATAAACATATAGTTGAGATGAGTTACTCGACATATATTTTATGGTGAAAATAAAATATAGTTTCTTACTGTTATTTTGATCCAAGAGAAGCAAAATTTTAACTTACAAAATAAATAATTGTATAGATAAATTCTAGAAGATATAAAGTAGATAATAATTCATATATACAATGTGGGAACATACATTGCACCAATGAAAATAAAGGATCTTAAAATGGGTTGAAATGTGAAATTTAATTTGGCTCAATTGAAAATTCTTTTAAAATGAGTTAAGACTTGAATGGGTTGATATTGACCCAATAAAAATTATTTTGAGCTCAACCCATAAAATTATGGACGGATTATCTATATTTGGGCTCATTTTGACATTTCTACTTTTAGCGACCATTTCTGTGGTTGTTGATAGTCATTTTCTTGTAAACAACAATAATTCCCTTGCTTTTGGTATGGCAAGTCGGAATGTAATATATAAATCGATCAATCCCGCTCAATTCAACTGATCGCCCTACACCGATTGAGATTGGAGTGTACCGAATCAATCGCTAGATACAGATAAAAAGGATTTAAATACATATGATGAGTTACAACAATTATTACAAAAGTTCTTGACCAACAAAAAGAGTTTTTTGTACCGGTCTTTTAGGTTAGGAACCTACCATGATATTATATGGTCAATACTTTTGACTAACATTAGAGAGTAGTTCTTGTTATTTTATTTTTTTTTCTGAGAGGGGAAAGGCATATTGTATAGCTAAATTAGTAGATCATTTTGCTCAAGGATAAAACTTTTATATTCTTGTCTATCATATATTTATGATTTTGTTTTAAAAAATGAAATCTCAATTTTAGCAGTAATTAATGAATTTGAATGTTTACATATTGTTCTAGTTTAGTTAAGTATTTGTTAATCATGGAAATTGTTATTATTAATATTAGAGCCTGGGTAAATGACACATAACACTTAAAAGTTGAACACATTAGGTATAGTGTTTACCTCTGTAATTTTTGATAAGCAGAGTCATATGTTGGTCATATTTTTGAATGCTAATACATTTAAAAAATAAAAATAAATAAAAAAACTTAAAGATGAAAAAATATTCTTATCTAAATCATAGTTAAAAATTTAGTTTCAACCTCAATTCATGAAATCTTTCAAGCTCAATCTTTTTCTTGTAGCTGGATTTTTTTAAACCTCATTACATTGACTTACAAGTATATAAGTCCTTTATTTGTCTGTGAATTATATATATACACAAAGAATAAGTAAATATTTATGTAGTTTGATATGAAATAAGAACTTAGTAGAAAAACTAATGACATTCTATATCAAGCATCATCAATTCAGTTTAATAGAAAAAATAATATTTATTCATGATTTACTTGAAGTAGAAAATTTGTACATATTCTTATAAATATAGATCAACATTAAAAGAGAAAAGAAAATTAAAGACATATATGTTTTTTTTTCCTTTTCTCGCAACAGTTTAGCTATATCTCTCGGATTTACCATGTTTCAAGCATCAAGAGTCTCAATTTTGACTGTCTTGGTGCTAATGTTAAAACAAAATAAAAGTGCATCGCCATAGTTGATTAATGCTAGATAAACTCTACATATAATGCATGTTTTTCCACTGACACTAAAGCTTTCTACTATAGAGTGTTCAATTCGAACAATAACGAATTGTCAGTGTGACACATAAAGAGAGTTAAAATATGAATTTAAATCCATTTTATAGAAAAAATAAAGTACCAAGAAAGCTTACCAAGCTCTTTAGGGATAATATTTTGTCTATTAAATTAAGATCAACATATCCAGCAAATAAAGATTTTTACAGTTTTTACTAATTTTTAAAGCCTGACCTATTGCAGAAAAAATAGATGATAAAGTTAGTTGATTGCAAAATCATAAAGATAACAATATTTTTATGTTTATTATTATTTGACATTCAAATCTCATTGGCCTAACTAACTTTAATTTGTGTCACATAAGACCCATTAAATAGGATGAATGTTTCCTATAAGTATTTTATCATTCCAAAAGTTTAAATCCAAGATTTCCCTAGTTTAAGGTGAGATATTCTTTCTGAGAAGAAAAATGTGCTTATAAGACAAATCTTTAGGCATCGGAGCATAATAGAACCTTGTATTAATCTTTGGTCTTAAACACTATAAAGAATAAAAGTGTATACTCTTTCAAATTTTCAGAAGTCAATGTTAGGAGCCCAATTGGATCAAGTCCACCTTGAACGGTCCAACCCCCTAATGGCACATACATCTTAGGCATAAAGATATGCCCAATTAGGATCAAATTCTTCTGCATTTTCCAAACTTAAAAAGAATAATGTAACTAAACGTCAGTTGTATTAACACTCATAAATTAGATTTAAATTTTTCTTTTCACAAAAACCTTATACAAAAGATCAATTCAGATCATAAAATATCTTGCATTATTGCAAATTTAGGAAAAGGTTATATGCCAAGCGAAATGATGTAGGATGTTCTGACAGAAATTTTAGTGTGTTTTAATGGCTTGAACATGTAACTTATAGATCTCAATAATTTCATAAACAAATATATTTATTTTATAGAAAATAAAGTCACACTTGTGCATGTGTAATTCCTTGAACTTCCACATTTTCTCCTTTTTCAATTTGTAATGGATTAGCTCAACCTTTTACTTTCTCATGATTTATAATTCTTTAACGGGACATTAGACCAAATATTGGCCACTAGGATCAATTAAAAATTTACAAGAAATAGTTTGAAATGCAGACCATCCTTTGTAGTTGGCCTCTATTGCAACAACATTTGATTCATTGACTCATCTCCATAAAATTCTTCAATTCTTGCTAGGATCATAAAAAGTCTTTGACGTATAAAAACTTTCATAATTCATTTTCAATTCATGCCATCCATCGATTATTAAATCGTTCAGAATGTACCTATCATTTTTTGTGTCGTGGGTATTAATTGTGTAGTAGTTAAACCTAATATCATCAAGACTAATTTTGTCACGCCCTAAACTCAAGGGGCGCAACTGGCTCCTAGTGCCAGAACTCAAGCCCGAGCCGACCCTGCTGAACCATTTGCTACTAGCACATGGCAGCCACACGAAATCAAGAAAATAAACAATTATATCTCGGCTTAAAATTAAGCCATCGGTCGGCAAGGCCCCTGTCAACAGATCTATAAAAGAAACAGCCACTCCCAAGAGTTCATGTAAAGAAATAGCCAACTAGCACAGAAGTCCTGATTGGGCCGTCGAGGCCACCATAATTTCTATAACGAAACTGAAAGCAAGTATATATCATAAAAATACATCAAACAGCTAATAAGTAGCAGCAAACCAACAAACTAGGCCAGCATGGCCATAACGTAGTTGTACACCCCAACACTAGTCTGCAAGTCTCTAAGAGTAGTAAAGATTGGCAGGACAGGGCCCCAGTCTACCCATAAAAATATATACAACAAAAGTTAACAAACCTCCCAACTCTGGCAACTCCGGAGGAAAGGTGCTAGCCAACCAGATAGAAGTCCTTCGTTATGCTGAGGAGCTCTACTGGGACGTCTGTCGGGTCTTGCATACATGAATGCAATGCCCCCAGGCAATATGGCGTCAGTACAAAATAATATATAGAGTATGAAAGGCTATAGACTAAATAAGTAAGTATCATAATATGCTAAAAGCAATCAGGTAAGGAAATCAAATTTAGATAAGCATGCTAACCCACTACTGAATCTAAAAAATACAATAATGATCAAACAGCAACCTAACCAAGCCCCCATAAGCTCGGTAGGTACAAACAACATACCCCCTACCTAGGCCCCCATAAGCCTAGAAGGTGCCAAATCAATCTACATAACCCTATCGGTAGCCCTTTGTCTTTGTAAGAAGTCACATAGCCCTTTTTGGAAACGATATAGCCCCGTAGGCAGCGCATAGCCATCTTAGGCAACATCATAGCTCTGTGGGCAGCACGTAGCCCTCTTTTGCATCACAAAGCCCTATAGGCAACACATAGCCCTCTTTGGCATCAAAATAGCCACGTAGGCAACACATAACACTCTTTGGCATCAATATAGCCCCGTGGGCAACACATAGCCCTCTTAGGCAATAACATAGTCCTATGCAGTTCATAGCTCAACAGCTAACCACAATAGCCCCAAGGGCGACAACAAACAATTGAATAAGCTAAAGGTGAGCAATTTAGCTATAAACAATATATATATATATATATATATATATATATATATAGTTTCTAAGTCGTTCCTAACTTGGGGTCATTCTTAATAGATTATGAGTCCCTATAATGAGGGTTTATAACCACTCAATCAGCCAACCATTCACAATTACATCTACAAGATCACCAACATTAACTACCCTATTATATCACTCCCAAGCTCTATGGAAATATGCCGAACGAAGGGAATAGTCTTAACATACTTTTTCCTTTATAATTCATGCTGAAAATACCTCTGTCCGCCCCACTACAACACTAAAAAAAAGGTAAAATCAATCAGCAATTAGGGACAAGAATTACTATGATAATTGATATGGATTCCTATCGTAAATTACTATCCAAGACCTAAGGTATCCATAAACTAATAAAAGATGGTTCCTACCTTTCTTTACATGCCTAGAACACTTGAATAAAATCAAACCACTAAAAAAACTCTGCTGCCACAGCCTCCACGGAGCTACACTAATCAATTCACCATGAAAACTATACTAAAACGACGAGCTCGCGAAGTAGGACAATTTTCGATAAGGAGCCACAAAGAGATTATGAACACACAAGGATAATTTGAGGAGAATTTCTCTAATTTTTGTGGTTTTCTTACGAGTTTGAATGAAGAAAAATGAAGAAGATGTTGTCTTATAAGCTTCCACCAACTTAGGGGACCCACCTCACGTGCTTGCTTGTGCAGTCTCACGAAAATACAAATATCTCTCTATTCTGAAGTCGTATGAACAAACCATTTGATGCGTTGGAAACTAGACTCGTAGACCTTTGATTTAATAGGTCGTGAACCCCATAAATCTTTATAGATTGGGAGAAAACTTCTGAGACATTTGACCCAAATTGCAAAGAAATCTTTATAAAGGAACTTACGATAACATTTGCCAATTTTTAATTTTGCGACTTACCTTACTTCAAAACTTGAGATACAACCCTTGAACACTTAAAATATGATATACCACATCATTCTTAATGTATTACTCACCCTCTTTGTCTTTCGTATGAGTTAATTTACATGTTTTGAAAAGTCGAGGTATTACAAATTTTAAGAACATTTTTAATTTTATATCCATCAAATAATGTGTCCAAACCATATATATGCTCTAATGATACTGGAAAAAAATAAACACACTCATAATTTTCAGTATTAGCTGATGAATGAGCGGGCGTTAGGCTTTGCTCCACTTCATAATGTTTTTACTTTTGTACAATATTGGTAATTCTCGCTAGTTTCTAAGGCTTCCAACAAAAACTCTTCAACACCCATCTTGTCCTAACCAAGTTGTATTTGGATCATGAAATTTGATCTTTTTGGTGCTTTTCTCATGTACTATTAATAGATTGTTATCAGACAAGATCAACTTATGAAAAAAAGAATCACAAAATTTAGATGACATTTCATAATTTTATACTTGGTTTGTTTTGTCATCCACTATTCAATTGTACAGGATAACATACTTATTTTTTGAAAGAATAGTGATAGATTCAGATCAAGTTTCATATTATTCGAATACTTTGAATGGATGAATTGTGGTCTCTAAGTTGATTCAATATATTAATCATGTCAATGGACTAGTGATATATATATATATATATATATATATATATATATATATATTGTAAATAAACATGTTTATTAACCAAAGTGAGAATTACAAAACACTAAAAGAAATCAACCCGTAATCTCCCAGGATTGTATACTTCCAACATCTATCCAAACTATCGTCCTGACTAAAACATCACACCTTCTATTAGTCTTCTGAAAGATCCTCTAGTTTCCCTCCTGTCAGATGTAATAAACACTAGCTACAAGTGTTATGCGAAATATTTCAACTTCTGGTAGCTTCCCTTTATATTGATCGTTTGCCCATCTTTATTCCTCATTCCATCTTGATGTCTGCCTTTTGATAGCTTGTCATCTTAAGACCTTTTGTCAAACCTGGCCTGAGTAGTGAAAGTTGAAAAAGAGATGTTCAATGTTCTCATTTCTAGCATCACATAGAATACACTTGTTGTTCTCCACACTACCCCAAGTAAGTAGCCTTTCCTTTGTTAGGAGCCTCCCATTCAATGTTAAGAATAAGATAGAACTCCTTTTTGGAAATGCGTAAGTATTGCATATCAGCTTCCTCCATTCTACTTTTGGGTATTCCCATCTCATTAGTTGGTACACCTATTTAATCTAGAACTTCTCCATTTGTATCACTTGTGTTTCATTCCATCCCACCAACTCCAAGACTTTATATGTTTGTAGGATCTTCCACAACATTCATGAGGCCTGGTTTTCTTGTATATACCACACTATCCCTTGTTTCCCATAGTACATGTGCACCCATTATACCCATAGCTTGTCCTTTTTCTTGCTCAGATTCCATAGAAGCTTGCAAATGGTTGCCTTGTTCAACTCTTGGATACTTACAATATTTAAGCCTCTTGCAGTATTTGGTTTACATAGCTGATCCCATGCAACCAATGCTTTCTTTGATATATCTGTCCCTCCAATTCATAGAAAGCTTCTACATAACCCTTCAATGCATTTGATCACTTTCTTTGGTAAGATAAATACCTGTGACCAGAATACTTGAATAGAAAATAATACACTTTTGATTAGCTAGACCCTTCCTGCATATGATTGGAATCTAGATGTCCAGCTCTGTATCCTTCCTAGAATCTTATCAATCAATTGTTGGCATTGCACCATAGTTATTCTCTTAGTACTTAGGGGAACTCCCAAGTATCTAAAAAGCATTGTACCTTGTGAGAAACATATCTCCTGCATTATGACCAACTGCATTTCAGTTGGTACTCCTCCAAAATAAATGGAACTTTTATCTACATTTGCTTCCAGTTCAGAGGCTACTGAAATTTTTTTTAAAATCTCATAAACTTGTTTAACAGATGTGAGTTCCCCTTTACTAAATAAGAGAAGATCATCAGCAAAACTTAGTTGTACCAACTACAGTTTAGCACATCTTGGATGGTACTTGAAGCTTGGGGATTTTTTCAGTTGTTTCAATAGTCTTGTGAAATACTCCATGGCAAATACAAAGAGAAAAGGGGATAGTAGATTTCCTTGTCTTTGCCCCTTCTTTGCCTCAAATGGTGCAATGGGAAATCCATTAATCAAGACAGTGTAAGACATTGTGCTTATGCATTGGACTACCCAATCCACAAATACACTAGGGAAAAGCAATTGGATCAGCGCATGTTTTAAGAACTTCCATTCCATTGAATCATATGCTTTCCTCATATCAACTTTCAGCATACATCTAGGTGAAATCCCTTTCCTCCCATAACCCTTGACCAACTCAGTACTCAAGATGATCTTATCATTGATCAATCTGTCTGGCACAAAAGCAGACCGCCCTCTATCTATTAAACTATCCATCACACTCTCCGTTCTGTTAGTAATCACTTTCAAAATGATTTTGTACACAACAGTACAGCATGAGATAAGTCTATACTCTAATATTTTTTAAAGGTGGTCCACTTTGGGAATCAAAGTCACTGTGGTACAATTTATAGCTTTATGTAGTTTTCCTATTACAAAGAACTCTTGTACAACCTCAATGATCTCTTCTCCTACTATTTCCCAAGTCTTCTTGAAAAAATATGCATTAAAGCCATCACAGCCTGGTGTTTTATTGTCATTTATCTCCTGTAGAGCTTGTACTATTTCATCACTTGACACAGGTGTTATTAATTGTGCTTGCTGGCCTCTATCTAGTCTAGGTCCATCTTTCATTGCTTGACAATTCACAGTTGGTAATTGAGTTGCACAAGTCCTCAGTAAATTTTTGTAGAATCCAAGTATCTCATATTCTACATCATTAGTGCTTGTCACTATGTTCCCACTAGCATTGGTTAGACTAGTTATTCTATTTTGAGCAAGCCTATTTCTCAAGCTAGCATGGAAGTAAGTTGTATTTCCATCTCCCAATTTCAAGCATTGTACTCTAGATTTTTGTCTCATGATGCTTTTTTCTACATTCAGCCATTTTTCCAAGTTTAGTTTGGCCTCCCTTTCTGTTTCAATCAAGCTTATGGGTTGTCCTGGTTGCCTCATAGAACTTTGTATATGTTGTAGTTGTTACATGTACATCTTTATTCTAGCATCCACTCCCTGGAATTCAATTGTATTTAAATTCTTTAAAACTTGTTTCACTATCTTTAACTTCTGTCACACGATCAAGATGTTAGTTCCTCATTCCCTTTGCTGCCATGCTTATTTCACAGTATCCTGAAATTTCACATGTTTTGCTAGGTGGTTTAAAAAATTAAATGGTATGGATCTCAACTCAACCTGTTGAAAAAAATTGATACTGAATGGTGAATGATCAGAGCATCCAGGGTCAATAATTTGTAGCTCCATGTCAGGCATAGTCAACATCCATCTTGTATTAACTAAAGCACAATCTGTTCTATTGTATATGTGTCCATTAGTCCAGGTATATTCTCTACTAGTATGCTTTAGGATTGGCATGCTTGTATCCCTCAGATATTCATCAAAATCTCTTATCTCTGCATCTTGCACAGGAGAACCCACCATTATATCTTCCCCTCTGTGAATTGTATTGTAGTCTCCCATAGCAACCCCAGGTGTATGCTAATTGTTATGTAATTTACAATTGAAAATAGAAGGATAATGAAAGTGTACTTGTACATTGAAATGATTGAAGACCCAAGAGAAGTGCACTTAGGCATCATTGTGGTCATGTAGATAGAAGAAAATCATGTGTTGTCTCTCACATGGTGAGGTTTTTATTACCAAATTCAGATTGAATTAGTTTATTTTATAATTGGAGGCTTGTCTTATACTTATAATAATGGGATAAGGCACAATACCCCCCATAGATAATGACTGAAATCTCAAAGACACACTTTAACTAAACTAAGGTCATAATACCCTGAATTCATTTTTTTTTTTTTGGAATTTTATACACCTTTTGGCTTTCGTGGAACACTTTATGACTCAACTTCGTTAAGGTACATGGGAAATATTTGGAGCCCACGCAGGACAAAAAGGTACAAAATTTTAAAAAATAGGGTTCGAGCTATTGCATGAGGCTATGGAAAAGGTTAACTTATTTGGGGAAGGTTGAAATTGGCTCAAAGTCAACAAAAGTCTTATGCCGATGTTAGAAAAAGAGAGCTTGAATTTGAAGTTGATGATTGGATTTATTTGAAAATCTCACCTATGAATGGTGTGATGAAGTTTAGAAAGAAATGAAAGCTTACTCCCTAATATGTGGGTCCATATCACATTATGAGGTGTATTGGCAATGTCGCTTGTGAATAATAGTTGCAAATGATTTAGCATTGGTACATCCGTATTTCCTATCTCTTTATTACAAAAGTGTGTTTGAGATCTGATGTTCATTATGCCTTCAGAAGGTTTGGGAGTTAAGGAAAATATTTCCTATGAAGAAGTTCTGGTTGAGATTTTAGATTATCAAGTTTGGAAGTTGAGAAATAAAGAAGTTGCTTTCATAAAAGTTCTTTGGAGTAATCCATTTGTTGAGGGTATACTTGGGAGGCCGAAGTCGATATGGTGTCCCGGTATCCTCGTCTCTTTCCCTCCACTCCTATTCTAGCTTGAGGTATTAGTTCCTCATGGTTCATTCTTTCAGTTTCATGTATTTTAGTCATTCTCATGTTTCCATATGCATATATATTCATGAAAAACTTTATTTTTGATGTTATGATTTAGCTTAGAGTGATTCTCCTTTATTATGTGCATTATGATGAGATTTGCATTTATTTTGGGTTTTAGTTTCTATCTACTCTATTCATGCTAAGCTTGAGTCCTATTAGAGGAAGAATGTTCCCAAGAGGGAAATATTGTAACATATCAAAAAGATATGTAAGGGAAAAGAATTCAGATATTGGCACTAGTTGTATCCTACGAGACTAGTCTATAGGTCATAGAAGTTTCTACGTGTCATAAATGGCACTCATAGGAATGAGGTTGAGTTTCGGAAAAATTCAAGCTTCTGAAGTTGACGCACGAGTTGATAGAATGAGTCATTGGAATTCGGACGAGCTGTAGGTGGCATCTGTAGAAATGATTCATACTTAGTGAAATTTTGGACTTGAACTTGGGTTCTACAGAAGGGGTCTACAAATCATAGACTGAATGTTGAATCATAGATTGGTCTCGTGGAAATTTGAAGGAATTTTGGGTTTCTGAAGTTGGTTCTATAGTTGGTCAGTATGTGCCATAGGTCCATACCATAGAAACCATCTGACATTTATTCTTAAAGATATTTAAGTCTTTTCATATATGCATTTAATACCAATACTATTTGATTTTGACCCTATTCCTAAGCCATATAACTGTCTTTCAATTTTAAATTCTACCCAAACCCTCTCATTCACTCAATCCCCAAGTCTCATCTAACTTCATTCCCTCCAAAATATCTCAAGCATCAAGGAAGAAATTTAGGGTTCAAGCTTCAAGTCTGTTTTTTTCTTCATTGATTTTGGAATTTGATCATCAAGGTATGAGGATATTCACCAATGGATTCCATTCACCCTTGGGTACCAAAATATTTCTAAGTTCCAATAAATTTTCACCTAATTTTGATTAGGATTCATGAAATCTCCATAGGTCTTATTTGATTTTTAGTTAATTGTTCAATTTCATTTTTTCTAAGCATGTTTAGATTCAGTTACATGTCTATCAATCAAATTTATATGGACTCGTGTATTATTCATGATTTTTACTATGAATTTATTAAGTTATGAATGTGATTTATGAAGTTATTCTTAGTTTATTAAAAAGGATGTTTATGATCTAACGTTGCTTTTAAGATAAGCATCAAAGAACTTGTGAAAGATTTTGTTACAGATTAAAAATTTATGATTTGGTGAATGATTATTATCACACATGCATGATTCATTATTCCAAGAGATACACTATGATGACTTTATGATTAGGATTGGTATAATGGTTATTGTCTACCTTAATATTATATTTTGATGATTAACTTTATCTATTCCAGGAATTTAACTTAGCACCAAGAAAACATGAGATGGAGGCTTTTCAAGATGATTTAGCTTGGTTATACATATCATGTTTTCCTTTACGTCGCCTTTATGATCATGTTTCATATTTCTATGCATTTCTCATACTTAGTACATTACATGTAATAATGCATACTTGTGCCTTCATTGTTTAATAATATAGGGTTTGACGCTTCTTCTACTCCCGCTTATGGCTAGTTGATTAGGTGATCATTGAAGACTTGATGAGTACTCATGTTTCGAGGACCGTATAACTTTTACTATACTTTCATATGTATTTAGTTTTTAGATGTTATACATGGGTTATGGGTTACATCCCAACCACTCTTTTGATGTATTAGATTGGCTTGCCAGAACTATTATTAGACTTCTGCTTTTACGTCAAACTCTCCTATAAGATAAGACTTTCTACTTACATTCTCTTTGTATATATATATATATATATATATATATAATGTATGTCAAGTGGCTTATGTAGGACCTCTCGGGGTCTTATACTCCATGTCACGTCTAGGGTGTACTTTTGGAAATGATAAACTTGGTATTCAAAGCACAAGGTTATATCAAGGTCCTAGTATGTCTGACAAGCCGCATTGAGTAGATTCTTGTTCATGAGTGTGAATCGTATCACATTTATGAATAAGAGGCTACAAAACATTTCGGAAACCTCACTTCTTTCACTACTCTAAATTTTTACCATAGAGTTCATCTCTATAAAGGTCCTTCTCCTAACTCTTATCCAATGTTTTTCAGGATATGGCTCCTCGGAGAACTTATATAGGAAGGAATGCGGGTGAGAATATGGAGCCCGAGCTTCCCCAAATTTTAGTTGATCCTTAGGCCTAACAAGTGTCTTAAACTAAGTTCCAAGCCATATTCCAGGTAATGGCTCAAGCTATGACGACCCAAGCTAATAGAGAAGTCATTTATCTCGTGAACCCAAAATTAGGTTTGGCAGTAACAAGGATAAGGGACTTTACAAGGATGAATCCTCCGGAGTTCCATGGTTGATAAGGATTCTAAAGATTTCATTGATGATGTCTATAAGATAGTAGGAATTATAGAAGTGTCAACAGTGGAAAAGGCGAAATTGGATGCTTATCAACGTAAGTTATTCTCTAAAGTTTGGTTCAACTAATGGAAGGAATAAAGGACAGTTGATGAGTAAGTTCTCTGACAATGGTTGTCGACTCTAGGGCAAGAATGAGTAAGTTCTGGTCAGGTGTTTCCAATTTGGTTGTCAAAAAATGCTGAACTACTATCTTGATTTAGGGTATGGATATCACATGTTTGATGATACATGCCCAATAAATTTAAGATGAGAATCTAAATGAGAGGTCTAGAGAGTCTAAGAAGGAAAGGAATGGTGATGCTGACTTTTCTTATTCTAGGTCTGGTGGACATGTGCATCCTCAATTCCGGCAAAAGTTTTCCAGTCAAGGTTCTTCCAAATATTTGACCTTTAAGTACATCAAATATAGGGTGTCTAACCCTAAGCCTCAAGGAAGTGGTGGAAATGGATCTTCTATTCCCGCTTGCAAAATATGTGATAAGACTCACTCATGAAAATGTTTAGGATAGTTGCTTTGGTTGTGGAAAAAGTGGTCAAAAAGTGAAGAATTTTCCATTTCAAGCTTGCAAGGGTAAGGATGGTAGGCAAGATCAGGCTAGTGGTTCTAGTTTGGGTACTACTCTTTAGAATAGATTTTATTCTCTTCAGACTCGACTGTATTATAAGGGTTCACCAGATATTGTGACTGGTATGTTGAAATTCTTTTACCTTGTTTTATATGATTTACTTGATCTAGGTGATACGTTTTCATTTGGTACTTTTTATGTGGGTGCGAGATTTAATGTTGGTCCCAAAATCCTATCTAATCCATTTCATAATTCTACTCCCATTGGTGATTCTATTGTTGCTAAAAGAGTTCATAGAGATTGTCCTATTTTCATTTCTCATAGAGTCACTTATGTTGATCCTATACAGCTTGATATGTTATATTTTGATATTATTCTTGGGATGGATTTGGCTTTATGCATGCTATGCTTCCACATATTGTAGTACCCAAAATTGGTCACATTCAATGTTCCAAACAAACATAGCATGTCATGGGAAGGGGGATATTACGTTCTTAAGGGTAAGTTCATATCTTGCCTAGAAGCTAGGAAAGTGATTTCTAAGGGTTTCATTTATCAACTTGTTTTATTAAAGATGTAGATTCTGAAACTCCTACTCTTGAGTCAGTTTTGATTACAAATGAGTTTTTGAAAGTGTTTCCAGATGATGTTCCCAGTATTCCTCTTGAAAGGAAAATAGACTTTGGTATTAACCTTTTCCCAGATACGAAACCTATCTCTATTCCTCCTTACCTAATGGACCCAGAAGAACTTAAGGAATTAAAGGATCAGTTAAAAGAATTATTGGATAAAGGTATCATTAGACTGAGTATCTCACCATGGGGTGCTTCGGTATTGTTTGTTCGAAAGAAGGATAGTTCCTTCCGATTGTGCATTGACTATCGATAATTGAATAAGATTACCATTAAGAATAAGTATCTAATTTAGATGATTGATGATTTATTTGACCAACTCCATGGTGCAAGTTGCTTGTCTAAGATTGACCTTCGGTCGAGTTATCACCAATTGAGGGTGAAAGAAAATAGCATTCCACCGACGGCTTTTCAAACCCGGTATGGTCATTATAAGTTTTTGGTGATGTCATTTGTTTGAAATAATTCCCCAGTGATGTTCATGGATTTAATAAATATGATCTTTAAGATATATCTTGATATGTTTGTAGTTGTGTTTATCCATTATATTTTGATGTACTTACGAAGCGAGGATGAGCATGTTGAGAATTTGAGGATTGTATCGCAAATTATCAAGGATCTTGAACTGTATGCTAAGTTTAGAAAATGTGAGTTTGGTTTAGGTATGTTGCTTTCTTTGTCCATATTGTCTCTGGTAAAGGTATTCAAGTCGATCCTAAGAAAATTGAGGAGGTTAAGAATTGTCCTAGACCTTTCTCCACTTTAGATATATGGAGTTTCTTAGGTTTGGCTGGTTATTATAGAAGATCTATGGAATAAATTTCCTCTATTGTCTCGCCTTTGATGACATTGACTCAAAAAAAAAAAGGTAAAATTCCTATGGTGAGAAGCTTATGAGCAGAGTTTCCAAGATTTGAAAGATAGACTCACTCCATCTCCTATATTGACATTACCTAAAGGATTGGATAGCTTTTTAGTGTATTGTGTTGCTTCACGGATTCATCTTGGTTGTGTTTTTATGCAACATTGGAAAGTCATTGATTATACTTCAAGGCAATTGAAGGTGCATGAAAACAATTATCCGACTTGTGATTTGGAATTATAGGTGGTAGTGTTTGCTCTAAAGATTTGGTGGCATTACCTATATGGTGTTCACATTGATGTGTTTACCAACCACAAGATTTTAAAATATGTTTTCACTCAAAAGGATTTTGAATCTTCACCAAAGAAGTTGGCTTGAAGTATGAAGGATTACGACATGAGTGTCTTCTATCATGCGGGTAAAGAGAATGTAGTAGTGGAGGTTCTTAGTCGGCTATCGATGGGTAGTGTTGTTCATGTTGAGGATGGTAAGAAAGAGTTAGCTTGTGACGTTCATAGATTGACCTAATTGGGTATGTGTTTGGTTGATTCTAATGAAGGTAAAGCCATTGTTCAAAAAGGTTCATAATCATCTCTTGTATCGGATGTGAAAGCACAGTACAATCTTGAACTGATATAAGTTGATACGAAGAAGTCGGTTTCTGAAACACCCATTGAGGCTTTCACCCAAAAGGAAGATGGTATCCTTGATACCAAGGTTGGTTATGTGTTCCGAATGTTGATGAGTTGAGAATTACATTTTGATAGACGCTCAAAGTTCTCAATATTCTATTCACCCAGGAGCCATCATGATGTACCATCACTTACGGGAGCTCTATTGGTGGAATGGGATGAAGAATGATATTGGAGAATTTGTAGCTAAAAGTCTTAATTGTCAACAATTAAAAATTAAGTATTAAAAACTAGGTGGCTTGGCTAAAAACATTAGCATTCCTACGTGGAAGTGGAAAGATTTGAATATAGACTTCATTATGGGTTTACCTCGTACTCATCTTCAGTTTGACTCGGTTTGGGTTATTTTGGCCTGAAATGATGAAATTGGTTCACTTTCTTCCCGTAAAGACTTCATTTTCAGTCGAGGAGTATGCTAAGATTTATATTCGGGGAAATACTAACATTACATGTAATTACCTTGTCCATTATCTCCAATTGTGGTTCTCAATTTACGCCTCAGTTTTGGAAGTTGTTTCAAAAAGTTCTTGGTACGCAACTAAAACATAGCACAATTTTTCATCCTCAGACCCATGGACAATCCAAATGTACTATTTAGACATTGGAAGATATGTTAAGAGCTTTCGTGATATATTTCAAGGTTAATTAGAATGATTATTTACCTTTGATTGAGTTTTCTTATAATAATAGCTATCATTTTAGCAATGGGATGCCACCGTTTAAGGCTCTTTATGGTAGGGGTGTAGGTCTCCAATTGGTTGGTTTAAAGATGATGAGGTCACTTTGATAGGGCCTGAGTTGGTGCATGAGGCTATGAAAAAGGTTCAACTTATTCGAGAAAGGTTGAAAATGGCTCAAAGTCAACAGAAGTCTTATGCTGATGTTAGAAAAATAGAGCATGAATTTGAAGTTGATTATTACATTTATTTGAAAAATCTGACCTATGAAGGGTGTGATGAGGTTTGGAAAGAAAGTGAAGCTTAGTCCCCAATATGTGCGCCCATATCCTATTTTGAGGCCTATTGGCAAGATTGCTCATGAATTTGAGTTGTTTAATGATTTAGCATTGGTACATCTGGTATTCCATGTCTCTTTATTGAAAAAGTGTGTTGAAGATTCAACGTCTATTATGCCTTTAGAAGGTTTGGGAGTTAAAGAAAATCTTTCTTATGAAGATGTTGTGGATGATATTTTTGAACGTCAAGTTTGGAAGTTGAGAAATAAAGAAGTTGCTTCTGTGAAAGTTCTTTGGAGGAATCAAATAGTTGAGGGCTTCTTAGGAGGCCAAAGCCGATACGATGACCCGATATCCTTATCTCTTTCCCCCCAGTACTAATCTTGCTTGAGGTATTAGTTCCTCATGGTTCATTATTTTGGATTCATGTGTTTTAGTATTGCTCGTGTTTTCTTATACATGCATGTTCATGAAAATCTTGATTTTTAATGTTATGATTTATCTTAGAGTGATTCTCTATGTTTATGTGCATTATGATGAGATTTTCATTCATGTTGGGATGTTAGTTTCTCACCTAATCTATTCATTCTAGCTTCAGTCCTATTAACGGATGAATATTCCCAAGGGGGAGATATTGTAACATCTTGAAAAGATTTGGAATGGAAGGAACTTCAAATATTGGTATTGGTTGTGTCCTACAAGACTAGTTTACGGGTCGTAAAAGTTTCTATGATTCGTAGATGGAACTCATAGGAATAAGGTTGAATTTAGAAAAACTCAAGTTTCTTAATTTGACTTACGAGTTTAAATGACGAGCCATAGGAGTTTGGACAGGCCATAGGTGGCCTCCATAGAAGTGATTCATACTTGGTGAAATTTCGGGCTTGAACTTGGGTTCTACGAAAGGGATCTACGGACTATATACTGAACTATGGATCGTAGATTAGTCTCGTGTAAAGTTGAAGGAATTTTGGATTTCTTAAGTTGGTTCTATGGTTGACCAGTACTAGCCGTAGGATGTCCTACAAACCCTAGGTCCAAACCGTAGAAGCCATCTGGTAATTATTCTTAAGGGTATTTGGGTCTTTTCCTATACATTTAATACCTATATACTATGTTGTTTTGACCCTACTCCTAAGCCCTATAACTACCTTTCAATTCCTAATTCTACCCAAACCCTCTCATTCTCTCAAATCCCCAAATCCCATAAAATTAGATTCCCTCCGAATTCCCTAGAGCTTCAAGGAAGAAATTTAGGGTTCAAACTTCAAGTCTCGTTTTCCTCCATTGCTTTTGCGCTTTGATCGTCAAGATATGAGGGGATACACCAATGGATTACATTCATCCATTGGGTCCCAAAATATTTCTAAGTTCCAATTAAATTTCACCTAATTTTGATTAGGGTTCATGCAATCTCTATAGGTTTTATTTGATTTAGAGCTAATTGTCAAATTTCAATCTTCATATGCATGTCTAGATTCAATTATATGTCTTTCAATCGATTTTATATAGACCCATGAATTTTCATGATTTTTACAATTTATTTATAAATATATAAATTTCTGAAGTTATGAAAGTGATTTATGAAGTTCTTCTTATTTTATGATAAAAAAGATATGTTTATGATCTAAGGTTTCTTTTAAATATGCATTAAAGAACTTGTGAAAGGTTTTTCTAGTTATTAAGAATTATAATTTGGTAAAATGTTTTCTCCCACATGCATGATTCATGATTCATGATTCAAGGAACTACTCTATGATGACTTTATGATTAGGATTGGTATGTTGATTATTGCCTACCCTAATGTTATGTTTTGATAATTGACTTCATCCATTTCGTTGGAATTTAACATAGCACCGAGAGAACTTGAGGTGGAGGCCCAAATTGGGTAGTCTACAGTAGGAACCTCTAGTTCAAACTACGTACCCCTGTAGAATTTTCTTTAATGACCTACCTAGTGGATCTACAAATAGTATATGAATGAATGATACGGAGTTCTACCTTTGTAGGTAGACTTTCCCTTCTCGGTGTGGGAGTTACATCAAATTCTATGTTATAGCTCGTATGGTCTATTATCGGTTAAAGCTATACCTCACAAAACAAACTAAAGTTACTTCAAAGGTTTTCTGAAACTTCCATTAAGATTTAAGATGCATTGACCATATTCATGATTTATTTCCTTAAAGGATTTTCAAGATGTTTTAGCTTGGTCATGCATGTCATGTTTTCCTTTACGTCCCCTTTAAGATCATGTTTCATGTTTCTATGCATTTCTGCATACTTAGTACACTCCATGTACAAATGCATACTTGTACATTTTTCAATCAAAACATGAAGATTTAAGCTAAAATCAAATTTGTAACCTTGATTCACAAATTAAAACATCACAATTAGCTTAAACCCAAGCAAAACTATATAAAAGGGGCAATACACACTATTCCACCAAAGTAATCCATACTTATAGCCATTTTCACACCCTTAGAATTGGGGTTTTAGCTAATCATGATAATAATAAAAAATAACATACCAAAAACATTATTGGTCATCTTTATTTGTCAATTACAACTTAAATTTCAAAGACCAAACAGAATTACTTCAAAAATGCAACACAAAATTGTTCAACACCCAAGACCTATGAAGGTTCAATTGTATTGTAGTTCAGGAAAGTTCAAGATACTTTTTTGTCTTTCTTTTCAATTATTAATATCTTCCCCAAAACTTGGCTGAAATTTCAACACGTGAATCAATTGACGAGGTTAGTCACACTCGCCGACTTTGTTTCTTTTTGCCCTTTCTTCCTTCATTTTAGCTCAAGTGGACTGTCAATTTAGGTTAGCTTGTTTGAAATTATCGATTGAGTTTAGCGAGTCGCCGATGCATCCATAAGCTCACCCAATATTCATGACTTTTTAGGTTAGCTTCAAGCATTTTTTGTGTAACACCTAGGAAATTAGAAAGTCAAGTTGGATAGAAAAAGTGTAGAAGGTTTACTGAAATAGTGGTGTACGAGACTAACCTACAGACCATAGGAAGTGCATCATAGAACCTACAGATGTGTTTTGAAAAAATTCAAATTTCTAAAGTTTGACCGACGAGTAAACAGGACAAGTCGTAGAATGTTTGATGGTACGTAGGATGGTTCTGTGAGAGTGAACCCAACTTAGAGAATATATGGACTAAATGTTAAGGAATATGGATAAGGTCTATGAACAGCAGAAAGTTTGACAATTCATATAAGGGTTTCATGGAAAGTAAGGTGAATTTTCGGTTAGGAAGTTGGTTCTACAGTGGATCAACACGAGCAGTCGAAGCCCTATGGACCATAGGTCCAAACCGTAGAAGTGATCTGGCATTTATTCTTAAGGGTATTTAGGTCTTTTTGAAAGTATTTAATGCCTATACTATGTCATTTTGACCCTTATTTTAACACTTAAAACTACCTTTCAACTCCTAACTCTACCCAAAGACTTTCACTTCTTCAAATCCCAATTCCAATCCAAGTTTGTCCTCTCCAATTCTATCTCAAGATTCAAGGAAGAAACCTAGGTTTCAAGCATCAAGTCTCCTTTTTCTCCATTGCTTTTGGGCTTTATTTTTCAAGGTATGTGGAAATTAACTAATGGATTTCATTCATCCATTGCATCACAAAATGTATCAATTCTCAAAATTCAATTTCTCTTAATTTTATTAGGATTCATGACATCTCTACGGGTCGTATTCGATTTGGAGATAAATGTCCAATTTAAATCTTCCTATGCATATTTAGATTCAATTACATATCTTTCAATATATTTTATATATACTAATGCATTATTCATGATTTTAACTATGAATTTATGAAGATATGAATATGACTTATGAAAGTTTAAGCATCAAAGAAATTGTGAAAGGTTTTCTCACATATTAAAAAATCATGATTTGTTGAATGGTTTTCTCACACATGCATGATTCCTGATTCAAGGAGCTACTCTATGATGATTTTATGATTTGAATTAGTATGTTTATTATTTTCTATCCTAATGTAATGCTTTGATAATTGACTTAATCTATTTCGTCGAGCTTTTATTTAGCATCGAGAGAACTTTAGGTGGAGGCTCTAGTTCCAAACTATGTGCCCCCATAGGATTTTCTTAAGTAACCTAGCTAGTGGATCCATAAATAGCATATGTATGAATGATACAAAGTTCTACCTTGGCAAGTAGACTCTCCCTTCTCGGTGTGGGAGTTAAATTGTATTTCATGTTATAGCTTGCATGGTATATAGTCAGTTAAAGCTAATATCTCACAAAATAAACTGAAGTTACTTCAATGGTTTTATGAAACTTTCATTATGATTTAAGATGCATTGACCATGTTCATGATTTATGATACTTCCTTAAAGGCTTTTCAAGATGTTTTAGCTCGGTCATGCAAACCATGTATTCCTTTGCATCCCCCTTACAGTCATGTTTCATGTTTCTACGAATTTACCCATACTTAGTAGATACCATGTACTGATGCATTATTTAATAATGTAGGTTTTGATGTTTCTTTTCATGTCGTTCGTGGCTAGTTGATTGTGTGATCATTGAAGTCTTAGTGAGTCATCATGTTCTAAAGACCGTGTCGCTTTAACTATGCTTTCATATTTATTTAGTTTTCAGATGTTGTACGTGGTGCATGGGTTATGTCCCAACCACTCTTTTGATGTATTAGATTGGCTTGTAAAGACTATGATTAGACTTCCACTTTTATGTCAAACTTTCCTATCACATAAGTATTTCTACTTACATTTCCTTGTTTATCCATTATATTGTGTTGTATTTATATCAAGTGACTTGTGTAGGGCCTCTGAGGGTCTTATACATCATGTCACGTCTAGTTTTTATTTTGGGTCGTGACAGTCGCGGAGCTAGACGCGGACAAGGCAAAGAATTATGCAAGGCAGGCCCGCAATGACTCCGTGTTGCAGACCTGTAGTAAGATATTTCCACGTGTTTTCTTGGAGGAGAACTTATTGGGTGAAATATTACTCATTTTTAGGATTCTTTCCTACTCCTTTTCATCTTTTAATTTCTTGAATGATTATAGAAGATTTAAACTTTGAGAATCGAAATATGACTAGCTAAATCCCATATTTCTAGGGTTGAGTCTATGAATGTCTGTGTAGTATCAATCTTTAAATGAAGATGGGTTACCATACAAAGTTATTCTTATGTTATTGCCTTTACAATTTAATGCTTGATCACCATTATGATACAAAAAATATATTTTCTTGAACTTGGGAGAGGAATAGAGGAATAGAACATAGAGTTCAAGGAGAATGATCTCTCTTTATTGATAAAATGTATTGATCTATATCTAGGATAGGGATATATTTAGTTTACCATACTTGGTTACAAAATGAGATAAAAGCTTAATTCTCCATAATTGGTTCAATCTATCCCCGCTCAATTATTTAGTTAGATTATCAATTGTGGTTGGTGATTAGAGGCGCAAAAGACCATAATCATATTATTAGCCTTGCAAATCAGTAATTTGAGGACCCTTTGGATTCTACTATGGAAAAATATTCATAACTCTTGTTAAAGTTGTAGCCGTGGAATTTCCCAAGTCATTGATAAAACTCCAAGTGAAATCGAATCATTGATAGTTAGTTTTAGTTAATTTATTTATTTCAATTGTTAATTAGAGTACATCATTCAAACCCTCTTTACACAATTGCGTTTAATTATACTTAAAAGTGAAATTGGATATTTGCTAATCATAAGTCATTTGGGTTCAATAATCGGGCTCTTAAAAGTCACTATACTACTTATTTGGCCACATACACTTGTGTGTACATTTGGACGCAACATGTGCAGGATTAGATCCCAAATTAAAAGTTGGGTATTGGGGTAGGGTCCTGGTATTGGTGTTGGGTCTCAAGTCGGGTGTAAGAATCCGGTCCTAAATTAGTTATCCATGTCAGGTGTCGGTATTGGAATCAGGATCTTATCCTAATTTAGAGGTTGGCTATGGGTTAGGAGTTGGGGTCATGTCTCAAGATGGATGTAGGGGTTGGTCCACTTTAAAAGTCGAGTCTTGATTCGAAAAGTGAATCCTATATTTTGAGTCAGGTAAGGTTCCACTTTGGAAGTCAAGTCTTGGGTCAGGAGTAAATGACATATCTTTTAAAAAAAAAAATAATGAAAGTGTGAAATATGACATATTGTCCACATTGGTTTGATTTATACCCCGGTAATTCACAAAAAAAGTCATAATTTCTTATCTTTACTAAGAAAAGAATGGCTTTGAATGAACTCCATAATGCCAACCGTGCTAAGGGATCTAAAGAGATATTTGGTGAGTTCATTGTTGTTTGCCAAATCCAAAGAAGGAGAGTTGTTTCTCCTATATCTCGCGTTGTCAAAAGTGAAAATCCACATCGTTTTGATCCGAGAAGAAGAATGTATATAATTTCTAAATACTATGTCAATAGAATATTGGCAAATGTAGAAATTATTACACACATATAAAATAACTAGCCCTATCATTAGTAAAGGATGTTATGACACACATACCATATTTTCAATGTGATGTATCCATTGAGGAATATAATGCATAAACCTAAACTATCGAGTAGGCCGGAAAAATGAGCAATAGAGGTCAATAGGTATGATGTCATGTCTAAACCATAGACAGCTATAAAATCTTAGTCTTAGCCGATTTTTCATATACGATTTTAGCTACAATATGGTGCTTGGGGTAATAAAAAGTGTATATAAAACCTCAGGTGCTAAACTCGGTATATGGAGACTTTGTATGAATAGAACATCCAACATACAGGAGTCTGAGTCTGAGCTAGACATTGTTTTAACCACTTCTTACAAGAAAGTCCTCAAGCAAGCCATCAAATTTATAAATGTGACTAACAACGAAGCTGAGAATGAGACATTAATTGCATATATGAATTAAACCTGAAACCTAAGAGTAGAAATTCTCAAAGCAAGATGTGTGTCATGACCCAAGGTACACCCTAGACATGACGTGGTGATACCCCAAGAGGCCCTAAACAAGACACTTGACATAAGCATGATGTAATAAAGATATATAAATAATATAAGTCTCAAATCATAGTATAACATAAACGATAGTAACAAAGTGCATAAGCGAATGCATGGAAAACTACTAAGTCTGACGTAGACTTTCTAACAACATAGAAGTGGTTGGGATGTAACCTGTACACCATGTACAAGACTAAAACCATAAAAAAAAAATCTATGGATTTTCCCTTGAACCACAAGGACTCACCAATCCGAGGAGAAGAGCGTCACACCCTATATTATGAGACAATATAGGCATAAATATACACAAATACGGTGATGTACTAAGTATGGGTAAATGCATAAGAACATAACATGATACTATAGTAAGCTTAAACATCATATGCATGACTAAGTGAAATGTAATAAAAGCCTTTAGACAGAAAATCATAACCCGTGAACAAGGTAAATGCATACTTGAAATTCATAAGGAAAATCTTTAAATGGACTTTTGAAGAAAATATAGTCATTACTAAGATATTTAGAATTAAAGAATAATAAGACCATGTGAGCTATAACATGGAATATGGCATGCCCCTGACACTGAAAAGGGGAATCTACTTACCAAGGTAGAACTCCGTCTCATTCATTATTGCTATAGTGAATCCACTAGCTAAGTCATTTAAGACAATCCTATGGGAACACGAACTTTGAGACAAGGAGATTACTTCTAGACCCGACCTTTACTAACATGAGAGCCTCTATCTCAAAGTCCTCTTGATGCTAAGTAAATCTCAATGGAAAAGATATAATCAAATTTGTAATGACCTCTAGGTCAGTTTTGTGCTTATGCCTCTTATTTGTTGTTTAGAGCGTTCCTATAGTTTCGGACTGACATTTCGGTCACCTGGTCGTTTGTTCAGTTTTTATGTAAGTTTTAGTATTTGAAACCTTTTGAACCTTGAACAGTTAGTTGTGATCAAAAGTTCAAGAATATGACCTTAGAATCTAATTCTGACGATTCTGTCTCCTCCGGGAGGGTCAGTTTAGCCTAGTAGCATGGTCGGAGGGACTCCCGAGGATTTCAGTACGAGTCAGTGCAATTAGGCATTTTAACTTTAAAGTTAAGGCTTAAGTTTGACTTTAGTCAACATTTTGAGTAAACAGGCTTGGATGAGAATTATGTTAGTGCTTAGCTCCAGAATGTTGAGTTTTGTCTAGAACAACTCTTCATTTGGATCCTGAGGCTACTGGGCTGATTCAACACCCCCTTGTGGATCTTAGCTTAAAATGCAGTTTGGAGGTGGGACCCACTTCTTGCCGAAATGATCTCATATGTGAATTTCGACTGCTCCATTAAGTCCAAATATCGAATTTGGTAGATTTGCATATCTTGCTTGTGTTCACAGAGTTTCGAACAAATCATGGGCACCCGGTCTGAGAATTCGGAGTTTAAGCAAACCAATTGAAATGTTGATATCTGGTGCAGACTTTTAGCGACCAGAAGTTAGACTTATAGCGACTAGAAGTTGTCTTTTAGCGACCGGATTTTTGCTATTTATATAGTGAATTTGCAGCTTCAGCCCTTATTTTCAACATACAATTTCTCCCTTGTTTCAACTCCGATTAAGGTGATTCAAAGTTCAGTGTGATCGTGGAGATTTTGGCTACGTATGTGTCTGATTGGAATGTGTTGGGGAACCTTTGTTTTAGGTTAATTGGTGTTTTTCTTGGCTGTTTTAGTTATTTTTCTCTTTTAGCTTTAATGGTAATATTTTGCATGTGTTGATTGCTTGCTGTTCCGAGCCCTAAATTGTGTTCCATTTCAAAACACAAGTTTGGGATAGTTACATCGAGCAGCATGTCACCAAACTAGAAGTGGGTGACATTCGGAGGGGGGACAACAAGCCTTCGCTAGCCTTTAACAATCACTATGTTACTCGAATAATGTCAGGTGTTATTTCTTTATTATTAATGTAATTTAATTAGTTCTGAGAACGTATGTTGCATGTTTATCCCAAAATACTTCATACAAATTTTGTATTACAAATAACATATTTTATTCCCTTCAAATCTTTTGGTATTTACTAAAAAAATCATCATTTTTACGATAGAAAGTACATATATCTTCCTAATATAAAGAATACATCCTTGATTAAAAATTGACTAAAAATGTATAAAGTAAAAATAACTAACTATTGTTCAAATACAGTATTCAAATGAGGATACTAAAATACCACATGCTAGGCTAATGAATATAAAACAACAAACAACTGTAAATTCTTAGCAATAATAACAACAAAACAATATAAAGTTATAAATAACAACAAACAAGAAATATAAATATTAAACAAAACAAATAAAAAAAAAAGAGCATAGATTTTCTCTTCTTTTTTATTCAATGGTTTAAGACTTTAAGTGTGAACAATATTATGGCAAATGTCACTATTTATAGGATAAGATTGAGAAACACAATAAATTATCATGAATCAATATATATAATAAAGGGAATCATAGACAAGGTGATGTGGCATATCTCTTTGGTCTCCATTTGCATTTATCTTTTTCCTCTTTTTTGACATTTTTTTCTTATTTAAATTAATTATCATTGTATAAAAGTAAATTACTTAATTTATTACAAATAAATATTTTATTAATGGAGTAACATTTATAACAAAGACCATTCACATCCTTTTTTTCTTTGTTAGTTTCACTTCTAATCATAAAATGATGATATATTTTAATATTTTAAAAATTAAAGAGGTGCAGGTCAAGTGTAATTACTCCTTGTAAATAAATTAAATAATAAAGAGAAAAACACTTAAAATGCTTATGTATTTTAATATTTTAAGTATTTTTCTCTTTATTATTTAATTTTTTTAGAAGTAGTAATTACACATGACCTACACCTCTTTAATATTTATTTTTAATAATACTCAAGACTCTCATAATTTTCGTGTCCACAACCTCCAAACATTAATTTGTAAGTTTATGATGTCTTATGGTATTCCTCTATTTTGCCAATATAAATTCATATTTAGTTTCATAGATATTCACATTCAAGATTATCCTTTCTCTTCTTCATCATATTGGTTTGTGAATAAATTAACATGTAAGAAAAGAGAAGTATATCAAGGTGAGAAATATTTCATTCTCAAATCTTTCTTTTCATTTTTATGTATTTTTCCTATATAAATTCATATTTAATTTCATGAAAATTCACGTTCAAGAATATATTTTCTCTTCTTCATCATATTAGTTTGTGAATTAACTAACATGTAACGAAAAAGAAGGACATGAAAGGTAAAAATATTTCATTCTCAAGTCTATTTTTATTTTTATGTATTTAGACATGCTTTCTTAATATTTTATTTATGTATGTTTTATCATTCTCCAAACAAGTATGATAAAACAAAACTTTGTTATGATGAACAATGTGTTGTAAGTATGTGATTGCTCTCTCTTATAGTCAATTTGCGGAATATAGTATAGTTTGATTACAATTTTTGTTAGATTTCAAGAGATGATTATTATTTATTGTTTGTACAATTGAAAAAATGATTTACAGGTATATTACATATAGTTTAGATTTCTTTCTTTCTTTTGGTATAATTACTTTCAATTGGTATGATATTTTATTTATTCATAATTATGTTTTTTTTTTTTTATTTCAATTGGTAGCATATGATGAAGAGTTTGACATAGGGAACACAGAATATGAAAGTGGATCTACTTGCAAAGGAAGATGGTAGAAGAAATAAACTTTATTTGAAGCATAATTAGGGATGTTTTTGTTAGATTTTTTTTTTTACTTTGACTTGTATTGGTAAGGTAGCTACTTTTCTTATAATTTTTTAAACTTTAGTTTGTATAAATAACTTAACTACATATATTGACAATGCTACTCATTTGGTTCTTTGCTATTCTTTTTTTTTTTGTTATGAAACACAATTAATACAACTCTCATTTCAAACAAAAATTATGGTGATGATGAACTTCATTTTTATTATGCTTACAAAAAAATAATTAAAAAATAAAATACTAATACTATGATGCTTTTTTTTTTGTATGTAACAATTTGTTTTCATCACTATTCTTTTATGTTTGAAATGTATTTATATTTTTTATGCAGACACTAATTAATATTTTTTTGTTCATTATTGTATTTCTATCCCTTATTGTAACAACCCGAACCACCGTTATTTAAGAGGAACAAAAATCCGAGAAAATTCTAGGCCACTGTTCCTCCACAGCAGGCTTGATGCCGCTAGGGTGGCGGCGCCAGGGCGGGATAGGTTGGTGCCATAGTAGGATAGGCAAGGAAGAACGTAAATTACGAGAAATCCTATTTTCTCCATCTTCCTAGAATACCTAAATAAGTCGTAAAACACCCTAAAAACTTCAGAAAAGCTGCTCTAAGCTTGGGAAGAAAGGAGAAGGAGATTATAGGCATAAGGATGGTGAAATCTTGTGGATTCTTGGACAAATCCACCGTACAAATCCCAGAAAACCTGGATCGAAGTCAAAAACTCCGTGCAACTTCTTAGCGTTCAGGTAGGTTAGGTTTTATGAATTGAGTAGTTTAAATCTGTGCTCCCCATGTAATATATGTAAATCAATGGTATGTTTTATGTGTAGACCTTCGTGCACCAAGTGAATTCCCTGGGTAGTTCCTATAAATCAAAGTAATTGGGTTTATTCCTTGAGAAGAGAAATTGATGACTTGTTAGGGCTTCTAGAATCGCTATCTTGGATAGAATTGTTTTCAAGAATAAGAATATGGAATCATAATAGAACTAGAATTATGAACGTATGCTAGACCATAAATTAGGGTGATTGATTGAGGAATTATATAAATTGTGATTAAACCCTAGAAAGAAGCCTTAGATGATAAACTAGGGCTAAGCATGACAAATTGCGTATGTTGATAATGTTGCAGTGTTGATCACACTTGTTATGAATAAGATGGGTGAATCATCATTGACATGAAATCACGATTTAAATGTATGATCTTGAGGATATACTTGTGTTTTGTGATTGTGATGTGTTGAATGGATCGGTTGCCACATTCCAGCATAACTATTGGATCGGTTGCCACGTTCCGGCATAATTAACTGTTTGGATTTTGGTTCCATGAGAGGACCAATGATGTGGCATAATTGTGTGACTTGAGAAAGGTGTTAGTCGTTCGTAAATATTGATGATATCGTATATGTTCATTATATATCTGATTATATTGTTCTTTGACTTATACATGTTGGACTTGTTGGGTATAGTAGAAGGGTTAAGTGTGTAAGGGGCGAGTAATAGATAGTAATGGTTGTTCGTGTGTTGTAATGGTGAGAAGTAAAGTAAGCATGGGTGATAAAATATGCTTAGGTGGATTTCACCTTGGGGGAAAGAGATTGGGTTTAGTGTTAAGGGAGCTTGTTGAAATGTATTAGGTAACTAGAAAGTAGGGGTATGACGTGAACGGTTAGTTGAAATGTTGGTGGTTGTAATTGGAGGATTTATCTATGTGTTAGAATGGTTAGGCTATAATCAAGTGCCTGGTATGTAGGTTGATTGAGAAGAATGTTAGTGGTCAGAATACTAGTGTATATTGGAAGTACTTCAAGAGAGAGTAAACGTGGAGAAGCGAGTGGTCTATCGTATATTTCTACTAGTTGGTTTCTTATGTTATGTGGTGGGCATTGGGTTGACCGATAATGCCTACCAGTATGTGTGTTTTGTGCTGATACTACTCTTGATATGTCTTTTGACATAGTCTGGATGCAAGATTGGTGACGTTTCATTAGTTGAAGACAAAGAACTTTCGAGCAGCTTCTATTCTTCCTTCCGCATGGTGGGAGTTGTGTCTTTATTTATCTTGTCCAAATGTACTCTTAGAAGTTCTTGTGCCTGTTTAGACTAGATTCATGGGAGTTGTTTAAATTACTTACAGGTTTAACCAAAAAGAGTGTCTAAGGGTATTATTTATAAAATCATAAGCATTATATGTATTTCTAGTTTCTTTAAATTTCAGCATGTTTTTACTATTGGGATATGAAGGTTCTCCTACTTAGGTGTTAGAGTGGGTGCCCGCATGATCCGGTGGGTTGGGTCGTGACAAATTGGTATCAGAGCCTAGGTTATCGGTCTCCCCGTACAAGAGCAAAATGTGGACTAGACTCCTGTGGATTGGTGTGTTGACGTTGATGAGTCCTCAAATTGAACTCATTTAGGGCTATGTTTTGATAGAATTAGTGTCCTCAAATCCATATTTTGTCTCAATATCTGATGGAAACCCTTAAGTTTTAGGTATTTGGAGTTTGAGGGAAAGCATGGACAGTACTTAGAAAAAAAGGAACTAAAGCAGCTGAAAGAACGAAGAAATGAAGATCTGAGAATCACCGAACCCATTCAGCGAGTCGCCAAAAGGTTTTATCCTCGCCCTTTGTTCCAGTGTGCTGAGACTTGAAAGAAAAGATCAAATCAGCGGTGAAAAGGAGCAATCGGTGTGTCGCCAAGCAGTTCCGCGAAGCAGTACTATGTCGCCCAATGATCCAGGATGCGAAAATGCTGAAGGCAAGAGCTGAAAGGCGATGAAGCAGACCAAAGGGCAGATCACCGAGTGTATCGGTGATCCCAACTAACTGCATCGAATGGCTCCATCGCAACACATTTTCTGAAAAGTATAAATACTAGTTCAGTTTTTATTTTGAGCAGTCAGTTTTAATTGTATTAAGTATAGAATACAATTTTGAGAGACAATAGTCTTTCTAAGTTTGGAGAGGGTTTTGAAGAACTTGAAGATTCAAAAGGTTTCAACTCCAAGATTTTGGACTTGGGTCTTATGGATTCTTCACTTTTGACTTGTTTTAAGACTTAATCTTGCATACCCATTAATGGTAACTGAGATTGGTATACATTTTTACCTCTTTTACATGTGTAGCTAAACCCCAATTCTTGGGGTGTGATTTTGTGAATATGGGTTAGATTAATGGTTGGGTCTTGCTTGTTGATAGTTTATTTATTTTTTAGATGTGATTTCATTTATTAATTGTGTAGGAACTTAATGAAATTGTAGTTGCAAATACAATTTCACCTTTGTGTTTTCGGCTTGCTCGAGAGAGAGGTCGTAAAACTAAGACTACTAAACTGATGGTCAGTGGGAGTAGGTCGACATGAGGTTCAACTCGAGAGAGTGAACCCTAGTCCTTCTCCCACACACTCAGCTCGAGAGAGTGAGTGGGTTAAGGCAGAGGGTGTTCTTCATGCGGCAAGTGGGTGTCCGAGAGGAACCCATTTGATTCGGGGTAAGTTGCTCGAGAGAGAATTTACCCCCACTATAGTCTAGCCTAGTCACAAATACTCAACGGATTTACTATCAAAAGCATGTACCCAATAGTCTAGTCTAACCCATATTCCTATCACATCCCAAGAATCCCATCTCCATATTAGTATCTCTTTTTATTTTCGTTGATTTTGCTCTTTACCTGTTTACAAACCCCCCATTGACAATTGACATTCGTGTCAAACCCTTTAATTTGCCGTGTCTTCATCCGATAAAGTCTTTAGCTACGGTTGGCTTTAGCACTTTCGCACTTAACCACTAATTTTGAGGAACCACTCCCTTGGGACTCGACCCCAACCCTTGGTTAGGTTACTTTACTATTATACAATCATAGACACTTTCATTGGAAGTTATGTCTTGATTATGCAAGCATCAGATGTCCACATCTAATCTTTGGGAAGCTAGGAAGCATTCTAGGAAATTGGTCCACTCATTCTCTCCTTTCATGCGAAATGTTGCTTGTGGTATGAGTTAAGTCCAACTGGTATCTCCCGATTCCAATTGGTATCTCAACAAAGTGAATCGGAAGTCGTGGTCACGACTGAAGGAGCACAAGCAAGGTAATTGGAATTAGGAAGGTTCCAATTGGTATCTAGCCATAGGGGCTATATGGAGCATGGATGACCAGTAATGGTCATCTATGGAATGAACTAACTACTAAATTGAAATTGCCTGTGAACGTATTTTAGAAACTGTGAATGTGTGCTTCTTGTTGCCTGAAATAACTGTGAATGTGTGATTCTTGTTGTTTGAATTAACTGCAGATATGAAGTTGTAATTGCTTGAATGTTATGGGGTGAATATGTGTGCTATAAATGTGTGTGTTTAAACCTTGATATGTGTGAAGTATTGGCTGAGTTGTGGGAATTATTAAGTGCAACTACTAGTGTAACATAAAACCGTTGAGAAAAAGAAATTCAGAACTTAGCTGGTGTGAAGGTCTAGCTAATTTACGAGGTGATTAGTAAAATAGAATCTGGATGTGCGTCGCAACCAATTAATAATCATGTGAATGTGTGGGTGTAACGTTGAATTAATGAGAACTAGTGGGATGTCATGTCCTTAAATTTGATTCAAATTAGTTAATGATTTTCCTAGCTTGGAGACTTATCTTAGATTGTTTGGTTAAGCTGGAAACCTTGGGGAAATTTTAGAAAAATGAAGAGAATCCAGAAATTATTAGTCTGGATTCTGGTCCCATCTGAGCCGTTGGGATGGGATTATTCTTGCCATAGCGACACCACCAGAACGGGATTATTCCCGCCAGAGTGGGACAGGACGAGGCAGAACCTCAACCCAGCCTCCCCTGTTTTCCCGAACTTCGAAATGTCAACCCAATTGGAGCCCAAACAACCCGTACAATCCTAATCGTGTTCAGCAACAGAAGTAATAGATTATAAAAGCCAAAAATAAGTAAAAGGCTGCATCAGACAACAAAAACAAGCATCCATGTGCTACCAAAAACTTAAGAGAGTCAAAAGATAGAAACAAAGTGTCTAAAATTTACAAACTAAAGGGGCGAAATAATAAATTAGATTAGGAGCCCTCAGACTGGGTAGTGTCCAGGTCAAAGTCAAGGTCCTCTGGGGCATCACACTAGCCCAGGTCTCATTCAGCATAGGGAACTGCGTGTAGTTCTTCAGATCAAGCTGGGGAATCTCCTTGCCAGGGGCAATGCAAGTATAGATGGCCTTAATAGTCTTCCACATCCGGGCCATCAGGCGATCCATCTCCACACCTTTCCTCTTCTCTTGGCGCAGCTGGCAACGGACCATCTCGACCTCTAGGGCAGTGCCGGATGAAACAGGAGTGAAGCCGGCATAGGCACTCCCCATTCTCTTTCGGGCAGCCTCTAGATCCTCTTCGACCTGTGCACCTGAGAGTGGGTCATCATCGTCTGAATTCACGGCCGCTTTACTGCTGCTAGCCCTGCCCGTCCTCCTCCTCTTACTCCTAGAAGTAGAGCCCTGTCTAACCAAAAGAGGGTGAAAGAGAGGATCCATAGGAAGTACCTCATCGGTGTCGAAAAGTGGCACTCCTTCTTGTTGCCCCAATAAAACATCTTTCATTCTGAGATGATCTGTGCCCCCACATTTAACGGTATGCCTATAGCATACGCCGCCACCAGATCCCGAGGAAAGGTCACGTCTGTGCGGTTGCCCGATGGGCAGATCCTCCTAGTCACCAAGTGTAGCCACCTCTTAGCATTGGGTGACCAATCTGTGCTAGTAATACCCTCCGCAGTAGCCCAGTATACCCGATCTCTACACATAGGCTCAACTATAGTGTCTCTCAACCACTCCAAATCCATCTCCCGTAGCTTGGCCTCGAACTCCGCATTTAGGACATCGGCAACTCTAATACTTCATTAATAGCAGTGGTATTCAGGGGGATGTCAACTCCCCGGACACAGATAACAGGGTAAGAGTCATCCCAACAGACGGTAGGAAGAATGGCATAAAACTCTCTCACCCAAGTAGAACCCGCATCTGGGGGAGCCTCAGTCAGTGGAACCCATTCGAACTCCATCAGGCGAGCATAAAATGCAGGCACTTTCTCCTCTAGCTTATGCAACATGAAACCTCTCTCGCAACAGAACCTAGTATTGCGGTTGTCATGATGTTTCTCCCGACTCACGGCATTAGGAAACCAGATGAAAGGTAAGTGTTCGTCATTTTTTCCTACCATTAGAGAGCCTGCAATAAGTTGGAAATCAGTTAGAAATGCGATAGGATAGTTGGTGTAAGGCAGGAAAATTAAGAAAGAAAAATTTTGTGTCAAGGGTGCAGGCCACTTGTCTGGCGCATCCTGCCATAGCGACCCAAATCCCACCCTGGCGGGATTATGATGGTCATCATAGCGGGATGAAGGCCGCCAGAGTGGCCTTCATCTGGGATGAACAGCAGACGCAGTTATGGCATCTCTTCATCTCTAAAGCCTCATTTTCGACAGAATTCCAACAGATCAGAGTATTATAACTATCCTAGAATGTATATATGCAATCATTTTAGCAAATAAACCCCTAAAACAGTGCCAAATTTGAGTTTATGCCAAGAAGACCTTTCAACTTATTCCACCCGTCTTTGTACCGATTTACTCGTATTTTTGCGAAATCCTTACGCCTAGGACGTTGTGGGAACATTGGGGGCACAAGGGAAGTACCCATGCTACATTTATTATATCAATCTAGCAACCTAGTTAAACTTCAAAATAAACAACCCCAAAAACTGTCTTGTTCGATCAATTAATCAACATGCAATCGTCGTTAGTTATGTAATGAAGTAAAGGGTGAAGGGAAACGAGAATTATCTTATTTTTGACGTTCGGAGCGAGGAGTTTGAGAGGATTTTTAGGAGGATTTAGTGAGAAGAGGGTAAAAATGAGGAAACCTTTCCTCATGTTTCCCTTTACTGCCTCTGATCTCCCACTACAACGAGAGATATCGCGCCACAGCGACCCCGCACCAGCGGGAGGGCTACCGCCCTGGTGGGCCAGACTATGCAGTTAATCACTTTTGTTTTCTCGTGTGTTGTCTCAGTCTTATTTTTATCCTTGAGTAGAGTACCTTACTAGTATCAGTTATTCGAAAAGTCACCATTTGTGGTGGTGGTTTCGTGATGACCTTACCCATTAGTTTGGAAGTACTCCAAAAATTAGGGCATGTGATTACCCGAGCACTAGTCGTTCAGGGACAAATGAGGGGTAGTTGGTATCTATTGTAACGACCATAACCGCCGTTATTTAGGACGAACGAAAATTTGGGAAAATTTTGGGCCCTTGTCCCGCCACAGCGAGCCTAATGCCGCTAGGGCGGGATAAGTTAGCATCATAGCAGGATAGGCAAGGCAGAACGTAAATTACGAGAAATCCTATTTTATCTATCTTCCTAAAATACCTAAATAAGTCGTAAAACACCCTAAAAACCTCAGAAAAACTGCTCGAAGCTTCGAAAGGAAGGAGAAGGAGATTATAGGCGTAAAAATGGTGAAATCTTGCAGATTCTTGGACAAATCCACCGTCACGAAGCTCAAAAAACTTGGATCGAAGTCAAAAACTCTGTGCAACTACTTGGTGCACATGAAGGCTAGGTTTTATGAATTGAGTAGTTTAAATTTGTGCTCCCCACGTAATATATGTAAATCAATGGTTGGGTTTATGTGTAGACCTTCGTGCACCGAGTGAATTCCCTCGGTAATTCCTATAAATCAAAGTAATTGGTTTTATGCCTTGAGAAGAGAAATTGATGACTTGTTAGGGCTTCTAGAATTGATATTTTGGATAGAACTGTATTCAAGAATAAGAATATGGAATCATAATGGAACTAGAATTATGAACGTATGCTAGACCATAAATTTGGGTGATTGATTGAGGAATTATATAAATTGTGATTAAACCCTAGAAAGAAGCCTTAGATGATGAACTAGGGCTAAGCATGACAAATTGCGTATGTTGATAATGTTGCAGTGTTGATCACACTTGTTGTGAATATGATGGGTGAATTATCATTGACATGCATGATTTAAATGTATGATCTTGAGGATATACTTGTGTTTTGTGACTGTGATGTGTTGAATGGATCGGTTGCCATGTTCCGGCATAACTAACTTGGATCGGTTGCCACGTTTCAGCATAACTATTGGATTGGTTGCCACGTTCCAGCATAACTATGGGATTGGTTGCCAGGTTCCGGCATAACTAACTTGGATCGGTTGCCATGTTCCGGCATAACTAACTGTTTGGGTTTGGGTTCCATGAGAGGACCAATGATGTGGCTTAATTGTGTGACTTGAGAAATGTGTTAGTCGTTCATAAATGTTGATGATATCATATATGTGTGATATACATGTGATTATATTATTCTTTGACTTATACATGTTGGACTTGTTGGGTGTAGTTGAAGGGTTAAGTGTTTAAGGGGTGAGTAATAGATAGTAATGGTTGTTTGTGTGTTGTAATGGCGAGAAGTAGAGGAAGCATGGGTAATAAACTATGCTTAGGTGGATTTCACCTTGGGGGAAAGAGATTGGGTTTAGTGTTAAGGGAGCTTGTTGTAATGTATTAGGTGACTATGGTTGGGTAAGGTGACTAGAAAGTAGGGGTATGACATGAAGGGTTAGTTGAAATGTTGGTGGTTGTAATTGGGGAATTTCTCTATGTGTTAGAATTGTTAGGCTATGATCAAGTAACTGGTAGGTAGGTTGATTGAGAAGAATGTTAGTGGTCAGAATACTAATGTATGTTGGAAGCACTTCAAGAGAGAGTCAAGGTGGAGAAGCGAGTGGTCTATCGTATATTTCTACTAGTTGGTTTCTTATGTTATGTGGTGAGCGTCGAGTTGACCGATGATGCGTACTAGTACCTGTGTTTTATATTGATACTACTCTTGTTATGTCTTTTGACATAGTCTGGATGTAAGATTAGTGACGTTTCATTAATTGAAGACGAAGAACTCTCCAACAGCTTCTATTCTTCCTTCCTCATGGTGGGAGCTATGTCTTTATTTATCTTGTCCAAATGTACTCTTAGTAGCTCTTGCACCTGTTTAGACTAGATTCATGGGAGTTGTTTAAATTACTTACAAGTTAAACCAAAAAAGTGTGTCTAAGGGTATTATTTATAAAATCATAAGTATTATATGTATTTCTGTTTTCTTTAAATTTCCGCATGTTTTTACTATTGGGATATGAGGGTTCTCCTACTTAGGTGTTTGAGTGGGTACCCACACGATCCGATGGGTTGGGTCGTGACACTTATTTTAACATTTATTTATTTATTTTTACAAATAAAATTAATACATGATTATTAGAGCAATTAATGTCTAATAAAATTCATAACTGATGTCTTTTCAACTTACTTGTAACCTCTACTTTTAAATATTATTATAACTTTTTCATGTTTTTTTTCATAATTTTTATAAATATTTAATTAATGTTTAAAAAATTATAATAAATAAATTTAATAATAAAGACACAATGAAGAACTTCAAAAGTTTATTTTAGGAAATCAGAATTTGTCTAGAGGATCATAAAAAATATGTAATACAATATATTTTTATTTCAAAATATGATCTCTTATTTCATTTACTTCACCATGGTAAATATTTTATTCTACTATATACATATGAATAGTTTGCACTTAAAAGATGCAAAAAAATTCTATGTATATGTTTAAAAAAGATGAAAAAATGTACCATATTGCAGATGAAGAGAATATCAATATTGTCTATATATTTGCTACTAACGTGAATATAAATATTATATCTTGTTGTCCAATAAATATTTCTTATAACTGCGCGAAGCTCATACAATTTCACTAGTATGACATTAATCCATTTGAGATCATGGATGAGAGGTGGGAGTAAAACCTATAATTAATATAGTTAGTGGGAGTTATATATATCTATATCTATATTCTATATTACCTTAAAAGTATGAACTCCTAACTTAAATGTTAAATTACTGTAATATCCTTAACTTAGGTTGTGACATTTTTGATGAGTTGTGACTTTTCTGATAAGTTGTGACTTTTTTCAAAGGGTTGTGAGTTTTCGATGAGTTGTGACTTTTCCAAAGAGTTGTAACTTCTTCAATAAGTTGTGACTTTTCCAAAGGGATATGACTTCTCGTAAAGGTCGTGACTTTTAAGATAAGACACAAAATACATTTGTTCATACTATCCTTTGTTGACTATAAATAGAGGAGTTTCCTCTCATTTTTCAACCACTACTTTTTTTAATCTTCTACTCTTCTTCTGCTTCTTTTATTTTAAAGAATTGCCCTTTTGTTTTACTAATTTACTATTTCTTAATTTTTATCATTTCTTAATAGCTAATTTTTATGAGATAAATTGTGATATAATAATTCTGATGATATAACAATTATTTTTTTGCTTAGTATATACATTAGTTTGTAATGTTCCAATATATGAAGTTAACATGATGTAGTCTAAATTCATTTCCTTTTTTTTTAACAATTTCTCTTGTTATGTAGATATATGCTTCCGAATATATTTTTAAAAAATTATTAAACTTCTCAAGAGTTGGAGAATTGTCACAATTTGTTATTTTGATGCTCCAGATAAAAGAATGACTTTATTTATCAATGATACTTATGTGATTAAGATTGTCAAGAAGTTTGCTTCAAAATAGTTATTACTATATAAGCATTGCCCTTTTGTTTTACTGATTTACTATTTCTTAATATTTCAGTATTTTCGACGAAGAAAGTTCATATGACTTGTAATAACGCCAGTTGAAGTTTGTATTGGTTTAATTTTTATTGTAGTCTAAATTCATTTGTTTATGTTAATAATTTTTCTTGTGATGTAGATATATGTTTCTGAATATTTTTCCAAAATTATTACATTTTTCAAGAGTTAGAGAACTGTCATGATTTGTTTTTTTGATGCTCAATAAAAAAGAATGACTTTATTTATCAATGCTACTTATGTGATTTATATTGTCAGGAAGTTTTCTTCAAAATAGTTATTTACTAATTTTGTTTTACGAATTTTCTAAAGGGTTGTGAGTTTTCGATAAGTTGTGACTTTTTTTCAAAGGGTTGTGAATTTTCGATGAGTTGTGACTTTTCCAAAGAGTTGTACATTTTTCAATAAGTTGTGACTTTTCCAAAGGGATATGACTTCTCGGAAAGGTCATGACTTTTAAGATAAGACACAAAAATACACTTGTTCATACTACTCTTTGTTGATATAAATAGAGGGGTTTCCTCTCATTTTTCAACCACAACTTTTTTTAATCTTCTACTCTTATTCTGCTTCTTTTATTTTAAAATTTTCGTGTGATTTATTGTCGTTGAGTGAGTTCGAAGTTCAGCAGAATATGAGGTACCACTATTCTGATGAAGTAAATTGTTCTATCCTAAGAGGATATATTCCTTAACCTCGAGTACTTGAGGAAAATAATTTTGATGATATAATAATTATTTTTTTGCTTAGTATATACATTAGTATGTAATTTTCCAATATATGAAGTTAACATGATATAGTCTAAATTCATATTTTTTTTTTAATAATTTCTCTTGTAATGTAGATATATGCTTCTGAATATCTTTTTCAAAAATTATTAAACTTCTCAAGAGTTGGAGAATTGTCACGATTTGTCATTTTGATGTTCAAGATAAAAGAATAACTTTATTTATCAATATTACTTATGTGATTTAGATTGTCAAGAAGTTTGTTTCAAAATAGTTATTGCTATATAAACATTGCCCTTTTGTTTTATTGATTTACTTTTTTTTTAATATATAAGTATTTTTCGACGAAGAAAAGTTTATGACTTGTAATAATGCCAGCTGAAGTTTGTATTAGTTTAATTTTTATTGTAGTCTAAATTCATTTGGTTTTGTTAACAATTTCTCTTGTGATGTAGATATATGCTTCTGAATATCTTTTTCCAAAATTATTAAACTTCTCAAGAGTTAGAGAATTGTCATGATCTGCTTTTTGATGCCCAAGACAAAAGTACTTTATTTATCAATGTTACTCATGTGATTTAGATTGTTAGGAAAATTGTTTCAAAATAGTTATTACTATATAAACATTGCCCTTTTGTTTTACTGATTTACAATTTCTCAATATTTCAGTATTTTCGATGAAGAAAGTTCATATGACTTGTAATAATGCCAGTTGGAGTTTGTATTAGCTTAATTTTTATTGTAGTCTAAATTCTTTTTTTTTTTTTTAACAATTTTTCTTCTGATGTAGATATATATTTCTGAATATCTTTTTCCAAAATTATTAAACTTTTCAAGAGTTAGAGAATTGTCATGATTTGTTTTTATGATGCTCAATAAAAAAGAATTACTTTATTTATCAATGTTACTTATGTGATTTATATTGTTAGGAAGTTTGCTTCAAAATAGTTATTACTATGTAAATATTGCCCTTTTGTTTTACTAATTTACTATTTCTTAATTTTTATCATTTCTTAATAGCTAATTTTTATGAGATAAATCGTGATATAATAAGTATTTTTTTGCTTAGTATATACATTAGTATGTAATGTTCCAATATATGAAGTTAACATGATGTAGTCTAAATTCATTTCTTTTTTTTACTAATTTCTCTTGTGATATAGATATATGCTTCTGAATATTTTTTTCAAAAACTATTTAACTTTTCAAGAGTTAGAGAATTGTCACGATTTATCTCATAAAAATTAGCTATTAAATAAATAATAAAAATTAGCTAATTATCAAACCTTATTATTCAAATCTTTGCTTAAATTTTATGAATTGATAAACACGTGCACGCACGTGTCAAAAAACTTGTATATATATATATATTCCAATTGGAAAATGAAAAAAACAAAAAAAAAACATGAATTCCTACAACATGGAATTAATACAAAGAATAGATATTTAACCGTGTACTAATATGATGATTTGCTATTTAATATTCAGAGAAGGGCCTAAAATGCCCCTCAACTATTTGATTTGGTACAAAACTATCCTCCATTCACCTTTCAGCCCCAAATACCCCTAACGTCAACCTATTGGCTCAAGAATACCCTTATTTCTAACGGCTCACAGGCATAATAAGGATGAAGGGTAAATGTATACCAAATCTCATAGTTTAAGGATATTTTAGGCCCTTCTCCATTAATATAATTTGAAATTACTTGATGCATGAGCTCATATGATTGCCCTAATTTTTTATTCTATAGTGACTTAAAAAAGAAAAAAATTAATCATCTACTATCTACACTCCCCTGCCCACCCAACTTCCTCTCTCTTCCACTTTTTTATTCTTCTTGAATCTTGTCCACCATTTTAAAATTTATTTTTTTCAACTAATGACAAATTAAACAAAATGATTTACTAGTAAAAGAATCTAAATGTTATTTCAGCTTTGCTCAATTAGTCTATATCAGCTACAATCCATGTTTACTAATCATCAAGCTCTAGTTAACTCAGACTATATCAATCTTTATATAATAAATAGTGTACACATCCGCGGTTCACGCGAAATTAAATATATTTTTTAAATAATTGATATTCTTAATTGAGTATTTCTTTTTAAAATAGTGTATAAGAAAAAAGAAACTACAAATCGAGTCACGACCTTGTTGTTTGTTCAAAAAAATTGCTAGAGAGATATTTTCAAACTGTAATTTTCTCTTAACATTATCGATAAAAAGAAGAAAAAAATGTTAATCTGAAAATTTTTGGTAAATTGGTTATCATAGTTTCTTATTAAATTCAATGAATTTTATAACAATAATATTAGTTCAATCAAAGTAACATTAAATTTAATTCATTATAAATTACATGACTTTATTTATGTATAAACCACTTAATAAAAATAATTTAAAATATATTTGTGACGCATAAAAGTAAGAAAAATACTTGAAACTATGATCAACATAGTTATACATGAAATTAAGAAGTTAGTGAGATCTTCTTCTTTTTGTTTGGCTCTCTTTGATATTTAATTTTTTGTATTGAGATTAATATAATGTGTATGCATTGTATATGATTTATTAATATTAAAGGATCACATATTTCAACTGTCATTTATATATAATATCTTTTGAGAAAAACATCTTAAGAAATAAAATTTAAGTTGATTATATAACATTCCATCGGAAATCATATTTTGCAATAGAAAATAAAAGAATTGAAAAACATAACATTAAAAATAAAATGTATATTTATAAGAAGTCATAATGTTATTAGTTATTTGATGTGTTACTTATGTTTTTGATTATATAAAGATTATCATAGAGTGAAAAATATTAAATTTTCGAGAATACATAAGGTATCAAGTTATAGAAAGGTATATCAAGAGTTGAATCAATATTTGTCCCTAACACATGTAGAGTCCACTTGGCGAGTCGCCGAACAACTGCTTGACCGCCTAAAGTTCCAGTGTGCCAAGCCCGAAGGAAAGAACCAAGTTGGCGAGATAAAGGAGCAGTCGGCAGATCACCGAGTGGTTCCGCGATGTAGTGTTGAATCGCCCAAAGTTACAGACCTTGTGGATGTTGAAGGCCAAGGAAGAAGGGCGATGGAAATGATCAAAGGGCGGATCGTCGAGTGGTTCAGCGAGCCCGACTTACTGCACCGAGTGGCTTTTCGCAGTACATTTTTGGCGACTATAAATACATCTTTGAACATTTAGTTTTAGTATCATTATTCATTCTGAATAGTATCTGAAATCATAATTTTAGTCTATTATTAAGTTTTGCACTGAGACACAAGTTTTCTCTAGTTTTCCTTAGTTTTAAAAAATTGAAGTTTTTCAGTTTTGAGAAATTGGAAGTGGGTCTTTGAGATTCTTCAACTTGGACCATTGTAAGGACGAAATCAATCTTACCCAGTTAATGAAAACTCAATTTGGTAACGATTTTTATTTTTTTATAATGTCTAGCTAAAACCTCAATTCTTGGGGTGTGATTATGTGATTATGGGTTGATTTAGCTTATGGGTATTGCTAATTGTTAGTTTAAATGCTGTTTAGAAGTGATTTCAATCATTAATTGTGGTTTAATTTAAGAATTGTAGTTGCAAATGCAGTTCTACCCTTGTGTTTTTTACTTGCTCGGAAGAGAGGTTTTAAAACTAAGATTATTGATTGATTGTCTCTGGGTATTGGGTTGTCATGGGTTCAGCTCGAAAGAGTGAATCCTAAACCCAGTTCCAGACATTCAGCTCGAGAGAGTGAATGGACTAAGGTGTGTGCTGTTCTTATTTTGCATGTTTGTCGATGTTCGAGAGAAATCAACTTGATTCGGGGTAAATTGTTTGAGAGAAAGTTTACCTCCTCTATAGTCTAGCTTACTCACTAATATCTACCTATTTTCTAATAGTTGCAATTACGCATTTGTCTATATTAGCCTATAATCGAATCACATCCCAAGAACCCGTCTCACTATTGTTATTTCATATTGTTTGTTGTTGTTGTAGTTGATAATTTCAAACCAAAACCCCCCAATTGACATTCGTGTCACCCCTGATTTGAATAATGTTTTTATTTGATAATTTCTATTCATATGACTGATTTGACCATGTTCACACTTTCCTATTAAATTTTAAACACGTACCGCTCCCTCTGGAATTCGACCCCAACTCATTTAGTTGGGTTTTATACTGACTAGAGATCGTTGACACTTAGAATTGGATGAAGTGTCTTTGAAACGTTTAATCAAAACGGCGTCGTTGCTGGGCAGTGGTGTTGGTTGAGATTCTTTTGGTGAAGTTGAATTTTGTTCTTTTTAGTTATAGTTGAATCTACTTATTTTTAGTTTTGGTTTGTATGTTGCTTGTTTAGAACAGAAGAAAGGAGCATGTCTTGTAGCAACGGTAACCACGTGGACCACCCTCTTTCAACAATGATGATTCTTAGGGATAACATTCTAAATTTCAGACAATTGGAGGGTGAGTCAATCTATGAGTTATGGCTGAGATTTAAGACAATATTGCTACAATGTCCAACTCATGGAATCTCTGATAAAATGTTACTGGACTGCTTCAATAGAGGTCTCGGTCCTGAGAACAGAGGAGTGGCTGACCAAACTTCTCCAGGTGGTCTCACACGACTACCCTATGCAATAGCAACTCAACTCCTTGATCACATGGCCAAGACCAACTAGGAGACAAAGAAGGACCAAGAATTGGCCACATTGTTGAATCAGCTAGATCTCTTGGCCAAAAAGATCATGGAACTAGAAGTAATGTACAAGAAAAATGATAGGTACATTCCCCCTCACGAGCGTAGAAGACCCAAGGAGTATGAGGGTGGTAGATAGAAAAGGCGTTCTTACTCATTCATCATAAAGTCAAAGAACACGACATAATATTAAAAGAGATAAAAGAGAATGTCTCGATGCTAAATCAGATGACTGCCTCTCATTCCATGTCGATTCAGCTACTGGAGACCCAAATGGGTCATATGTTGTCTCATCTCTACTTGAGACAAAAAAAAGGGTTGCCCAGTGGTCCTAGGGAAAACCCCAAAAATGAAGCTTGAATGAGGACTTACGTCGTGCCACAACGTTAACTAAGGTGCTTCTTGGAGGCAACCCAAGTTTTATTGCTTTCTTTGTCTTCTTAGAATAATCGTGTGTTGATTGTGCAGGTAAAAAAGTGGAATGTGTTTGAAATATACAGGTTGGCGAGCAAAATGTCCAGTCGGTAACTCGCCGAAGAGGTCGGTGAGCCCGACTTGGACCGCCGTTGGACTCAAGAAATTATGAAGTTGGAGTCTGTAAAACTCAGCGAGCCCATGGACTAGTCGGCGATCTCAACTTAGTCTGCCGTTTAGACCCCCACATTAACTAGAGGTCTTGTAAAACTCGGCGAGAGAAGTACGCACTCGGCGTGTCACCGAGTTATTCAGCGAAGAAAATTAATGTCGCCGAAAGGGCGAGAACTGGACGGTTTTTAAAAAGCCAAAGGTTTAAACATTCCCTCACTTTTTAACTTCCTATAATCACACCCAAAATTTATATTGCCTATTTTTCCCACATTTTCTTGCTTTTTGGTCGTTGATCTTGTGTTTGGAGTTGGACACTTTGCCGCCTAGCGTTACAAATTCTTATATTCGACATTAAGGGTTGATTTTCTGAACCTCGAACTCGCATTTAGCGGTTATACTCTTTTGCAATTGTATTGTTCTTAATGATGTGTGTTGGGCCTCTCTGAATTCGTGTTTGTGTGCTTGTTTGCTGATTTCAATATCATGCCTAAAATGTTTAATTGTTGATTACCGAATTTTGTGCTTTAAAATTGATCTAAATTGTTGGGTTGTGCTTAATTGTTATTGGGTCTAGTCGGGTGAAGTCTGAGTAACCCATATTTGTGTTAAATGACGTGCTTTGCCCAATGATAGAGCGTTTGACGCCATTTCTAAGGGCTTAAGTCTGAGTACCCTGGTGGCATGGGTCTTATGAGTCTGAGCCTAATGGGAAAAGTCGGAGTACCCCCTATTTAACATTATGTCACCCCCTGATTTGAATAATGTTTTTATTCGATAATTTCTATTCCTATTACTGATTTGACCGTGTTCACACTTTCCTATTGAATCTTAAACACGTACCACTCCATGTGGGATTCGACCCCAACTCATTTAGTTGGGTTTTATACTGACTAGCGATCGTTGACTCTTAGAATTGGTTGAAGTGTCTTTGAAACGTTTAATCAACAACAATTTTGAAATATTAATTAAAAAAAGAAATGCTAATTGAGCTTTCTTAAGTTGGTTAGGAGAGTTTCATAATTTAATTTTTTATGAACCAAAGGAATTCAAAATATTTGGAAACCATTCAAAAATTTTCTTGATGAAATCTTTCAAGATAATTAACCTTCCTTCTTCATTTTGATGAACTTGTACCAAACTAATGTGATCATCCATGTGATGAATCTTGAAAAATATATCTATAATCTCTATGATAAATTTTTGAAGAATATATGTATGATCTTTATCAAAATAAAGAGCATATGATGACATTATTAAGTACATGATGATGAAAAAGATGAAAAAAAATTAAAAAGAGAAAAAAAAAACTATTCTTATAAAAAAGAAAGAATGAGAAAATGAATATGAACATTCAACTTATCTATAGATAATTGTTATTTATAGATGGTGTAAATCATAAGAATAGTTAGAAAGGAGTTTAAGAGACATGTTACTTAAGTAGGGAATGTAAATAGATGGAGGTTATTTTGTAACTTATTAGATATAATTAGAATTGTAAATATGATTGAATTTTTTAATTAATAAACAAATTATTTAATGAAAAAATGAAGAAAAATATCAAAAAAAAAAAAGGGAGAAAAAAATAGAAATTGAGGCCATAAAGAGGTGTCACATCACCTTATCTATTTTTCTTATATATGTGTGTGTGTGTGTGTTTGCTTAATTTTCCTCTTCATTTTCAGCATTATTCTTTTATTTTGTTGCTTTGGACGAATTCAATTATATTATCCTCAAACCTTACTTGTAAATTCAATTGTACATTTTGAAGATAAACAAGCTTAATATCACAAATTAAAAAGAAATAGTATTATGATGCTAAATTGAAAATGACATCCCTAAAATTATTCCTATATTTTTACAACACTTGTAAAATTGAAAATAATATCTCTAAAATTATTAACACATATTTTACTACATGTTCACTCCAATCTAATTCAAATATCATAGGGAGAAAAATTTGTTGGGAGTGTCACCCTAAATGGACCCTATAACTATTCGAATTTAGTTGAAGCTTCAACCTGGATATATAGACATAAAATGAGAAATTTAAAAAAAAAAAAAAATTAAAGATCTAGTCTTGAACTAGAAATTATAATTTTAGTATAACGGTTTATTTCTTGTGGACGTAACTAATTATGACTCCAATCTTGAACTACTATTTTCATTCACATCCAAACGTTAATTACTGCGAAAGCGAAAACTCTAAATATAGACAAAAGCAAATATCTGTGTTTGTGATAGTATTTTCTTATATATATATTAAAAAAATTATATACATGTAGCTTTTCTTAGTTTAGCACATTTTACACGTCTCAGAGTGCTTTGGTCATTACCATTACATCCCTTTTGTAATTTCTTCCCTTTACTTGTTCAAAGACTGGAGCTTTTTCATAGTATTAATTAATTATTCACCTGAATGCTTTGATCTGGGTGACATCAAGATTTGATTTTTCATGTAAATTTGCAGTTTTTAGGGGTTTAGCTGATTTGGGTCATCTTTATTTTTCTCCATCTGAGGGAGGAAGTGAAGATGAAGGTAGGGTTTTTAGTGTGTATATGGTTTGTGTTGTGCGGTTGTTGTATGGGAAGATTTGTGGTGGAGAAGAACAGCTTGAGAGTAACATCACCAGACTCGATCAAAGAGGTGTATGAGTGTGCAATTGGCAACTTTGGGGTACCACAGTATGGAGGAACCATGGTTGGTAATGTTATGTACCCAAAAACTAATCAAAAATCATGCAAGAATTTCTCAGATTTTGATATCTTCTACAAATCTAAGCCTGGTGGCATGCCTGTTTTCCTTCTTGTTGATCGAGGAGGTAAACCTTTCATGACATTCCTACTTCCTTTTAAATCACATTTCTGCCTACATAATTGGATGTTAATAGAGCATGACAAATTTATGCTGCCTGTTTTAGGGAAGAATTGCCTCTACTTTTTTTTCTTTTCTAAAAATTGCCTAACCCCAAAAGAGAAAAAGGAGACTAGTGCTCACAGAAACATAAATCAGATGCCTTTTGAAGCTAAATAGTGTAATGCAGCTGTGAGCATGTATTTGTTTGGCTCTTGCACTGAACAATCGGGGAGTATTAGTTATGCCTGTATTTTTGTATTTGGAATGGTTTTGCTTGTTAACTTATTATAACTTGAAACAAATTTACACAATGTATCCACTTACATAAACATATAAGAGTATATACTATTCATCCTCTTACATTTCACTTGTGCTTTCTTGTTCTTTGTTGGTGCCTATGGTTTTTCCTGTATTGGCAGATTGCTTTTTCACACTGAAGGCTTGGAATGCTCAGCAAGCTGGAGCAGGTGCTATTCTTGTTGCTGATGACCGTGTTGAACCTTTAATTACCATGGACACCCCTGAGGAAGAGGATGCAAAGGCAGATTATTTGCAAGATATAGCTATTCCATCGGCTTTAATTAGCAAATCACTTGGGGATAGCATCAAGAAGGAACTATCTAAAGGAGAAATGGTTAACATAAACCTCGATTGGAAAGAGGCTCTTCCACATCCTGACGATCGAGTGGAGTATGAATTTTGGACCAATAGTAATGATGAGTGTGGCCCCAAGTGTGAAAGCCAGAGAGAGTTTGTCAAACACTTCAAGGGGGCTGCCCAGATACTTGAGCAGAAAGGTTATACACAGTTTAGTCCCCATTACATAACTTGGTATTGCCCGGAAGCGTTTATTTTGAGCAAGCAATGCAAGTCTCAGTGCATCAACCATGGAAGATACTGTGCTCCAGACCCTGAGCAGGACTTCAGTAAAGGTTATGATGGAAAGGATGTTGTTTTGCAAAATTTACGTCAAGCTTGCTTTTTTAAGGTTGCAAATGAAAGTGGAAAACCCTGGTTGTGGTGGGATTATGTCACTGACTTTGCAATACGGTGTCCAATGAAAGAGAAGAAATACACAAAAGAATGTGCTGATCAAGTAATCAAGTCACTTGGTAGGTCGGAGTTTCTTTCCTTTCATATTTCTGTTGGTGTTTTTCACTTGATGCATCATTGCTTTACTGTTGTACATTTAGTGTTGATGAAGCCATAAGCTTAGCATAATCCATATTTTCCTCTCTCTTGTAAGGTTGTGGTGCTGGTCATTCATTGCTACTGGTGGTGTTTCTGTCTTTTCATCCTTCTGTATGAGCTGTGAGAGCTAGAAAATATCATTATTATTGTGCACTTTTTATAATCTATCAACAGATCTTGGTTTTGTTGAACTTGGTCTCATATATTTTTTATCCTGCTTGAACTTAAATGGATTTTTTTGAGTGCAATGAAAAAAGTATACACAGTTGAATATTTGTTCTTTCTTGCATGCTATTTTTGATTTCATATTAATAGTTCAATTGACAATAGTATACCGAAAAGTTATGTATGATAATAAGAGATCACGATAGCACGTGATAGTTTTTCTATGCACTTTTAATACCAATTCCTTTACTTAACCATTCAAGTATCAAAAATAGGCCACATGTTCACCCTCCATTTTCTCTCTCTGGGCTAAGGTCAATGCTGTGATGACTTTACATTTTTTTTCCTTGTTCTGTGGTTCTTCTGCATTAATTACTATTCCTTGCTCTTTATAGGAACTTGAAATGATGTCTTGAATTTTCCTTTTTGTTTTAATGGACTCTGCAGGCTTTGACGTCAAACAGATTGAAAAATGTGTTGGAGATCCTGAAGCAGATACTGACAACCCTGTTCTAAAGGCTGAACAGGACACCCAGGTGTGTGTCCTACAGAAGTGATAGAACAGATCTTCTATATTGCCTCTTGAGACTATGTTGAGTTGAATTTTCACTTTTCATATTGCTTCTTTCCAGATAGGTAAGGGTGCTCGTGGAGATGTGACTATCTTGCCAACTCTCGTTATAAACAATAGACAGTACAGAGGTATACCTTGTTTGATTTAGAGGGAAATTGTGTTTTGACTTAAAATAGAATGATTCTTATTTTGGCATACTTGTCTTCATCTTAGGTAAGCTGGACAAGGGAGCAGTCCTCAAGGCAATTTGTTCAGGTTTTGAGGAGACAACCGAGCCTGCAATTTGTTTAACTGAAGGTCATTTTCCTTGTCTTTTCTTTGTCTTGAAGACTAGCAATTATTTGGTATCAGCTTGTTGCTGTTTGTGACTTTTCTTTAAGATGGGACAGAAGTCCGAAAGAGATATCTCTTACTGGTGGAGTCTTCCTCGGCTCTTTTTAATCTCCAATGGTGTTGAATCGTTTTCTTGGTTGCAAAGACTAGTGAAATTATAATATATGAGAAACATTGCCGGTATAAATTCTTGCAGAGGTGTTTGCCTACCCGACATATTTCAACTTTTAACCTGATGAGACAGAAACTACATTAGCTACTTTGCTACATAAAACTCAGATTACCTGATAAAAAAAATAAAGAACAGGTCTTAAGGACTAGCTAGTCTGTAGTTTATGCGTTCTTCCAACAAGGTGATTCAAAAGTTGTTTTAATACTTGTTTTGCAGAAATAGAAACAAACGAATGCTTAGAATCAAATGGTGGGTGCTGGCAGGACAAGGCTGCTAACATTACAGCATGCCAGGTAGAGTTATTTGTCTAAAGACTGCTTATACGATAAGCCTCTGAAGTTCCAGATTTATTTGCTTCTAGTTCAATTTCCAATCCACGTACAAAATTGTGATGCAGGATACTTTCCGTGGTAGAGTATGTGAATGCCCAGTAGTTCAGGGAGTAAAATTTGTTGGTGATGGTTATACTCACTGTGAAGGTAAGCTTTTCATCCACTAATTGTCATCTTTTTTTCTCACACACAAATTGGTGTTGTTGTGATGCATGCATCTTGTCTTCATAGACTAATCTTTTGAGCTTGTGATTTGACATGGTTTGACAGCATCTGGAGCATTGCGGTGTGAAATAAACAATGGAGGCTGTTGGAAGGGAACCCAAAATGGCAGGGCATATTCTGCTTGCATTGTAAGAGTTTTTTATTAAAGCACGATTAGTGTTACCGTTTGAACTGTCCTCCATAGCAGTTCTCATTCTTTTGTGGGAGGTCCTAACCCTTTCCTTTCTTTTTTGTTTTTTACTTGAGCAGTGCTCCAAAGTTAAAGATGTTTTTTTTTCTTGGGTTCATTAGGCATTTATCTCAATTGACTTTCTGTAGACAGAGGCATTATTTGTCATATCCTTGTCTTGCCAGGACGATCACACAAAGGGTTGCAAATGTCCACCAGGATTCAAAGGGGATGGAGTTAACAGTTGTGAGGGTATGTAGAATTGTTCATTATGTGTCAATCTGTCGACATATATTGTTCCTGGAAAACATTTCAGCGTTTAATTCTTTATTTCTTAGGATTTTGTCTGTGTCTGTTTAATTGCCCCAAAAATATTTGCACCTTTTTCTTTCTAAGAGACCAAATCTTTTAACTTCCTGTCTATGTTTGCTCGGACTCTACACCAAAATGTCAGTGGGTGCGTGTTGGATTCCTAAAGAGATTCTCCAAAAGTAATGTATTGTTGGAGAATCTGACACGGGTGCAGTATCAAAAGTGAAGAGTCCACACAACTTAGCTTCCTGTCATAGGAACATATTAATCAATATAAGTGATCGAGGTGGAGTCTGAATAGTTTTGCTCTCTGTTTTATAGCACTTCTGTTGAACAATTATCTTGTTATTCTTAAAGTTCATTTTCAATTTTGGCCCTTCTTCAGATATTGATGAATGCAAGGAGAAGTTGGCTTGCCAGTGTGCTGAGTGCAAATGCAAGAACACTTGGGGTAGTTATGATTGCAGTTGCAACGCCAATTTGTTGTACATGCATGAACATGACACGTGTATAAGTAAGTTTAGAAGCTGTCAATTTAATGAGAATATACTTGTAATGGTAGACATAGGGTTTCTTTATATACTTGGCTTTGGTGAAGGTAGTCAAGTTTCATAATATGATGTTTCTTTAAAATAGGTTAGTTTTTATATGTGATGTTTCTGATATTAGCATGATTTAGCTTATTTAAATGTAATAGAATTTTGCCAACTGCATACCGTAGACTTTGATCTACTTTTTTCCAAAGTTGCATGTTTGTCGATATCTTCTGCGACTAAGTTTGTTGGAGAAATTGCAGGCAAAGATGCCAAGTCAGAGTTCAGCTGGGGCCTTGTTTGGACTATCATCTTGGGTTTGGCTGTTGCAGGGGTTTCAGCATATGCTGTGTACAAGTATAGAATCCGGGTATGTCATTGTACAATGGTCTTAATTTCATCAAAGACAGACAACTGTTACCTGTTGAAAACACAGAAGTAAAAGCATTTGAAATGTTATGCTGGTGCTAATTAACCACTTTTTCCATAGTAATTAACGTATGATCTTCAGAACTAATGATGTTAGAAAAGTGATTTGGGAATTTATAAATACTTAGACAAGACAAATCTTCTAGGATTTTGCATTTGAGTTACCTGCTGAAGTCGTTTGATCCTTAAATATACATGGTTGATGGGAATGCCAGCAGATTCCTTTTGTTTTACCACAAGTCCCAGTTATAATCTTTCACTCAAGTCTAGTGAAAATATCCCCAGAATGAGATGTGCCACCAAATCCCACCACATAATAAAAGCAAGAAAGTTACGAACTTTTTGAGTAAATATCAAGTTTTTGGAGTGGGATTTCTTTCTTTGATTCTCAGAGAGGTGTTTAAAGGTTTCTTTCTTATGTCGTATTTCTCCCCGATCACCATCTTTGGGACAGATTCATCTTTTCTGTTCAAGCAGTTTTTTCCTTTCTTGGAATTAGCATGATATCCATTAGCGTGTTTTCTTGTTTAATGTTGCTTTCACCTTTTCATTAAATCCTGGAACCTTGTATGTGCAGAGATACATGGACTCAGAGATTCGTGCCATCATGGCACAATATATGCCTTTGGATCAAGGAGAGGGGGCTACTAATGTTCCCCACGGGAACGTCTAATGATAGACCATTACTGAAGAGTGATGATGGCTTGGGTAGAATGCAGCCTCCACTGGATGTCTGCCACCAGTTAGTCTGCCTAAAGTTCTTTGTGCCAATCATCATCGAAACAAATTACATCTTATTTATGTACATGTATGTCCCAACAATGCACATAAACCCAATAAAAGGAATTGTCCTTGAATTGGATTTGCTCATGATGTTTGACTTCTAATAATAAAGAAATGCGCAATATCAGTTCGTATTCCACTTGAAAGCATCATTTTGCATTGCACAATATGGTATGAATGGATGGTAAGGTGTCATATTATGCCATCACTTCCTGTTTTGGAGTGAGGCATGATTAATTAATTGATTGATATCATCTCTTTTGCTCTTGTAAAAGATCAATTTTGATTTTCCAACAACAGAATTTTATATACCAATTGTCAGATATGGCCACTGCCACAATGTTCTCAATCGGCACGCAGAAGATTTGATGGGTGATTACACTTGAACTTTTGACCTCTGCATGATAAGTTTTGAAATCTAACAAGTTGACTTTAAACCTTTTTTTTTTTATTTTTCATTCGGTGTTCGGTATTCGTATTGGAGCCTGACTATTCTGATTTGCATTGTGTAGGGTCCCATTCAAGGGAAGCACTTCATACCAAGAATTTTTTTATATTCAAGGTTCGAATGAGCAACCTCATCTATTGCACCACATCCTTTCTTTGGTGGTCATTTAAGTGTAGTTTCCTGAGATTTGATTGGTCAATGCTGTTAAAACATTTTAGCCAATATCAATTACTGTTAGAAAAATAATAGGAAGTATAAATTGAAGAAGAAGATAGCTTTGAGGCGTGAAGAATCATTTTCTTTAAAGAGATATTGCTTATATACATATTGGGGTAAATTCAAACAAATTTCTTCTGGATACAACAAAGCCTTTGAATTTACTTGCAGATGTTTCTATTGGCCACTTCTAGAGAGTCTTTATATTTATAGAACTTAATAATTGACTTTTCATAATAGTCATGTTCTTTCATGAACATATAACTTTTCATAATAGTCATATTTTTTTCATGAACATGTGAATTTTGATAATAGTCATATTCTTTTATGAACAAATTTGTTCAATCCAAGACCTCTATATTACAAATTATTCAACAATCTCCCACTAGTTTCTAATATTTCTCATATATCATGCATATTAGAGATTATCTTATAATAGATTTGAACTTTCCGGTAGTGCAAGTACTTTAAAGTTCTGATGAAATTATTGGTATCTTAAAAGATTTGAACCACAACTCCATGTGCCAAAATCAAAAATATGTAATGACCCGATCAATTATTTTTGAAAAGTTTCATGAATTTACCATTTTGCCCCTCCCAATCGTGACCCTGAGTCTTTTATGTTTGAGTTTTGAAAATTTGCTTTCGAAATTTGAGTAATAAATTGAGAACTTGAGTTAGTATGTGATTTTGAAAGGCTAAGTTACTTAAAAGTGATTTTGAAGTCTTTTGGAGTTTCGAGTGTCGGAATGGAATTTCGTTGATTTCATTAATTCTTGAATATGGGATATGGTCGGTGAGAGTTTTCGATTTTAGATTTAGAGTCTTTTTGAGGATTTGAGGTCCTAAGTTATGAAATTTTGAAAATTTAGCCTTTTAGTTGACTTTGGTCAACATTTGGGGTTCAGATCCTTGGATCGGAATTTTGAGAGTTCCGTTGGATTCGGGGGATGATTTTAGTCCTAGGTGAGGTCATGCCTTGAGCCTACACCCTGGACGTGGCAGGCACTCGAGAACCATTTCTAATCCCTAAGCTAACCCTTAGCTTGTCTAACTACTTAGCAGAAGACTCACTCAAACTGAAAAAAGCTTTATATGCAGAGCTTAACTCATATATCTCAAATAGACTCAACTCAAATACTGGAAGTACTCAATGTTATAAATAAAGCAGTTTTGCAAATCATCTCAAAATAAAAGAGAAATATTGAGAGACTCCTCAACTCTAACTATCTATGAAGCCTCTAATACTAGGATAGATGTCGGGACAAGAGCCATGACAACTCAACAAGAACAGAAAAATAAATATGAAATCCTCCGGAAAGCAAGGAGGCACACCAAATCTGAAGCGCAAAGTGATTTCAACGAAACGCCTATTGATGATCCTGAACACCTGTATCTGCATCATAAAAGATGCAGGTCGAATGACATCAGTACATTAAATGCACGAGTATGTCATATAGCCGAGACAAAATAATGAATGAAAGGACTGCAATAGATATAGCATAAACTCAACTGAATGTAAAGAATTAAAGGAATGAAATCATTTAACTCTACAAAATACTTTCTCATCTCTGAACTTCAACATAATAAGTGATATATTTAAAATACACTTTAACTCTACTGAGAGATTCTCTAACCAACAACCATCACTATGAGCTACGTGATGATACATCGTCTTGTCCATGCTGACTAAGCTTTGCCCGAAGGCACTAAGGATTCATCTAAATACGTATGATCATGTACCCATGTTGGCAAGACATGGTTTATGGGGGCTGTGAGTTGTCTGAACTCTCTCCCATATCGGTGCTCAATACTACTCCCAATATTATATACTATTTGCTCAAATGTATAAAAACATATTATTTCTCTGGCTAGAGATAATTGTTCAAACTATCCTCTAAAAAGAGGTAAGTGCTCTGAAATATCTCTGAAACTCATTGCTCATTTAGAAAACAAGGTTTCTCTTTGCTAAATGTAAAAACACATTCTGGGTTGAGATAATTACTCAAAAGGGACCTCTTTAAGAGGTAACTGCTAGGTATTCAATCTTTCTGAAAACTCTTTTCACTTTTCTCAAAAAAAGTGTACTCCATTTCTTAATGTAAAAAATAAAACATTTGGGAAATACTTAGTTCCCTTATACTCTTTCACAAACTCCTCTTTATTACTTCCTCAAAACTCAGTTTAAACAATTATGTTTTGTTTAAAAGATTCTCATTAAGAATTCAATGAATACTCAAGAATAGGGTTCATGCTGAAAAATAGACATAAACAATCAACTCAATAATGGCAATACAAAATGTACGACAATTCAATGATTAGAAATAGGAATTTAATAATCAACAACTCAAGAACACCATATCAACTCATCTGAAGAATACTCAAATCTAAGTATAGAACCTTAGATTATTCTTTTACTGATTTGAAAATAGATGTAGGGCGTGAGGATGAACTAGTCCAACACTATGATAGCCTTACATGCCTGAAAGAACGAAGTTCTTTAGTGAAATCGACGAAACTCGAAGAACGCTTGAACCCTAGATTTTCTCCTCTTGGAACCTTGCTCTAATGACTTGAAGCGTTAATGAACGTAAAAGAACTTTCTACCGTCCGTGCTGGTCAACAGTAGAACCAACTTTAGAAATCCAAATTCACATAACTTTCCATGAGACCTTCCTACAACGAAAGTTTCTACGGCTCATAGAGCCAACTAGTAGAATTCAAGTTGAAGATCAAAATTTCATCAAGTCTGGGACCCTTCTACGGAACTCATCTACGACCCGTAGTACAAATGACGACCCGTCTTGTTCACTCGTAGGTCAAACTTCATTAACTTGAATTTTTCCTAATCTCAACCTCATTCCTACGAGTGTCATCTATGACCCGTAGAAACTTCTATGAACTGTAGACTGATCTCGTAGGATACAACCAATAGTAAAAACATGAAGCTCTTCCCTTTTTCAATTTCTGAGGTGTTATATATGGATAAAAAAATTTATTACCTAGTGATTGGAAAGAAGTGCTCTCGTGGCAAGCTTGTTTTGATACAATTCTTTCAAAGATCATGACTTCATATGATTTTTGGTTAAACTTGGAGAGCAATAAGAAGACTTGTCAATGTTAAGAGATTGAGAAATTGCTATTTCTAATAATAGAGGAAAAACCAATACTAACTGTAGAGGAAATAGTAAAAGTATGGATTGATGATTTTCTATCATTGGCAACTTCGGATGTAATTGGGAACAAGAAAACAATAATGTTGAGGATGAAAATGTACGACACTATGATGTACCTTGCGAACTGGCACAATGTTGCACATTTAGAAGTCGCCAATTATCAAATTTCTAGTTTATATGTCGTCGTTAAGAACAAGGGTGATCTCCCTTGAAGGGATGCACTCAATTTCTACTGTTACAGTTTTCTACGCCTTCACTTGAAAAGACAAGTTCGACATCTTTTGGGCGAAATATGAAGAATTGAGGCAATCAATTGTTTATGTTATTCTGCTCTCCGTACCCTTTATTCTGAAACACGAGTCCGACTGTAGAAGGGACTGCATATTTTGGGCAGAAAGGATGACCTTTTTGCAGGTATCAATAGCTCCGAACAGGCACATGAATACTATGAAAATGACTTTAACCTTGGCGGAGCAGGTGGGAAAATTATAGATCCTTGAGGTCAAGAATCTCTTATAAATGAGTATTACATCATATAATATTATAGTTAGTTAGCTACAGAAAGTTAGTTAGGAGCAGTTAATTGGTAACTGATTGTGTTATTAGCTTAAGAGCTTAATTTAGTTCAATTCAATTACTATATAGCTTGTAATTAACTCATTGAACAATCACATATGAAAATATAAAATTCTTCTCTTCCTATAACTCTTTTCTTCTCTCTTAATTCTTCTTCCTTACTAACTATTTTCTCGAGAAACTCCTGAACAGTGCTTCCGTCCTCGAATTCATTGTGAATTCCTGCAATCAAATAACATACGACCAATGTGCAAAAAAAAAAAAGGTATCCTTTAATACCCTCCTACACATATGACTCATCTATTGGGATTTCACGAGGTTGCATCTTTTTTTTCAAAATCATGGTTGAACATTAAACTTGACGAGAGAGGCACAGAGAGAGAGAGAGAGAGAGAGAGAGAGAGAGCAAATTAATAGGTTGAATTGAGGGGGAAGCTTAGAGGAATAAAACATGTAAAGGGAACATTGTAAAAGTGAGCTCACCACAGTTTAGCTCCGATACCGTATGAAATGATCTAAGCATCCAATCAAAGATCTTAAGGTGGTGGTTGAATGACCTAGGAGATCATAAATTATTTTCTCTTGCACAATTATGAATACCAGTGTATTCTCTAATAGAAAGACAAGTCCTCTTTGTAAAATAGCTTCACTGAGGGCAAGCCCAATACGAAAGAATGGAAGTTACATATTCACAGAAATATTGAACACCAACATCATTTCATTTCCTCCTACCGTGCTTGAAAAATAGTCAACTTTTAGTATCAAATGTCTCATTCATTCTTTCATTTGAGAATGAATGCGATAAGACAAACCTTTTCTTCTGATGATGATACACATGAACTAAACACCTATACTGCAGTCCGTTTCATAAACAAATTCATTTAGAGGGTTTTTTATTTCGTTTCTTGGCATTCTTCACAAGTGCATCACAAATCTCCCTTTTTCTTCTGGAGGCAGCACTAATATTAGGATTAGTAGCAGCAGCATTGGCTGAGTTACTGTTGTCACCTTTGCTTGAACTCGTACCATGAACTTCTAATGCATCCTTGGTGAAGAATTTTAGCCTCCACAGTGTCAATTCACTCTACAGGAACCACAAAATAAACTACTGATAAGAATATTGAAAAGTGATATATAAATTTTTGAATGGGGGAGATGTTCAAGTCTTATGAGAACCTGGGTATCAATGTCAAGTTCCACCTCTTCTGCTGAAGCTGGAAATAGTGGGTTATTTTGTGCTACTATCTCCAGTGCCTTACTAAGATCATCAGGAGATAACTTCGTGAGAGCTATCCCTAGATTTCTCTTCTCCTCTATTGATGTTTTCCTGAGGTAATGATTTCAGAATTAGAATAGGTGCCATACACGAGCAGAATTAGCATTGGTGCCACAGAAAAACTAGAATCAGATGAAGTTTACAGTAGCAGGGTTACAGAAAAAGGTGTAAGCATGAAGAGAGCTCTCCAGACGAATGGCACCAAAAGATGAAGCTTTCTTCTTTTTAATCCGGAGGTTATGTATAACACACATCCAGAAGTCAGAGAGACGGATAAATTGCTAAGATCGACCCAATGCTTATTAAATATAGATGCTGGAATAAGAAATTGATATTGGAAAGGTGAATTTAAACCTACATTCGAATTGAAAGAGAGATGCACTTTTTACCAGGGAATTAAGTACAGAAAGTAGATTCACATATGAAACAGCACTAACACAAGATAAAACCAACAAATCATCAAACTCCCATCTTCAACATAGTCAGTCAAGCCGCTGACCTGCAAATTCTGTTGCAAGCCAAAAACTGTCTATAGAAAGTCTTAGCACCAAGTGAAACATATCCAAGTAAACCGAGGAGAACTATACCATTTGCAGACAGAAAAAATCACTTGGCCGCCCAGAAGAGTAACTTAAACCCAATTGAATACATTTAATACCAATTTATTAGTATCAGCTTAAATCCAGATAAACAATTGTTGCATTTCACATCTCACAGGAATCCATGAAAGTACTTGTGGATCAACACAGGCGAAAAGGAATAGGCACTAGAGAAGCCCCTGGTGTCAAGGGATCAATTTAGATGGCAAAAGAAGGAAGAATTATCATACTGCAGTGGAGAAAAAGGCCATGTTTGCTTTGAGCTTGAACACACATAATAGGCTGGCCAACATTGTGTGGCCTTGAAATCAATGAGAAATGAACTTATCAAAATTTACTGCAACAGAGAAATGAGAGTATTTATAGGGTTAGCTATGTCATGGTGACTAAATTGCATAACATCCATTTCTATTTGCCACTTTCAAGAGCTGCTATATTTGCATATCCCAGAAAAATTCAAGATTTCAAATGAAGTTCCAACTAGGTTAGTCCAGAGTAAAAGCAACTTGGCCCACTGAATAGCAACCAGTTTTTGGTGATCACATCTCACTAATACTGAAATATCAGGGGAAAATAACCACATTTTAAAAATGTGACAGGTACGGTTCTTATTGGTTACCAAGCATGAGAATCTCATGTCCTAATGCAAGAAGAGTATTACATAGCTACTCCCAATAGAGTTCTATAAAAAATTGTATCCAGGATCTTCAGCCAAAAGACTTTTACCAAGATTTTTCTTCTGCATGACATTCTCAGCCTCTCACCAATGGCACTGTAAGGTGTTGAGAACTATGGCTGGCTCAAGAGACTCTTATCTAGAACATAAGATTGTTTTTATTTTCGGAAATATCGTTTCAGTACGCAATCTGGTATTTCTGTTAATTTCTGTGGACACGGAGGATATCTCTATAAATGCACTAAAATGGAGCAATGTTATGTCCTAAATAATAATTTACTGTTGTTGTGATACAAATATTTCGATGACTTGACAGATTTACCCTTTCGCTTACATCATTAATTATCACCACATTGTCTTTTCAACTGACAACTCAGAGTCAGTTTTGCCATCCTAACTAATTGTAGCTAGAGTCAATTTGGCTAGACCATAATCTGTCTCGTTTCCAACTAAAAATATTGAAGTACCTAAGTTAATGAAAGCATTAATTATTTACCCAACATTGTTTTGCCATATTACTATCTTGATACTCTTTATTAATTTTATGTCTACTTATGTGCTAACTTTGTTTTCTAATTATCTAACACAAAAAATATTGTAATTTGTTATAAGTATTTGCACAATATTTGATTGAGTTTGAAACAAAAAAAAGGTGTGAAATTGAAAATAAAATATTTGAAAGTTTAAGTAATTGTCTTTGGACATGAATTTCATTTGAAATTAAAAGATGAATATTACTGAGGGAACTTTATTTCAACTAAAGTACTTCTCAACAGAGGCGGACCCACTTGCACCCGGTAACTTTTAAGAAAATTTTGTATATATATGTATAGATAGTTGATAAAACGATAATATATTTGATTGTGCACCCTTATACCCAAAAGTCGCTTTGGTGCACTGGTCGAAGTAGCCATATCGAACCGCGACTACGCGAGTTTGATTCCCACGAAAGGTAACGCTTTCTTAACTTTCTAATCAGTTTTTTCTTTAGAGTTAACCTTTTTAAAATTGCTTTTATTAAAACTCGTTTTTGCCACCTCATCTGGCCCCACCCCCTTTCTTAACCACCCTTTTATTGCCTGACCCCATTCCTTTCTTAATTGAAATTAAAAACAAATAAAAGCCCTAGCACAATTCTAAACAAAATATAGTACTGCTAGAAAATCTACAACTTACAACTTACAAGTATTCTTCACTGCATAATTGAAGTCCTACTCCTATTATCTCTGCATAAATTGGTAAGTTCTTTTTAAGCGTATTTTTTTTGTAAGAATTTGTTGTTGATTCTTCTAATTTGAAATGGATAGATTTTTGACGAAACATAATTCTTCTCAACCAAGTGCTAGTTTTAGAGACAATTCTTCGCGTTTTATAGATGAGTTTGATTTGCAGTCACTTAAACCAGATCCGAGAGAAAGAATATCCATTGAGGCCTCAGGCGCTATGCTAACCTTACCCTTGAGTCACTCTTAATAGTGCCCCCCCCCTCCCCCAAAATCTTCAAATCCTGGGTTCGCCTTTGCTTCTCAAACAAGTTTTTCAATAATTAATCAGTATATAATGTAACGATTATTGATGGTTGTTTGTCTACAGGCTTTTAACCGTGAAAAATATATCTAATTCGTAAGGAAAGCTGCCACAAGCAGATTGAAAATTACATTTGGTAACTATACAAACAATAACATACCCAGTGTAATCCCACAAGTTGGTCTAGGGAGGGTGGTGTGTACGCAGACCTCACCCCTACCTTGTGCAAGAATTGGAGATTATAATTGAATAAAAGTTGAAGTCATTTATGGAGAAAGGTATAACACAAGAAGAACTTCCAAAATAACAAATGGTGTCGGTAGAATATAGCTATGCTCAAGTAAACAATATAAAACTAATGGGGAAAAACAACTTTTCAAAATACCATAATAGTGAGTATAAATAAGAATGAACCTTGCCAACAATATGCAAGGTTGAAAGAAGTTTAATATTGATCGAGCAACAAACTGAAATACCAAAACTTATTAACGTCATCTTAACTATTACTCCCTCGGTCCCAATGTTTATAACTTAGTTTGACTTGACAGTGAGTTTAAGAAAAAAAGAGACTTTTGAAACTTGTGGTCTAAAATAAGTCATAAATGTTTTCGTGGCTATAAATCATTTCATTAAGGGTAAAATGGGCATTTAAAAGTTAAATTGTTATTAAATATACAAATGTGTCATTATTTATGGGACTGACTAAAAAGGAAAGTGAGTCATATAAATTGGGACTGAGGGAGTAGTAGTGTCACATCCCCTTCTCCTTTCTCCCTCCCCGCCCATAATGTCATTGAAAAAAGGCATATAAGAACAAATTCATAGACAGAAGATAACACACTTTGACTGAATCCAGATTGTTGGGTCTGTGCGTAAGCACGGGCATAGATAATCTAGTTTGGAATATATGGGAACAACATTAGTTGGTATATATCAACAAGGATTAAAAATATAAAGATCTACTTAATCAGATTTTATATTAAATGGAAAAGCCACCTAATCATATCATGACATAAAAAAATTGAAATTATATGTAAGAAACATTTGACCAGATTTTCTCGTTTTGGGTTGCCAGATTTTCATGACATAACTTTTGAAGCTGTCATGCAAGACAAAACCTCAAACCCTAGGAGAGAGAAGCCAGGAGGCAGCAATCGTAAAAAAGAGAATAAATCGAGTAAATAAAAGGTAGCAATTATAGATTTGAATATCAGTCATTCAACTAAACCTGCATCTTCTGACCACCATCTCTCTGAGTTCCTCCACATGTGTGTCAACTTCATAAAGCTGTGAATAATTACATAATTTCAGACTCACCATAGGGCAGATCAAGCTCTAAATGAGAGGCAGAGGATATCATTATGAATTATCAAAGCTTGTTTGAGGGAATTACTAAGCCGTCATTTTTAGAAAAGCTAAGCTTCAAGAGTAGGTTGGATTTTACCTCGTTACACAAATCCCTGGCTAGTTTGGCATGAGCAGACTCCTGAGCAAGCTGCATATTCAGTTGGGCTTCAGCTTCCTCCTCTTCTCGTCTTTTTTCCTGGAATAAATGGGAAGATTTAAGAGATGATCATGCAATATTTACAGATAAAAATATGGAGTATTGAAACACAAGCATCATTATATTAAGAAATTACGGAAGCCATACCAAAGACCAGAAATGTCCAAAGTAATAGTTACCTCCTCATTAACTTTTGGCAGAAGTTGTAACCATTTCTCCTCAAATTTTTCCAGTAATGTTTTCGCCATCAGATGAACATCACTCTTGTCATCATTGTACTTCATTGCATTCTTGAACACCAGCCTAACATCAGCACTAATCTCTCTGACATGCTTATACCCGGTGCCATCCATGGCCTCCATTTGGTTCTTTATTGTACTAAAGTCCATGGGTCTGTCAATAATCTGATAGACAGAAATCAGTTCAACTGCATAAATGAACCTTGAACAGAAACATCGTTTTTGACAGAAATGAATCCAGAAATTCATAGAGATACTTCCAGACTAAGAAAACAGGTGGGATAAGTCGGAACCATATCTGAGACCTCCGAAAGAAATTCCCCCAATACCCCACATTAAATTTCAAAACATTGCCAAGCAGATAGCAGATATATAAAAGTATCACAAAAATAAGAAAATCATAATGTAGAAAAAAAAGATTTTTAAGTTTCAGAAAAAAAGAAAACGAACCAAAATATTTTACCTCATAATAGTCATGCAACCCAAGTCCTGCAACATCAACGGGCTGCATAAAAGGCCAAGCCCATTTGTGCTGAGTGATCTGGCATGCACATCAAAAACAGAATATACTATTACTACGAGGTCAATCAAGAATTCAAAAATTGTCGATAAAATTGGAACTGCAAATATTAAGAATTGCCTGGCGCAATATTGTGCCAAACTGGCGCATAAGCTCCTGCATCCTCTTAGCTGCAGCAGCCTCTCTGCGTGATGCTTCCTGTTGTAGCTTCTTAAAGCCAGGAACATGTTTATCCTTATCTTTGTGTTTCCCTGAAGAAGCATTCTTTGAGGTGTTTGGTTGCTTTATACTTGTATTCAAGTAGAACTTCTCAACTTCATTCACTCTTTGTTCAAGCTGAAAGTACAGCATCATGCAGTTAACTCACATGAAAAATTATGGAAATTGTTTTTTTTTTTTTTTTTTTGATGAAGTAATTAGTAGTTGAAATTGTTTTTATACAGGAAGCAAACCTGTTAATGCACCAATGAGTGACTAGAAGTTGCAGGGATTTTGAACAAACCTAAATTGTAGCAGTGCGGCAAGATTCCCCAAGGGGATAGCACAACTATGACTTTCAGTAGACATGGTTTTCAAAAAGTATGAATTTGAAATTCATGAAAGTCAAAGTTAAGCAAATATTGGACTTAATTAGAAGTTTGTAATGTGTTTTAACTAAGAACATGAACAGAGGGATTTCATGGGCTATAACTCCTAGTTAAGTACCACTTATGTGCCTCAACAATATAAACGAATATTAAGAAATGAATGCACATTCCAAAAATGCAGGTCTTAAAAAGTGCATTAACACTTCGGGTTTAAAGGTTAATTCAGAATCTCAGCATATAGTCTTTTCTTTTTCGTTCAGACCACAGTGCAAATATTGGAAAATTATAAAGTTTACTATGGTATCTGCAGAATAATATGGATCTGTGACTACAGTGTGGTGCTATCAAACGTGACAATAATTTCTATCATCCTATCACTAGCTCCAACTAACTAAGAACAAGGAAAAACTAAACCTTTTTTAATGCTATGATGTCCGCATCCAAATTATTGTTCACAAGAATATCTCAAATTCTGTATATTGAAGAGATCAGCTATCAGGGAATTCTGTTTCAACTTTCAACAAGGATGTACTTGAAAGTTCAACCAAGACATCTTCAGAAGATTGAGAAGACAGAGTACATATCAAATATCATCACCTAGAAAAATAGATGGACAACTGCAACACATGGTGAGTACATCACAAAATTCATTAGACTGCATATCTACAGAAGTGTTGACAGTCTTTCCTCGTGAGGTTTATTCGCAACACAAAAATTGCCAAAGATGAAAACCAATTAGGATATTGTTGGCTTAACACATTTCAAAACCAAATGGCTTAAGAAATGTAAATGAAAACTTGACCTGCTTCCAAAACTATATAGTTCCTCGTCATGCTAAAATATTCTGGCAAGGAAAATGATGAGGTTGTAAGTAACCCCAGACTTCCTAAACCACCTGGTTCTTGACTAACTGAAGGAGAATATTACCTTGCACATCCGTACTATGCATAATAAAAGCACACATCACCCCTAATAATAGACAAAGACGGTGGAAGGAAAGAACTAAAATGTTTTTTTTTTTCAACTTGACCGCTCATTTCTAGCATCTGGAATTATAGAAAAAGATAACTCGAGAGGAAGAATGTGAGTATGGTTTGAGCACTCATTTCTCAGAAGGGGGGTCTTAGCTTGAAGAATCACAGCAAACAAAATGTTTCTCTTTTACAAAAATGGCTCTGGAGGTTTTGCTCAGAAGAAGGAACCATCTGGAGAAGATCTATAGCAGGAAGGTATGGTTTACTCACTCAATGGACAACTGAGGAGGTTGTAGGCACCATAGGGTGTAGTGTCTAGAAAACCATTTGAAGTCTATGGCCCCATTTCAACCACATCTCAATCACTGTTGGTAATGGATTAAAAACAGACTTCTGGAATGAGGTGTGGATTGGAGAAGACAGTCTTAGAAATGCCTTCCCGCATCTTTATACCTTAAGTTTGCAGAGGAATGACAAGGTATCCCAAGTTTGGAGTCAATAGGGGTTGGGACCTCTTATTTAGAAGAGCAATGAATGAATGGGAAATAGGAGAAGTTGCCAACCTACTGGAAGTTCTAAATTCACATCCAGCTCTATCTATGAGACAGGACAGACCTAGATGGTAACTACACAGTAAGGGGGAGTTCACAATGGAATCAAGCTATTGGGAGCTCAACACACTACAGAAAGAGAAAGAAAGATGGCCCTGGAAGCTAGTTTGGAAGACCAAATGCCCTCCAAAGGTAGCTTGTTTTACCTGGTTGGTTGCTAGTTTTAACTTATCGCTTGTAGTTAGGTTTTGGCTTATGGGTTTATGGTAGGCATCATCATAACCTGGTTTTGGGTCGTGACAGTTTTTTTTGGAAAGACTGATTGATATGATTTTCAGAATCATTAGTAACAACTGCTATTCAATTCTGAAATTCAATTCTGATCAAAGGACGACAACAGGGTTCCTTCCAATCTTCAAGAGGGGTGAAACAGGCGATTCACTATCACCTACTTTGTTTATTTTGGCAGTTGAAGTGCTAACAAGAAACAAAAATGCTCTGCACTAGGTACCACAATTTAGAGGATAATGCATGCCTAGATGGAGTCCAAAGGTGAATCATTTGGGATATAGAGATGAAATGATTATATTCTCCTCAACTGACCTTTTACATTACAATTAGTCAGGGTGGTATTGAGGAACTATGAAAAGCCTTCTTGCCAAAAGAATAACAAAGAAAAGAGCTCAGTGTATATGCATCATAATGTAACAAGAGATATAAGTATCACTGTGCAGGTAACTACTAGCTACTGGAATAGAAGAAGGGATTCCACTTTTAACAGTACTTTTGTCAAAAAAAAAAAAGAAAGAAAAAAAAAGAAGGGATTCCACTTTTACATATTTAGGGTGTCCAATCTACTACAACAGAAGAAGACAGGAATCTTATAATGCTATTTTGGTGTAGATCACAAATAGGCTTCAATCATGGAAGGGGAAAATGTTATCTTTTGGGAAGGGTGGTCTTGATTAAACATGTCCTCCCGAGTATGTCTATTCACATGTTATCAGCGGTGAACCCTCCTGAATGTGTTATAAACCAAATGCATAGAATGTTTACAAATTTTTTTGGAGTAACAATATAGGAGGAAGAGTAGACAATGGGCATAATGGCCACACTTATGTTTACCAGTGCTGGATGAGGGGGGTAGGTTTTTGATCTCTACATGATGTTTCTATGGCTTTATACTGCAAATTTTGATGGAATTTTAGGACTAAGTCATCATTTTTTTTTATCAAGGACTAAGTAACAAGTACTGCAAAAAGGTGAATGCAGTAGCGGTACAATGGAAATATGGATCCCAGACATGCAAGAAGATATTACAGGCAAGAGTTAATTGAACATCAGTTTTGGTGGCAAACAAAGATGGGGAATACACAATTCTGGTTTGATAATTGGACAGGTCTGGGTGGACTATACTACGCTACATCTGGTGACTACTTTGATGAGAGCATACAGAAGTTTATGAGGTGATGAACAGTGGAAGATGGAATAACGACAAGCTGGCAGAATTTCTACCAGAGGATATAGTGCAGAACATCACAAATACTATAAAGCCACCATGCTTAGAGAAAGATATGGATACACCTTGGTGTTTACAGGCCACAAAAGGGGAATTCTCAGTGAAGTCTGATTGAGAATATCTAAGGCTTAGAGAACAGAAAATGGAGATACACAAAGGGCTTCCTTTCAAAACCTCATTCTTTATATAGGGGTGTTAGAAATACACGTTACCACTTGATGATGTACTGAGAAGGATGAGATACAATATCGTATTAGATGTTGGTGTTGTACAAGTTCTCAGGAAGAAACAATACAACATCTATTTGCCACATCAATTTCTGCTACGAGGACTTGGTCCTATTTTTGTTCTTTTGTAGGTATCAATGTGAAATGGACTAGAATTACAGCAAATCATACTGAAATGATGGCAAGCCCATGTAACAAATTTTTCAAGTTGTACCTGCTATAATCATTTGGGAACTTTGGAAGAGGAGAAATGCTATAAAACATGAAGAACAGAGATCAGTTGGCAGATGCATTTACCAGGTCTATGAAACAATACAAAGATTAACACAGTTCAGGAATCCATCCATCAAGCAAACACCAAACAGATGGTCTGCTTTGATTCAGAAGTTAGAGAGATGCAAGCCTAAAGTGAAAGTCACTGAGGTGTTGTGGAAACTGGAAACTCCCTCCAACAGGATGGATTATAGGCAACACTAATGGAGCTTCAAGAGGGAATCCAAGAAGAAATGCATATGGGTTTTATGTGAGGAATTCAGAAGGTAATTTTGTATATGCACAAGCAAAAGAGATAGGGCACACAACAAACACTGACGTAATTGCAATAGTGGAAGTTATCAAATATCGCTCTAGCAAACAGCTAGATCTCACATCATCATACAGACTGATTCAAATTAATACAAAAGATACTGGCAAAAGGATGGGAACACCATGGAACATTGCTATACGGATAAAAGAAAGGGAAAGGGGGAAAATATACCCCTCAACCTTGCGATTTAGAGCAAATATACCCCTCATTAAAAGTTGGTGCACATATACCCCATCGTCTAACAAATGGTGCATATTTACCCCTTTTGTTAACAAACCTATATTTACTAAATCAATATATCCTAAAACTGGTTTTGTAATTCCAAAAATGTCACATGGCTTTAAAAATCACCTCACCCATTCTTTTACCCAACCCAGACCCCACTCAAATGGAAAAAAACGAATCCCTCTTCTACTCAGTAATAAAATGGGTTTCGGTCCGGTCTGAATGAGAGAGGAGCTGGGTTTTTTTAGTTGGATCGAGTCTGAAGGGGTAAAGAAAATGAGAGAAATAATATTTTAAAGCCATGTGACTTTTTGAAATTAAAAAAAACAGTTTTAGGGTTTCCTTAATTTAGTTTGTTATCAAAAAGGGATGCACCACTGGTTAAACGGTGAAGGTATATCTGCACATTTGTTAAATGGCGAGGGAATATATGCACCACTTTTTTAACGAGGGGTATATCCGCTTTAAATTGCAAAGTTGAGAGGTATATGCAACCTTCTCTCTAGAAATTAGAGAAATCAATAGCTTTATGCAGATCACATATACACATCATGAGAAAAGGAAACAAGTTGGTTGATGCTTTGGCAAATCAGGCCCTTGATGAAGGCACTGTCAATAAGTATGATACTCCGTCAGTAGATACTAGAGTATGGATGACCAGCATATTAGTGAGTTGATAAGCTCAGAAGTGGGAACTTTACACAGAGTCAACACATTCCCTGCTACCATGCCCAAAGAATTTCTCAGCAGGACGCATAATTGTTGACAGATAAGGAGAATGGAAAGTGGAGCAACAACCTCTCCGATACTACACGAAACTAACTAAAAAGTAAATGATACTAATCCGGGATTACAATATATATCCTGCACAGAAAAAGGGACGGAATAGACAGAATCGAGAATCGCATAAGGTAGAGATTCTCACTTTTATTCAAGAAATGTACCTTGTCAATTTTCATGAGTAGCTCATCAACACTGCATCTAAAACCATCCACTTCCCCACCATTAACTCGTGGTCCTAGATTTTCTAAGTCCAAATTGGATGCATCCGCACATTCCATCTGATAAGAAAACAAGCAAATTACAGTTTATCAAGAATATCACAACTAACTTGTTTCGATTAGTAGGAACATCACAACTAACTTGCCAGTGCCTTGAGCTAATGGGCAATAATAGCAATAAAATTCTTAGAAGCTTAGCACCCTAGTGTGTGGCCTAGTGGTCAATGAAGTGGGTTGAGACCATCACGTGTGACAAAAAAACACTAGCTGATTTCCTCCCATCTATCATTAATGTAAACGACACCAGGGTTATCCAATAAATATCAGAAACTTGAACACATTTAGTAGTTAAGGTTGCAGATACATGAAGCAAGCTAATTCACAGAAATCAATAGTGTGTACATAATTTGCTACTCCCTTGGTTCCAAGTTTAGGTAGTATAGCAGCGGAATCAATCAATCTTCAATCCGAATATGGAATAAAAATGGAAGCACAGCAACTTAACCAAAACAGACGCTAAGCAGTTGCATTTGAAAGACGATCATGAGTCATGGAGTTGTTAAATCAATTTGAGGAATAGAACAACTGTACCGTTAAAATATATGGTAACCGTCGACTGGATGGAGGAGATTACGGCGCCGGCCGCACTGCAGTAGTAGTTGCTTTCTCTCAGACAAATAAAACTATTATTCTCTTCATCTTCTACTTTGACCCCCTAACCTTTCAAAACTTCCCAATTTTCTTAGGGAACAATTACCACATTTCTAATTGAAAAAGTTGTCTTCCCCCATTTATATATACGCCATCTGCTTCCATTTATCTCTCTCTAAAACATAAACTACAATGTATTTTCTTAATTTATTTAAAATTATTTTATTGCACAAATTAAAAATAACATAACAAGATAAAGGCTCAGTGAGCAAAAGTAATGTCCGGAAATTGGTATTACCTTCTTATTTTTCTCTCTTTGACATCACTTCTCCAATTCTCCTTTGATGTAGTTTTTTTTTTAAAAAAAAATGTTAAGTGTGGGACAAACCCATTTATTCAAAAAATCTGATGGCTTGGGTTATATAGTGACCCAAGCCCAAATACATAATACTACATCTTATACCGACAAAGTAAACTAGAAATCGAAAGTCTTCTCCTTCGGTGCTAGTCCTAGCTGATCCGCTTCCTCTCCGACCAACGTCAAGCTTCTCCGATGGTTTTTCTTTGATTAAAGGGCGATAAAAAAGTCATGAGCTTGGGTGGTATCCACTTGGGCATTCAAAAATTCTCACGAATGCCATAGATCCAACCCTATGAAGACTTTTTCAGCTCATATCCTTCTTCCGACATATCCAATCAAGGTAATCCCCAAGACTGAAGCACACATTTGACTCAATCAATTTTGAGAGATGTAACCGATAAACCCCCAATTTGTGCAGGTTGAGCTCCGAAGAGTTGATACCACTTCCTCAAATCTCGTGTTTACCAAGTAACCTCTCTGTTTTGATCTTGAAAACAAATATTCGACTTACATTTTCCAGTAGCTATGAGTTGTAGCTATTATATTCAAGCATGTATTTGTATGAACTAGTCATTTGTTATTATACACTCTTCTATGCTTCATTGATTGTTGAAGTTTCCGTTTTGACATTTTTCGATTCTGATATTAGGAATACCTTTGCTTATCTATCTGTAACAATTTTCATGCTTGTGTTGGTAGTTCAGTGTTAGATAAGAACTGGATCATTGTTGTACCTGCAAAACTAAAAACATGGTTAGTTAAACAATCTGCTACACAGTCCCCCTCTCTAAAGATATGAATCACCACCACATCGTTATTCTTCAACATCTTCTTGATGCACCTTATGTCCACTGATATGCTCCATGGTATTCTCATATTTCATCAATGATTTTCTTCAGAATAAGAGAGTATGTCTCCATGATTAGAGGCATGAGGTTGTTATTAACACAATATTGTAATCCTTCCTTAAAGGCTCCTACCTTTGCTTCTAAAATACTGCATAACTCCACACTTTCTGTCTCTGCATAGACCAAGTCTCCATTGTTGTTTCTCACACTAAATGCCTTTGAACTGAGGTGTAGTTGATCTCTGCAAGATCCATCAGTGTTGCATTTAAAATGACCTCCAGGAGGAAAAATCCTTTTCACCACTTTACAAGATAGGATAGAAATGTAATCTTCCAAGAATTTGACAATTAGGGGCCACTGAGTAGGCATGTTGGATAGCCAAGGATATCTAGTTGTGGCCATTAGGTAGATATTCCTATTGACCTCTCTTACCATAGCCTGTCTAGACATATTTCCTCCATGCTTGACTCTATTCCTTCTTTTCCAAATCCGCCATATAATGAATATAGGAACTGATCTAAACACTTGTTTTAGCTTGGGGTTGCATTCTCCCCCCCCCCCCCCACCATTGATAGATAGTCTTCTTCATCTGAATGAAAGGTCCTTGAACTCCAGCAGCTCCTGAAAATGTTTATCATAAATACTTTGCATCTGGATAGGACACAAATAGGTGATCAAATGTTTCCGGTGTAGAGTTATTACAACATACATAATTAAATGTGTCTTTTATGTTAAACCTAACCAGAATCTCACCAATGGGGATTCTCTGAAACCACATTCTCCAAAGTAAGAAGGAGACACGGAAAGGAATGCCCTTTTCCCAAATAAGCATGATGTCTTGCTGAATTTCCTTCCTCTGTCTCATTAGACCCCAAGCATTTTTCACCGTAATCTTTCCTTTGCTATTTGGTATCCACCAATGTTGATCTCTTTCTTCAGCTATTTGACCCATACCCAGTACCTTCTTCACCTACTCACATGTCTCTTCATTGAACAACTCTTTTAACAAATTTTGATTACACCCATTAGTATCCATTACACAACGTACATAAGCAAATTCATGATTTTTGGTATGTGAAATAGGCATCAGAAAGTGTAGAGCCCCTGATTAAGTCCAATTGTCATGCCAAAGACTGGCCTGACCACCTCTAGCTTCCTACCATATGTCTTGATCTATATAATCTCTAGCCTGAAACATCAATTTCCAAACTTGAGATCCTCCTTTCCATTATATTGTATATGGACCATGTCTCTTACAATATTTATTCCACATATAATTTGACCACAAAGTATTTTGGGTCCAGAAATTCCACTAGAGTTTAGCAAATAAAGCTTTTGAGACATCTATCAAAGACCTAAAACCAAGATCTCCTTCCTCCTTAGGAACATACATGTCATTCCAAGAAATTCAGTGTTTTGCCCTCCCATCCTCTTTAAAATTCCATAGAAATTTAGAAAACATTCTATGAATATCATTTATGATACTTTTAGGAGGGACAATAACTGACAGGAGGTATATGGGCATGCTCTGCAACACATAGTTAATGAGAACTGTCTTACCCCCATAGGACAGTAACTTTCCTTTCCAAAAATGAAGCTTACTTTGCATCTTCTTGATCAGTTCTCTAAAGCCAGATTTCCTTTTCTTGGCATGTCCAATTGGACATCCAAGATACATCAAAGGAAATTTGCCTCTTTCAAAACCGGTAGTATCCTCCACTATCTTCACACACTCATTTGCAGCTTTATTGAACATGTAAAATAGGCTCTTTTCCTTGTTGATTTTCTTACCAGATTGATTTTCATATTCCTGTAATTCATTCATTATCAAGTCTAAAGATTTCTTTATAGTATAATAGTATCATCTGCATATGCCAGATGATTTAACTTGTCACTCCACTTAGGCATTCCAAAACATTTAAAATCATTGTGATCAAATAGATTATTTAAAGCTTCAGATAAAACCTCTGTAGTTAAAATAAATAAAGCAGGAGATAGAGAATCCTTTTGTTTTTCCCCTTGTGTAGAGTGGAAGAAACCCTTAGCTTGCCCATTGATGAGAATAGAATACCATTTATTTGACACAACTATCCATATCATATCTATAACAACAACATCAAAACCCATCTACGCCAATACACTTGCCAGGAACCTCCAATTAACCCTGTCATATGCCTTGGCCATATCTAGTTTGATCACAACATTATCTGGCTTCCCCCTTTTTTTAATATCTAAAACAATTTCTTAGGCCAACAAAACATTTTCAACAATATTTCTGACTTTCACAAAACCTGATTGATTTTGTGAGATTAGTTTGGGAAGAAGACCCTTTAATCTATCATGAATGACTCTGGATATGATTTTATTAATAAAATTACTAAAGCTAATAGGTCTTAAGTCTGAAAAGGTTTGAATAAACTTCTTTTTAGGCAGTAAGACTAGATTAATATGAGTAATCGATTTAGGTAGAGTCTGACCCTTAAAAAAAGCATGAACAATCCCAACAACATTTGGACTTACTATTAACCAACACTTTTGGAAGAAATGACCTGTAAAGCCATCAGGTCCACAGGCACTATCTCCATTTAGTCTAAACACCACAAATTTAATTTTCTCTTCTTCAGGTATGTCTTTGATCAAAGCAATTTCCTCTCTATTGATAGTTGGCTTAATAAAATGGATTAAATTAAGATCCTCTCTACAATCTCTCCCAGTAAACTGATCTTGGAAAAACTTTACTCCCTCTGTTGCAACCTACTCCTCTCCTTCTACCCAAGTGACATCTGATCTTAGCACTCTCTGCAAAGTTAGTATTTTCCTTCTTCCCTTTACCACTATGGAAGAATTTAGTGTTCTTGTCCCTCTCATTATACCATTGAAATACTTGCCTTTTGTCTTCAAAACTTTTCTTCATAGTGCAAATATATTTTGTATTCTGCCTGAGACTGTTGGAGAACCATCCTATTCAGAGATGTAGGATGTTCTTCAAATAATTGTTCTTTCACTTTAACAATTTCTACTCTAATCAACAATTTCTTAAAAATGTCCCCATACTTAGCTTTACTCCACCTAGTTAAAGCTAATTTGGTATTTTTAGTCTCAATTTCCACTGCATAAATATGTCATGTGAAAAGTCAAATTTCCAATTTTGTTTCACCACCTCTAGGAAGTTATCACTCTTTGTCCAAAACTTCTGGAACCTAAAAGGTTTGATGTAGTGTTGAGTAGATCCTTCACATGTCAGTAAAAGAGGGACATGGTCTGATCCTATTCGAGTTAGATGTTGAATCTCTAGTTGACCAAATAAATCTTGTAAGGTCTGGTTAATTACCACCCTATCCAGCCTTTTGAATATACATTCTCCATCCGCTCTACCATTCCACCAAGTAAAAGGATTACATGTGAAATGAAGACCAAATAATTCACAGGAATTAATACACAATGCAAAATCTTCATACTCTTGTGGATACAAAGGAAGTCTACCAATTTTCTTATCTTCCTCCATAATAACATTAAAGTCTCCTCCAACCATCCAAGGCAATGATAAGTTGAGCCTAATAGAGTACAAATCCTCCCATAAGCATAATCTTTCCAAAGATGTGCATTTAGCATATATCATGGGGACCTGTAACGACTATTTTTGTCGTTATAAAAAAGACAACGGGGAAAAATTTAGGGCCAGAAAACTTTTTGGTGGTAACTTGGAATTTACTAACCTAGTCCAGATTGGGACGAAATCAGAGTCAGTGAGGTCTAGGGAAATCTGGTAACAATTGGGAGATCTAATTATGATTTTGATCACATGACTAGATAGCTAAGACGCTAAGGAAACCGTATGACTTTACGAAAATGAATTCACACGAGTAGAACTCCCGAAACTAATCTTAGCGTGAACAGGTATTTTTTGAGTGTCATGGGATGAAGGTGTGTTGTGAAATGGGGGTTTGAAACTCTTAATTTAGCTCTCTATTTTTGTGCAAGCTGTTAGGGCGGGATTATTCCAGCCACGGTGGGGCCACTGTAGCGGGACGTAGTCCGTTGTGGCGAGACAGTCGCGATTTAAGTCAGAAATAAACCCCAAAAATGTTTGATTCTGCACTTTTTGACTTTGAGAGCTAAGAAACGACCCCAGGGGTTTTCTTGACAGTTTTCCACCACTCTTGAGGCTAAAGGTAAGGTTTTCACTCCCCGAATCCATTTTTCGATCCGTAGAACTTGGTTTCTTGGGTGATTATTATTGGGGAAGGGTTTTTTGAACTATTTAGATGGTGAAAAAAGCCCTAATTTGGTTAATGGGATCTTGGGTTGGCCTAGGGTTAATAATGTTAATTATAATCCAGGTAATTAGGCTTCGTTTATTGATTCTTGCGTTAATTGTATGTTTTTAGACCACGAACAAGCGGGAAGAATTCAAAAAGAGAAGATTCAAGTGCCTTAGGGGATTCAAGCTTGGATTTGAGGTAGTTGATGGTTACAATTTTATGTTGGTGTGATATATGTTATAATTGTTCATTATAATGCATGTATGTATGTGAATATTGCATTATTGATCACCCTAATCGTACATGAGGATAATTGAATAATTGTATGTCATGAATCACCTCTTGTTGTATGATTGTGAGAATATACATTGTGATTGTGATTGTGGTTTGTTGAATGAATCAGGTGTTATGTTCTGACACACTAACTTGGGATCGGTTGCCACGTACCAGCATAAACATTGGGATCAGTTGCCACGTTACGGCATAAACATGGGATTGCGTGTCACGTCTGGCTTACTAACTTGGATCGGGTACCACGAACTGGTACACTAACAGTTTAGGTTTAGTTTCCATAAGAGGACCATTGAATTGGGTTCTGTGAGAGGACCATTAAATTGTGTTATGTATCTACTTGTGATGATTACGTTCATATCTAATGGTGATTGGGGTTGAAAGACTATTGTTGCTCTAAAATGATAACCAATAGGTATTACTGAGAACGTGGAATGCTACATTGATCATGAAAAGATGACTAATATTGTATATGTTTGGTATATGCACGTTTTATAATGTTATGGTTACATGCATGTGTTTTCACTTATTAGGATAGCCGCGTGATCCTGCCAGTACATTGTGGTTGTGTACTGATACTGCACTTGCTCTTTCTTTGTTGAGTACAGGACATCTTCAGGAGGCTATTGATAGACCTCAGTTAGGTGGCTATTGAGCGTGACCGGATTTAAGGGTGAGCTAGTTCTTTCAGGCTACCATGGATCTCTCTTGTTTAAGTCCACTCTCTCCGGACTCAGACTATTTGTTTAAGGTGTTTTGTTTAGTTTCAGGGTTGTACCCCTTGTTCTTAGACTTTTCGTTAGTAGAGTTTTGGTACAATGACTTTCAGGTTCTAGGGATTGTTCTTTCGCATTAGTTTTGGTTAAGTTATTTGTTTAAATCTTTGGAGTTTATGGGAACTCTATTTTTTTATTGTCATTTAAACAGTTTTCGTATCTTTAAATGCATAGTTTTTGGTTAAATTGTTTAGTTTGGGTTATAGTAATGGTTCTCCCACCAGAGGATTAGTGTGGGTGCCAATCACGATGGTTTGGGTCGTGACAAAGTTGGTATCAGAGCCCTAGGTTCATTGATCTCATTGTACCAAAATGAGTCTAGTAGAGTCTTGCAGAACGGTACAAAGACATCCATACTTTTCTTCGAGAGGCTATAGGACTTTAGGAAAAAAACTCATTTCTTTCTACTCCTTCATACTATGACTTGAATCCAATTGGTATCTAGGTGATACAAATTAGTATCTTTCCTCATTCACTCTATGGTATGAACTAGTGCAACAAAAGTGGTAACATCATCACTAGCAAGAGAGGATGTGTATAGACTACCGACAGTTGAATAGGGTCACCATTTGGAACAAGTATACACTGCCTTGGATAAATGATCTTTTGATCAGTTGCAGGGTGCATCAGTTTACATTTTTCTCTTGTACTGGGAGACCGGTAATGGTCATCTATGGAGCAAACTAATTAAGAAATCTGGCTTGTTTGTGAGTTGTAACTTGAAAATTGTGAATGCGTGTTCCTTATTGCCTAAATTAATGGTGAATGTGGAAGTTGTATTTGCTTGGATGTGATGATATGATCATATGCACAATAAGTGTGGGTCTGAATTTTGATATGTGCAATATGTTGGCTGAATTGATTGAAACTATGCAAGTTGTAACTGTTGAGTATCGTGAAACTAGTTGTGAAAAAAAGGTCACGATTAAGTTCGATGCAAGGCTCTAGATAATGTATGAGGTGATTCGTAAGAAAGATCTAGACGTGTCTTGCGCTTGAGTAATAACCACGTGAGTGTTTGGGTGTATCCTGGGGATGTGTAGGTTATGGTGTTGAATTAATGAGAATGAGTTGGATTGTGTATCATTGGATTGACTCGGGGTAGACAATGATTATCCTAGTTTAAAGGATTATCCTAAATTGCTCAGTAAAGATGAAAACCATTGGGAGATTTAGAAAAGAAACGAACCCCAAAAAAATTTATTGTCGGGGTACTGTTTCTGTCTGAGCCGCTGGGGTAGGATTTTCCGCCAAAGCAAAAATTCCTTACCAGAGTGGGACAGGGCGAGACAGAACCTTAGCCTTTTCTCCTCTGTTTTTCCCAGATCTCCTTATAGAACCCGAATCGAATCTGAACTAACCTCTATAATCCAATCAGTGTTCAGCAAATTTAGGTTAGAAGCTATACTGCGAGTTCATAGATTGATTGTATATCAAGAAGGGTCAAGATACGACTGCTCCAATAACATCGAGGTTTATTTGGTTAAGTTATTAAGTGTGTTACAACTGTGGAGAACCTGTGCCTATGAGGAGGAAATCAGCGAGGTCGTGGAGGCCGGGGAAATGGTAATGCGAGTAGATGACTACTGCATCCAGGCAAGGAGGTTGCCCGTCAAGATAACAAGGCTCGGTTTTATGCCTTTTCGGGCAAAACTTAGGTTAAGGCGTCAGATGCAATGATCACAAGTACTATTATTATTTGTGACCGGATGGCTAATGTGTTGTTTGATCTGGGTTCTACTTATTCTTATGTGTCCATGCGATTTGCCTCAGAATTTGATATAATTTGTGATAAACTTGATGCCTCCATCCATGTTTCTACCCCAGTTGAAGAGTCAGTCATAGTCACTCATGTATATCGTGTTATCTTGTTGTGTTTATGGATTTTTGGATTTGGATTGATTTGGTTATGCTGGATATGACTAACTTGATATAATCCTAGGCATGACTCGGTTGTCCCCCTATTATGTTCTGCTTAATGATAACCTAAGTCGGTAACTCTAGAGATCCCGGGTAGGGAAAGGTTAGAGTGGGAAGGGGGTACAAGCCTAAGTCAGCTAAAGTCATATCTTTCATGCAGGGTAGGAAACTGGTGGGGCATGATTGTTTGGCATAATTGGCTCATATTCGGGATGTTAAGGTCGAGTCTCCATCTATTGAGTCTATTCATGTAGTGTTTGAGTTTAAGGAAGTGTTTCCTACCGATTTTCCTGGTATGCCTCCGAATAGAAATATAGATTTTTGCATTGACTTGGAATATGATACTAGCCACATTTTCATCCATCCTTAACGTATGGCTCTGGTAGAATTGAGAGAGCTTAAAGCTCAAATCCAAAGGCTTCTTGATAAAGGTTTCATCCGGCCTAGTGCTTCCCCGTGGGGTGCTTCTGTCTTGTTTGTTAAGAACAAGAAGGGTAGTACGAGGACCAGTGATTTTATCTTAAGCTATAAAGGGATGGATTGATACCAAAATGACAAGCTTATGGATAAGGAAATTTCCATGAGTATACTTGGGGGGAGGAAATTGAAGTATTTTAGTAAGAAAGTGCGTATAAATTGGGTTAGTCCTTTGAATTTGATAAGTATACTTGAGTTTGAGGTGTCATGTCGATGAAAAGGTTGACTTCGTAGTAACATCCAAGGCTAACGGAGCATAATGGTAATAAGAGTTCGTGGTGGATTGTGACGGGATGCAAATATAATAAGATTGTTGGTTAAGCGAAATTTGTACAGTAATTACGACTTGCGAGTATCTAGGGTTGTGGTTTCTAATATTTGGTAAGTAACGTGGTTGTATGGAAAGCTTTCAGAGATAGTGGGACACCACTGGAATAGAATTTAAAGAGCTAGAGTCATAATGAGAAAAAATAGTGGGATGTAGTACAACCTTTAGAGGAATGCGAGAACAAGAATATTTTATTTAATTGCAAATGCTAGAGAGGTATCTTCAGAGGGGTAGGTAATTGGGTTCAGAGGTGCGTGATTTATTTAGTGTTGATGTGGTTATGGTAATAGTGTCACGGGTCCATCAAATTGGTTGACAACTATTGGAAAAGACTTGAGAAAGGAGTGTCCAGACATTAGCTCGAAAGTGATAATAAGTGTAATGTTTTGTTTTTGAGTTTAGTAATGAGTATGATTGAATTTTTAGCGAAAGATATTGTAAGATCAATGGAGATGCGATCAATGATAAGCGAAGATCTATGAATTCATAAGAATCTTCAAGGTACAAGCTAATATTGATAGATAAGAGGATTGTGTTATACAGTTGAATTTACAATTCAGATTTTTCATTATAAGTTTACATTCGTGGTGATATATTTTTGTCAAGGTATGAATTATGAATGTGAGAAATGGTCAATTGTATCCGATATTGAGCATTTGAAAGGACTTACACCTAGGTTGACTCGTAAAATTTATTATTGTTGATTGTTAAGTACCTAAGGAAGGTTTTCATTTAAAAGTGTTGGTCTATAGTAAGGTAAATGGTCAGAGTGTTCATGATGGTTGTTAGTATTGAGATTGTGGACTTTGGTGGAATGATGTGAAGAGTATGTAGAGTCAACTCAATGGAAATGACTGGTATCGACTCTTCAGAGGAAAACCTTTAGTGTTATTCAATATTTATTTCGTAAAATTGTTATGTGACCATCTATTTCATTTTGTATATAGTTGTGAGTATGAGTCGCTAGCTATGATCATGTGTGTTTTCACTTTTGTGAGTGGATCCCTAGTGGTGGATCAGGTATATCGATCCTGCGATGTTCTCTTGGTTAAGTGAGATGATTGGGATGACTTGGTTATTTCATATGACATATTTGGTGTTGTCGTGGAGTTGTTAAAGTATTTAAGTGGTTCTACATATACCACCTTGCTTACGAGAATTCATAGAAGAGTTACCATGTGTATTTGTGGTTGTCTAGCAATCTTAATAGTCCTCTAGTCGTCGAGGTCATGTATCGATTATCTGTGGTTGAATATGGGGATCATTGAGTCCAATTCTACTGTTCTTAAGAGGTAACCTACAATTACTATATCTAGCATTTAGATAGTGTTGTTGGAGGGATTATATGTTTGGACATATCCCTCAAGGAGTATCTGATGTCTAAAGATTTAAATTTTTATGACTTAAGCTCATGGAAATTTATGTTGGGAGATGGAGATATTGATAAGAACTATGATTATTGGGTATTATGAGTGTGCGTTGGTTGGTTCAGGTTCACTTCTAATTGTAGCGAGTATTGATTTGGAATTTTATCATGCTTAAGTACTAAAGGATTCGTCCGGATGATTGTGTCAATGATAACATGTTGCAGTCATATGTACGATCAACTTTGGTGGTTGTTAGGAATCACTTTGTTGTTAGTTAAGTTTACATACAACAATATTTATCACTCGAGTATTGAAATGACTTCATTGAGGCATTGTATGCAAGGATGTGTAGGTATTCAATAGGTTGGTTTGAGGTTGGAGATGGAAAACCCTTATGGGGTAATGAGATTCGGTAAGAAGGACATGCGCGACAAGTATCCTCAGTTATTCGACGATTCAAATACTATTATATTCTGGCTTTAGCTCTTTTCTCCTAGTTTGTCACTCGGGGACGAGTGATAGGTAAATTGGTATCTATTGTAACAACTTGTTCCCATCGTTATAGAAAAGCTAACAGGGAAAAATTTAGGGCCAGAAAACTTTTTAGTAGTAACTTGGAATTTCCTAACCTAAGTCCAGATTGGGATGAAATCGAAGTCAGTGAGGTCTAGGGAAATCTGGTAACAATTGGGAGATCTAATTATGATTTTGATCACATTACTAGATAGCTAAGACGTTAAGGAACCTGTACAACTTTACCGAATTAAATTCGCGTGAGTGGAACTTTAGAAACTAATCTTAGCGTGAACGGGTATTTTCTAAGTGTCATGGGATGAAGGTGTGTTGTGAAATGGGGGTTTGAAACTCTTAATTTAGATTTCTATTTTCGTGTAAGCCACTAGGGCGAGGCCGCTGTAGCGGAATGAGGTCCGCTGTGGTGGGACAGTCACGATTTAAGTCGAAAATAAATCCCAAATGTTTTATTCTACATTTTTCGACTTTGAGAGATAAGGAACGACCCCAGGGGTTTTCTTGACAGTTTTCCACCATTCTTGAGGCTAACGGTAAGGTTTTCACTCTCCAAATCCATTTTTCGATCTGTAGAACTTGGTTTCTTGGGTGATTATTGTTGGGGAAGGGTTTTGGAACTATTTGGATGGTGGGAAAAGCCCTAATTCTGGTAATGGGATCCTGGGTTGGCCTAGGGTTGACAATGTTGATTGTAATTCGGGTAATTAGGCCTCGTTTATTGATAATTGCGTTAATTGTATGTTTTAGACCATGAACAAGCGGGAAGATTCAAGTGTCTTAGGGGATTCAAGCTTGGATTCGAGATAAGTGATGGTTGTGATTTCATGTTGGTGTGATATATGTTGTAATTGTTCATTATAATGCATGTATGTATGTGAATATTGCATTGATCACCCTAATCGTACATGAGGATAATTGAATAATTGTATGCCGTGAATCACCTCTTGTTGTATGATTGTGAGAATATACATTGTGATTGTGATTGTGGTTTGTTGAATAGATCGAGTGTTAAGTTCCGACACACTAACTTGGGATCGGTTGTCACGTATCGGCATAAACATTGGGATCGGTTGCCACGTTCCTGCATAAACATGGGATCGGGTGTCACGTCTGGCATACTAACCTGGATCAGGTACCACGAACCGCTACACTAACAATTTGGGTTTGGGTTCCATGAGAGGACCATTGAATTGGGTTTCGTGAAAGGACCATTAAATTGTGTTGTGTATCTACTTGTGATGATTACGTTCATATCTATGGTGATTGAGATTGAAAGACTATTGTTGCTCTAAAATGATAACCAATAGGTATTACTAAGAACGTGGAATGCTACATTGATCATGAAAAGATGACTAATATTATATATGTTTGGTATATACACGTTTTATAATGTTATGGTTACATGCATGTGTTTTCACTTATTAGGATAGCCGCGTGATCCTACCAGTACATTGTGGTTGTGTACTGATACTGCACTTGCTCTTTCTTTGTTGAGTACAGGACATCTTCAGGAGGCTATTGATAGACCTCAATTAGGTGGCTATTGAGCGTGACCGGATTCAAGGGTGAGACAACTCTTTCAGGCTGCCATGGATCTCTCTTGTTTAAGTCCACTCTCTTCGGACTCAGACTATTTTTTTAAGGTGTTTTGTTTAGTTTCGGGGTTGTACTCCTTGTTCTTATACTTGTCGTTAGTAGAGTTTTGGTACAATGACTTTCAGGTTATAGAGGTTGTTCTTCCGCATTAGTTTTGGTTAAGTTATATATTTAAACCTTTGGAGTTTATGGGAACTCCGTATTTTTATTGTCATTTAAACCAACTTCCGTATCTTCAAATGCATAGTTTTTAGTTAAGTTGTTTAGTCTGGGTTGTAGTAATGGTTCTCCCACTGAAGGGTTAGTGTGGGTGTGAATCACGACAGTCTGGATCGTGATAGGACCATGAACTGATACCCATTATCTAGAGTTAACTGCAATGTCAATTGTTGATGTGTCTGAGATAACACCTACGCTAATGCCTTCTTTAATAAACACCCAGATTTGCCCATTAGTGTTGTAGTTGACATATCGCATACCCAACCTTCTTTTGTAGCTTTGTAGTTTTCTAGTATCTTGAAATAGTTCCATCAATGCAATAAGAGTAAACTTATGGTGTCTATTTAACATTTGAACTCGATGAAAAGCATTTTGAGTTCTCACAGACCTAATATTCCAAAATAAGGCTCTGTGTAGCATTTAACAATATGTTTCCCCATCATCTTAGCTTGTATCCTTGTTGGCTTTAAGTCAGATTCCTTCTTGCTTTTTATCTTTCTCCATTTAGTTAACACTTGAGAAGAAATTCCAGCTTCTTTGCATATTAGGGATTCTAACCGGCCACTATCATCTTCATAACTATCCTCCACTCCTGATTCCAGTACCTTTGCTCTTTGTACAACCCCTAGAGTGCTATCATAATTCTCATCATGTAGTACTTGATGTGACACTCTAGAATGAAGAGTTTCAATAGGGGTTATTTTTTAGGCCTAACTTGTGCTATACTCTTCTCACAGTTTACAGATGCAACACCAATATTATTTTCTATATGCAGTATCTATTTATGTTTATGTTCTGATATGTTGCCCTCACACGAAGCCATAACTAGAGGCTCTGTATAACTTACATGAGGCATGTCTGATTCATGTTGTTGGTGCATAACTATCTCCATTCCATGATTATCCTCTTCAGATTTATTAGTGCTGCCCTCATCTTCCCTTTCATTGTCTACATTACTAATAGCTTGTTCATGTACAAGTATCATACCCTTATTGCCTACAACTTCTTCAGTGGACAAATCTTGATCATTCTCCTCATCTGTAATGCTGGTGCTGCTCAAAACTTTGGTTGGTGTTGATGTACTGCTGTTGTTATGTTGTAGGGTTGCTTGCATTTGTTGCTTACCAAAAGATTTTGTTATCCAGTCTTTAGTGGACTCTGGTTGCTTGTCTTTTGATATTCTTGAAATCCCATGGGATTGTACCTTCTCTCCCTCCTTATTATGTGTTTGCTCTTATGTATCAATCCTCTCATATTGAGTATGATGCTCCCCTTCATTATCTTCCTCTCCCAAAGTGGCAAATGAGTTTTTCATAGCTACCCCTTTAACAGGGGTATAAGCTTTCTCACTAATGCTAGCACCATTTTCCTTCACAAACATTTTATTGGTCGGATGCCAATATCTCTTAGTATTCCTTTTCCTTCTATGTTGATAGTTTTCCAGTTCCTTTTTCGCTTCCTTATTCTGTTGTTCCCCGTATTCCCCTTGCTGGTTGTCAAGTCCCTTCTCTGGAATCTCCTCTCTTTACCTAGTTTAGAGTATAGATTTCTAAATTCATCTTGCTCATGGCCTTAAACCTTAAAGTGCAAACAATATTTGGGCAGCATGTCATAATGGATCTTGACTCGTTCTATTCTTGATTCCTTAGTGTCTTCGTTCACTATTTCCATCTCCACAAACTTCGAAAAAACAACTAACAAATCAACCTGAACCTTTACTCTAGCACAACTTGGTCCAGTTTTGTTTATTGTTGCCATGTCTAGAAGTAGAGGCTTCCCAACTGCAGTCGCCAAAGAGAATATAGATTCTCTTACAAAGAAGGTTGACTTGAGATCCGAAAAGGATATCCAAGCCATAGCATGTGTAGTTTCTTCTTCTACTTTAAACTTAGCATCATAAACTCATAGTGTACGAGTATCCATCTTTAGCAAGAAGATAATATATGTTTTTTTCCATTACATTGATCAAACCTTATCAGGACATGCTTATTCCTAAGTAGGCCTATCTTGCAGTCTCCTTTAATGTTGCATTGTTGTGGAATTATAGCCCTGAGTTCCTTTAGGTTAGGCCATCTATAGGAAAATTTACCCACCACCGCATATTGTAAATTTTCTATACAGTTCATCCTATCTACTTCCTATTCCGTCCATTGTACTCTAGGAACACCGTTTGTGTATGAAACTTGTTTCATGGGGATAGGTACAACCTTCTTGTTGGCTACCATGTTATCCTTCTAGTTCTTTACTATGCTTGAGTACGGCAGTTGTATGCTATTATTTCTCACTATCTCGATAGGAAGAATAGGCCCGATTGGCAAACTAGGTTTGATAATATCTACATAGATTCAAGGGTGGAAAGTCATCGTATTGTAACAAGTGGGATTGGCCAGCCTCAAGAGGCACCTGCGGCACTTAATTTTCCTTTGATGTAGTTTATTTTCCTTTTTTATTATTTTTATAATAGTTCTTTAAGTTTATTTATCAAAAATTAAATAAATTAATGTTAATTCAAATTTAAATTGTTATGTATTTAAAAAGAGTTAAATTAAAACATGTGATCTAATAAATCAATTGTACTGTTTTTAAGATAAACGAAAATAGTTATTTAAAGTTACTTGTCAACTAGGTAAATTACCTATGCGAACTATTTTATTAAGCTTACATATGATCATTTGGTAATATTCATATTTTCGATATATACATTATATTGTCAAGAACATTTTATCTCTAGGCAAAGCATTCCTCCGAAATCTTAAAGTGTTGTATTTTTTTAATTTTTACTTTTGTTATACAAAAATTATGAGTCATAGAGAGATTTTAAGCATAAGAAAGATGTCTAAGAAAATCTCCATGGAAATAGTTGGTCAAAACTCAGAAGTAACGAAATTTTCTAAACTCCGAGAAGTTATAAAGAACAACATCATACGTTAAAGAAGAGATGAAAAAGCCTCAAACAACAACACTCCGAAGTAAAGTGAGACATCACGTCCATGCAAGACATAATTAACTAAATTCAAATAGAGGACCTTCAGCTCCTTTTTTATGAACCTCCATCAATCACTTTTTTATTATAGTATGTTGTATCATGTATATGTTGAAAATGACCCTAAAATTGTTAGTATCATAAAGGTTTTTCCTCATTGTCTCAGAATAGTTATTACTATTGCTTAGGTTTCATATCACCGGCCCCAACTTATTTGAAATTTACCCAAAGTTATTGTTATGGTTATAGTATGCAATTACAAAGAATTAATGCAATGATCAACGATGCAGTAGGTGATATCTGAATGGTCTGTTCAAAATTGGATATTCTAAATAAAAAATTTGATACATAACATATTAAAATCTCACAGCATAATTTTGTAATCACTTGAACTCAAAAATATCCATAAATAATAATAAAGACGACTTTACTTTTCCTAACAATCAAGAAGAAAAAGGTATGCTGCTTAACATATTTTCAAAAAGATAGTCTATCGTGTTGTATCTAAGTTTACAATTCACAAATTTAATTGAAAGAAGCCAAAAGAGAGTTATCACTACAACAAAAATGATCTTTAGAGGAAATTAATAGTTTAATTGCCGCTAAATATGTATTTCAGAGGCAATAAGTACTCTCTATAAATGTCCCTAAAGTCTATACCGACATTGAATCTAATGACAATTAATTAATGTCGGTAAAGGCTCTAACACTCTTCGTTAATGTACATATTTTTTGCTGATAATTGTTTTTGTTATAGTGTATTTTGGGCATATGTTAATTTCAAGAAAAATCTTTTTATGCCAAAAAATAAGAGAGGAAGAAACATGAAAAATAAGTCAACTTGCAATAAAAGAAGTGGACTAATTGTCTCTATACTATATTCTAGGGAGAGTGCAATGGCATACAAAATGTTTGTACCTAATATAAAACAATCAAAATAATATACTCATTGTGGCAAATAAGAATAATATATTTGGTTCTTCAAACAAACTTCACCATTGGTTCCGTATAAGTTATCATATATTTGTTGTTGTGTGCTATCAAATATAGCACAACCCACAAGCAATTGCCCTAAAAAGTATATGCAGAAACTTGTAGAAAGGGACAAAAGAGAATATCAATTTTCAATCATCCTTACTAGAATTGTTAACAGAGTTAAAAAAAGTCACCCAGCTAGCAAAAAGAAATTGCAATAGTTACATGAAATAAGAGGAAGAAAACTTTGAGTAAGGAAACACATTTCATAAGAAGCTTAATTAATGTATTTGAATTCGACTCCCCTATAGCGGAAAAAACCTACAAATAATTGTAGTAGAAATAGAAGTTTTGTTTTCTAAAGAACCAAATTAATGAATACAACCATTCAAGTAGCATTGTGAGTTGTGGACTGAGAGGTGCAAGAGTAGTAATGTCGCATTGCAATTGAAATCAATTTCGTTGTTTATTATTTCTTCTTTTGGTGACTTGGAATTAAGTGTTGGGTTTTAAAAGGTGTGAATGAAAAATGAAGAGTTGTGACTTTTGTGAAAAGTTGTGACTTTTATTGAAAGTTGTGACTTTTGTGAAAAATTGTGACTATGACTTTTGTGAAAGTTGTGACTTTTATGAAGAGTTCTAATTTTTCTAAAGAGTTGTGACTTTTATGAAAAGTTGTGACATTTTCGTAATGTTGTGACATTTATGAAGGGATAAATAAGCATTCTGAATTGTGAGGGCGCCACATAGTCGGATCCGCTATTGTAAATAGGCACAATGTTTATGAAGAGTGGCAAGAGTGGTAAAATAATGAACGGGAGAAGTGGTGGTTGAAGGTTGAAGTGGCGTTCTTATTGTAGATGGGAAGGGCAATGTTGGAAATAAATAAATAAGAAGAGAAGCATTGCTTCTGGTGGAACCACGTCACCGGGTTGAGGGTTCTCTTATATATATATATATATATATACATACATACAAATTTAAAATATAATTAGGCATTTTCCCCAATTTTATCGTAACAATTAATTCTTCTTAAAAATGTAAAAAAAAATTGTAAATTTGCAAAAAACTTCTTAAGGAGTAAATTATTACCTACATATATACATACTCTCTTCCTCATGAATTTATTCGATATTTTTTTCTCGAAATTCAAGTTATAAAATGAATTTTTTTCCATAGATAAATTCTCTCACAAAGTTGCAATTCTTTTCGTGTTAATACAATGAATAAAAATATCATATAAATTGACGGAGAGTGCATGTATATATGTAGGTGTTTATAGATGTTTTTTGAAGTTCATGAAAAATAGTGTCAAAACTTACTTAATTATTTGTCAAGATCATTGATGCTCTTTCCATTATATTTTATTCTTGGAGAATATTTTATAAATTTAAGTGTTTAAAAATTATAAAATTGTTGAGAGAAGAACAAGAGAACAAATTAAATTTATACCCCTAGTGTTTTGCATATTAGTTTTCTGTTTTTCCTTTTACGAGCCCATTAAGAAATTATAAATAAAAATGATCATTTTTGTTGATTGGCAAGTAATTTTAATAACTATTTTTAATAATGTAATAACAAATATGAATTAAAAAAAAAACAATATCAAAAGGTTAAAATAATAATAATAATAATAATAATAATAATAATAATAATAATAGTTAAAATAATAAAAAATAACAAATAAAGAAAAGAAGATAAGTGAGGAAAAAGAGGATATTTTCTCCCCATCCATCTGTCTATATCTATATTTATCTATCTATCTATATTACCTTAAAAGCATGAACTCTCAAACTTCAATGTTGAATTACAATAATACCCTCAAATAAAAATACTCAAATTATTTTATATATTTATTTAATTAATTGTATTATATAAAAAGTAGATACCTTTTCACATTAAAGAGTTGTGACTTTTCCAATAAGTTGTGACTTTTCCGAAGGGTTGTGACTTTTTTGAGGGGTTGTGACATTTCCGATGTGTTGCGACTTTTTAGAAGGGTTGTGTATTTTCCAAAGGGTTGTGCCTTTTCCGATGAGTTGCGACTTTTTCAAAGCGTTGTGACTTTTCCGATGAGCAGTGAATTTTTCGAAAGGTTGTGACTTTTCTAATAAGATATTGCTTCATACTACTATTTCTTAGCTATAAATAGAGGGTATTTCCTCTAAATTTTAATGTATGATTTTTAAAGTTTTCTACTCTTCTTCTTCTTAAAAAATCTGAAATGTTATTTGTAACAATTGATTAAGGTCAAAATTCAATGAAATGTGAGGTAACACATAAGAAAGAGTTGGTGAACAAATTGTAGAAAAAAACATTCATCAATTCACACTCGTAAATTCCTATTACGATTTTCATAACATACATACTTCAATATTATTTATATCATTTTAGAACATTTAAACCCTTTTAGTTAACCTGCATACTTCTTTATTAAAAAAAACACTAATTTACTACAAATAGTCACAATAATTTCAACCTTCATGTTTCTTCGATCATTAATCACAACCATTCACTTCTTATAAATTCTTGAGGATTTATTTTATCCGTCAATTTGACATCATTAAAATTTTTTGTAATTGATTAATCTCCAAGCCGTTGATATGGTTCACCGAAGTTCATAGCATGAAAATTTAGGTATTTGCTTTCTATTAAATAAGAAAAGAAAAAACAGAGAAATGTGCAATTAAGAGTGCTTTACTTCACACAAAAAACTTCTATATATAGTGTGCCAGAGTTTTCATCTCTTTTCTTTTTTTGTTTTGTTTCTTCAATTAATTTCTTTTGTGTTTTCATTGGAGAAAGAATTTTATAATTAGTGTTAGCATAACGAGTGAATAGTGACGAATACACACATTGTGAGTTATTTTTTCTAATAAAACTAGTAGATCAAGTTGTGGTAGAGACAATAATAATAATAAATAAATACAAAAAAAGCACATAATCTTCTTTATTTATCCATTTTTTATTCTTTTATCCTCAAACGAAGGAGTTTCTTCCTAATTTTTCTAAAATAACGGGCATTAATGTAGTCCATTGAATTATTAATTTTGATGTTAAGTCCATTATTTCAAAAATAGATTTTTCTTTTTACTTATAATATGATAATATAGCCATGATATTAATTTTTTTTTAATAGATATGTAAGTAAAAATAAATGGAGAAAGTAAAGTATGGTTGGAAAGAGATTTCAATCTAATGGAACACTAGAGTGAATATAACATGAACATATATTTTCGTCTTCCTTCTTCATTGGCTATGAATTGTTTTACACATATTATTTCATTTTTATATGTATTTATATTGAGTATAAATTTTTTAGGTATGAATTTCGTGTTATTTTGTGTTCATTTTAATCTAGGAAAATGTTATGTCACAAGATACACTCCTTGCTAGCTATATAAAGATAGATAAGAAAATAGTGATTGATCATAAAAGGATCTTAAATAAAATTAATGATTCTATAAATAATACTTTAAATTTAATTCATCTATCAGTTTTTTTATTGAAAATGTTTAATGTTTTATATCACAATACAACTTCTATAATATACCAGGTACTTTCATTAGACAATAATTATATGATATGTATGCAGCAGAAAAAGGATAAGACTACAATTCCGCAAAGATAAGTTAGAAACTTATAGAAATGAAATATTTTTCACCATAGGTGATTTGTTCATATATTAACATTATAATTATATATATATATATATATATATATATTACGTATAAAGATAAAATATTGAAATATTTGTGGTAATCGTTATTAGTGTCATGCACATACTAAATTTCAAACATGAATATTTAAGAGAAAAATTATACTTGAATGATGTCCATCATTTATGGTGATAACCTTAAAACGAAAAGCTATTGGTGACAGTTTTTATATTGCTATTTGTTTTTCTATTTTGTTTGTTAAATTTGTTTACAAAATTAAGTGAAGGAAAAATACTACTAAAGAAATGTCACTTTCTCCCGGTATTTAAACTTTGAATGTATTTTGAAATGTTTCCATGATATGTAGTCATTTTGATTTCAAAAAGCAAGTAATTCTATGACAATATGTATTAATCATTTAAAATTACTTTTTCTATGTTCTTTCAATTATAATCATCTACTAAAAAGGTTTAATTTAGTAATATTAATTTCATTTTACAACATCGTATATTATATGATACGATACACACGTGCATCGCACGTACCGTGAAACTAGTTTAAATATATACCCTATGAAAAAATTGGAATATCATTGTATTTAAAAAGTTATGATATTTGAATTCAAACTCAAATGAAATTTGAATTGTAATAGAGTTTTAACTTCTTAGCTTCTCCGATATATACTCCTAAAGTGGTTATACTATTATGTTTATTTCTCCTATTTTTTGTTATTAATCATTAGTTTTATTGGTGAATTTATTTACTGCATTCTTCATATTCTTCATTGGTGAATTTATTTATTTCATTCTTCAATATTCTTCATTTTATGTTAATGTTATCTGATAATTACATGATTCGTTGTCTATTCATGTTCATATGGTTTTGGTATGGGAAATTGGGAGGTGCGAGGGGGGAGGGGGTGGGGGTGGGGAAGGGGGAGTACATTTCATTGAGAAACAATATAATAGTTTTTTTATATATATAAAATGATATCTTTTAAAATGTTTGAACAAAACATCAAATCAAAATGCTTCAAAATAAAATTTTAATATCATATGCGCATCGTGCGGGTATGTATTCTAGTTGAACTAAAAAAGAAAAAGTTAAAAAAGAAGAGAGGAGGGATTGACCCATTTTTCTAAAAATGGGATCCAATAATCCACTTGCCATTATGTGAAAGGAGCCTCATACAAATTTTATCTGACACATCATATTATACCTCAAATATAATAAATTTTTTCGCCAGATGATCAAAGGCTGAGAATAGCTAACAGTCGGTGGTATTGGCAATGATAGAGAACGGGGTCGCACTGACAAAGTTGGAATAAAGAAGATAGGGACCTATTTGTTATATTTATACCAACATAGTAGTGTTACATATTTGTTGGTAGTATATAGATTGGGTTGATTTGATTTTCAGATACCAAATAAAATTATTTGTGTTGGGTTTTGAAATCTATAAATCAAATCAAATTAATAAAACTCAATTTTTTCAATCTTGAATTTGTTTTTTCGGGCTTTAGATTTTCTTGGTAAAGTATTCATACAAACATATAATTAATTTGCGCTTCAAATATTTTTTGTAGTCCTATCAAAATACAATTAGGTATTTTTTAAGAAAATAGCACAAAATATAATATGAGTGATGATATTAAAATATTCAACAAAGATAACAACGAAATCACATAAAACCAAAATTGCAAATGAATAAATTTAATTGAAAATGATCATAACTTTAAAGTACTAAATCATGTCAAAATAAGTATTAATATATGACTAAATATTAAATAAAATTAAAATTAGGATATGTATTTTAATTATCTAACCAATATATAACTAAAGAACAAATATTTAACATTATTATCATTCCTAATATTGAATTGATTTTGTTTTGTTAGCATTAGTATTGATTTGAGTTTTATTAGAGTTATTAATACCTAGGGTGTCTGTAACACTGTAGAAAATTTTTGAGCTAAGACTTGAACAATCCTTCGTAGTGAGTCAGTTTTACCAAGGAATTAAAAATTTCTTAAGTGTTAAGGTCACTAGATGTAGCACCTTGAGTTTCAAGAAGAACTAAAGAGAGTTCACTCAAGTCATTCCTAAGTTCTTCTAAGATTTGGGTCAACTTCAAACGACCATAACCTTTAGTACATAATGAGTTAGGTGGGCTACAGAGTATTAAATGAAAGGTCATTGAATTATCTTTCTAACGCCATCGAGTTTGCTAAGTTTCGAGCTTGTATGAGGGAGATATGCCCGTTTGAAGTCGGGCTGTCCAAATAAGGAACGTTACCCGAAAATAGTAAGGGGTATTTTGGTCTTTTCCTTACCCAATCAGATTTAATTCATTTTTAGTAAGATTTTAGGGGTCTAATCTGAGTAGGTTCAGTTTTATAATCCTAATATATGCCTAGGGCTTTAGTTGAGAGTTCAAGAAGAGAAAAGAGCAGAAAAGAGGAGAGGATCAAAGCGTTTGTCTAGGTTCTTGAATTTTGTTGCGGATTTTCGCCATGGGTTTGATCCCTAAGAGGTATGTAAGATTCCATAGTGTTGGGTTTGTTCACCCACATGCCAATCATGTTAATTTCAGCGTTAAGTTCATTTTATAAAGTTGAAGGTTTGATGTTCTTGAATTGTGTTCTTGAAATTGACTTTCGTTCTTAAGTTAAGATGAGATTGATGAGTTTCTTGAGGAAATCGTGTCGATTTTAGAGTTGTGTTTGATTAAATTCTTGTGTACATGTTGTGGGTATCTGAACCTAAAGAGAAATTGAGGAAAAGAATCAAATTTAGGCGAATTGGGGTTAGAAAATAAAGAAGGAAAAAGTCGGGCAAATCTGGGTACCAGGTCCGCGCACGGACCTGTTCCTCAGAAATAGAACTTTTCTCTCCACTTAGCAAAGAGGTCACGGGCCCCTCTGCCAAAAAAGTTATTTCGCAACCAAATATTAAAATGCATCTTCGCGTCGCGGGCTTGCTTCCATACAGTGATTTCTTGATCGTTTCTCATGTTTAACTATATAAAAACACTCCTAAACATCACGAAATCTTTCCGATCATAAATCATAACCTTGAATTCATGATTCAAATTCAAGGTAGAGTTAAGAGTCAAGTTTTGAGATTTCTTCCGAACATTTTGAGAAAGTCTATTTGAGTATTTTTGAGGAGTCTTCTATAATTTCTAGTAACTTGTTTCAAGACTCGAGCAAGTGAGTATGAGAATGTATTCATGAGTCTACTTTATCATCACGAGATCATTTGTATCATGAACCATAACTCTTGAATTCATAATTTACATTCAAGAGAGAGTTAAGAGTAGAGTTCAAGAAAGTCTTTGAGTTCAATTGTGAATCCTTTGAGATCAATTATCAATTTGAACTAAGTTTTGAGGAAGTAAGTATGAGAACGAGAAGAGTCATATACACGAGTTTCATATCATTATGTAGACCCTTGAGTCGAGTCGTTCATGCCCATAAATTCCGCATGAACTTTATCAGTTGAGTATCTTTAAGGGGAGTAGTATCTTCATGTTCTAAGTCTTGAGTATTGAGTTCCTAATCATTTTGGGATTATATTCCTAATCATGGGGCTACTACATGTTACCCATGAATCCCTTGAGTTGAGTTGTTCATGCTTATAATTCTGCATGAACCATATAAGTCAAGCAATCTTGAGATGAGAAGTATCTTTGAGTCCTTGAGTTGAGTAGTTCATGCTTGTAATTCCGCATGAACCCTCTGAGTTGAGCATTCTTGAAACTAGTAGTATCATTGAAGTTCTTAGTTTCAAGTATTGAGTTCTATCTATGGTTATTGAAAACCTTGAATTGAGTCATTCACACCTATAATTCAGCATGAACCCTATTTTAAGAAGTCTTTTACAAATGATTTAAACTTGTTTTAAGACTTGAGTTTTGAGTTGAGTAAAGAGTAAAGAGTGAAGTTCATTTCTTCAAAAGAGTATATGGGGGCTATGTATTCCCAAAGAGTAAAATGTTTTCACATTTAACAAGAAAGGAAACTGAGATTTCCAAAAGAGCCTTTGAGCTAGTTTTCAGTAAAGAGTAAATGCTTTCACAATTAAGCAAGAGAGGAAACACTGATTTCCAAGAGAGCCTTCGGGCTAGTTTTGAGTAATTATCTCAAACCACATAGTTATGTTTTTAAACATATGAGCTAGTATATTTTGGGAGTAGTATTAAGCACCGATATGGGGGAGTTCTCAGACAACTCCCAGCCCCAGCATAGACTAGTGAATCCAATTAGTAGTTAGGTTCTATACCCCGGCAAGCTATAGGACGACCCTGGCAGCGTGAGGCAAAACGTTGTATCATAACATAGCTCACAGTGATGATTTTCGATTAGAGAACCTCCCACAATTATATATTGTATTCTTATATACACAGAATTTACCTTGTATTTTCATATACAAGCAGAGTTTAGTTTGTATCCTTGCATACAAACAGAATTATTTTGTATTTTTCAATACATTGAGTTGCTTTCTACTATTTTACAGCTTTTCATATATTGCGTATCTTATTGTTGCTTTATATTGAGTTGAGTATCCAGAGTTTTTTCTAGAGTTTGAATACCAAGAGTCGAGTGTCTTATTATTGAGTTGAGTCTTATTTCACTAAGTTTAATATTTATCTTTGAGTTGAGTATCTTATTCCTGAGTTGAGTTACATGAGTGAGTTGAGAAGAGGTAAGTGTGTTTCGTTTTTATCAAGTTCAAGCTTATGTTATGCTTTAGAATTCCCCTTACATGCTCGTACATTTCACGTACTGAGCCATTTGACCTGCATCGTTTCATGATACAGATACAGGTATTCAGGATCATCAACATGAGCTTTGTTGATACCACATGCAATTCGAGTTAGCTATGGTGAGTCTCCTTGCTTCCGGAGGGTTCCACTTTTACTTTCAGTTATATCAGTTGTTAGGATGTCGTGGGTCTTGTCCCGACTTCCATCTTTGTTAGTTAGAGGCTTCATAGATAGACAGTAAATTTCAGAAGTCTGTTCATTTATTTTGTTAAATGTTTTAAAGACTTAAGTTGCCTATTTTATGGCGAGTTGAATAATTTATTTTTATTTAGAGTTTTTCATTTGAGTTAAAGCTTTGTAATTGAGTTTCATGAATTTTTATTCAGTTTTTAAGCTTTTGCATGCTTAAGTTAGTCTTCCGCTTGTTGTCAGCCAGGATGAGGGTTTGCTTGGGAACCAGCAATGGTTCTCGAGTGCCGGCCACATTCAGGGTATAGACTCGGGTCGTGACAGTGTCAAAATGAGCTCAAATATAGATAAGCCACTCAACCCGCTCAAAATTATATGGGTTTTGCTCAAGATAATTTAAATTGAGTTTAATCTCAACTCATTCAAACCACCCCATTTTTAAAGAGTCTTCAATTGAGCCTAATTTAATCTTTAATTTCAATCCATTATACGACTCTTCATTTATATTATGGAGAAGGGCCTAAAATTATATTTGAATTGGTACAAAATTACCCTTCATCCACCTATCAGCCCTAAAATACCCCTGACGTCTACCTTTCGGCTCAAAAATACCCTTATGTCTAACGGATCATACTAATTAGGTGGATGGAGGGTAATACTGCACCAAATCTCATAGTTTAAGGGCATTTTAGGCCATTTCCATTAAAATAATTTGAAATTACTTAATATATAAGCTCACATGATTGACTTGATTTTGAATTTCCTAGTAAATTTAAAATTATAAAAAGGTTAGACATCCACTCTCTACACTCTTCCCTCCCCGGCCCTTCACTTCCTATCTCTTCCAAAAAAAAATTTCTATTTGAATGTTGTCCACCATTTTAATTTTTAAGAAAAATTATGACATACAAGAGAGAAAAAAAGGAGAAAAATAACTATGCATTCATATAGAAATAATTAGTTCAATAAAAGATGACTTAATTAAGCAAATATGTACAAATATTATATTTTTCTTTTGTGTGTACCCAAAATTTAAAGAAAATAAATATGTGAGTTCATTTCAAGTTTGAGTCCCGGATATCTTAATTAAGAATAAGAGATTAGAAAAAAAGGAATAAAAGAGAAAATTAACAAGACATTTGGATAATTGAGAGAAAATTTTATATTAATGAAAATAATATTTTTTTTAGATGGACAATCAGTCGAGGTAAGTATGGATTTTAGTTGGATCCCCATTTATGAGTTGGGTTACATTATAATAAATAGGGGTTGATTTAAAATAGTCCAATAGGAAGATATCATGAAATTAATTACTTTTTCAATATTATTTTCAAGTGTATCGGGTCAAAATATGAATCATAAGTGGTTTTATAGAAAAAATGAATTTTTTAAAATATCATTTTTATTACTTATTTGAGAAGGGTTTAAATTTGGACCAATCACATTAAACAATATAATAAATAAATATTTAATAATTTTACTTTAAGGGAGCTATTAAAAATAAGTGCAAATATGAGTCAAATGATTAAAATCGAGGGTATTTTTGAGCCGAAAGGTGGATGGAGGGTAGTTTTGTACCAATTCAAATACTTGAGGGGCATTTTAAACCCTTCTCCGTTTATATTAATGTAATGTATGTTCTCAAATTGAAGGTATGAATTGCTATCTATTTTATATTTTTTAGGATTTATCTATCCATTTGTAACTTATATATTTAATTTTCTTGAGTTGAAATTCAAATTGTGGTTATTAAAGTCAAATAACAATATGTTAAAATTATTAGGATTAAGCAGGTCAAATTGGTCAGGTCATAACCCAACCCGATTTTTAGCCCATTTGAGCCCAAAGCAAATTAGGACAGGTCATGACCCCACCCGATTTCTATTTCTACCTATTTTAATATCTCCAATTTCAACTTAACCCGCCCTTTTGACAACTCTACTAATATCTATGAAATGGAATATTAAAATTCTAAATCAAACTTAAAGTAATATATTATAAGATCAAAATTATGAAAAGTATAAGAAATATTTATAAATTATATCATAGTAAACACATACATATATAATTAATGCATAATATTTTAATTTGATTCAATTCATAAGTTGATGCGATTTTTGATTTGATTATGTTCACCCCAACTAACAATGTAGGGCCGCAGACCGTGGCTGTGGTGATAAATAATTAATGCATTCATCATTCACAATTGAAAACGACATAATACATAAACATGACCCTTAACTTGGCTTCAGTGGACAACTATGACCTCCAACTTTGAATGTGCACTTGTAGACACTTAAACTTGTATAAATTGAACAAGTAGACACATGTGTCCTACATGGCATAATACATGTAGGATGCCACGTAGGACACAAAATTGTCGTGTAGGGCACCATGTAGGAAGAATGTGTCTATATTTGTTCAATTTTATACAAGTTTAAGTGTCTACTTGTGCACATTCAAAATTAAATGTCATAATTATCAGTTGACACCAAGTTAAAGATTATGTTTATGTATTATGCCATTGAAAACTAAAGAAAACTCTCAAGTAATACATTCATCAGTCACAACTGAATAATTAATGCATTTATCAGCATTACTGAGAACTACAAAATTCAATAGTCACAATTGAAATGATCGAACTTGATAGGAAAGGAAAGAAAAAACTCTTTTAATAAAATGTAAGTGGTTTGGGCCTTAAAATGTTGGGAATTTTTCTAAATAGTCATTATAATAAATTTAATTATGTTTCATAACTATAGTTTGCATTTTTACGGGTTGTAGCTACAATTTAAGTTGCATTATTTGTATAATTTGTGGGTTTGTATATTTCACGGGTTTGTATAATTTGTTGGTGAGTCTGTATAATTCGCGGGTACGTTTGTATAATTGAGTTGTTTTTGTATAAACTCGAAATAACGAATTTATACAAACACAAACATCTGAACTTTAAACAGTTATACAAATTATATTATACAAAATTACATTATACAAAAGTTATACAAATTATATTATACAAAATTACATTATATAAAAGTTATACAAATTATATTATACAAATTCTAAATTATACAAACGTGCAAATTATACAATCTCGAAAAATCAATCCACGTAATTATCACTGAATGTTGGTCGTGAGTGGTAATTAACTATACTATAGCTATGGTGACTAATTAACTAGTATATGTTTGCTTAACCGGGTAATTTCCCCTAAAATGACTTAGGTAAATCTAATATTATTTTAAAATCTTTTTAATAAAAGTCTGGTTCTTTGGTGCACCAAAAAATCATGACTCTTAAGCTTCATTTGTTTGCACCTAATGAAGATCTTAATTCTAATAATTCAGATCTTAGTTATTAAGTCTGTTTGTTTTCAAGATCTGAATATTTATCATTCAGATCTTAGGTATTGAGTTTCTTTATTTTCGAGCTTTGAATCTTAATCATTCAGATCTTAAAACGTTAAGGAACCGTTTGATAGAGATGCTAAATAGAGTGTATTAGTAGTGCCTGCATTAATAATGTTTGTATTAGTAATGTTTGCATTAATAATATATATATATATATATATATATATATATATATATATAGGGGGAACCCATCGGTGGCCCCCTAAACTTGGCACGAAATTTCACTTAGACACCTCAACTGGACGATGTTCATTTTAGACACCTCAGGTAGGATTCCGTGGTGTCATTTTGACACTTTTCGCTGACATGGCTTAGTGAGTGTAATACACTCATTGACTGCGCGTGAAAACCTATTTAGTTAACTTTTTCTTTTTTTTTTTTCCTTCTTCTTTCCCATTTTCAGCCACCATTTTTGAAACTTAAACATCCAAAGATGGAGAACAAAAATAGTTACCGAAAAATGATGAAAATTGTTTTAGAAATTTAGAAATAGACCCATTTCAAAATTTACTTAGTAAATTAATTCATGAGATTCTTTCCCGAAATAATTTAATATTTACATAGGAGTTAAATTTTTTTTTTTTGTGAATCTGGTGATTAAGGTAAAAACAGAAAGAAAATGACATTTGAGTGGGCGTGTTTCCTAGATATTTTTGCAAGTACTTGGAGAAGAAATATTTCTGCAAATGGATAGGTACACGAGGGGGGCGGGGCGTGGGGTGTGTGTGTGTGATATTTCTGCAAATGGACTGGGGTGTTTGGAGAAGAAGACTGTGGGGCGGGTGGGGTCCTGGGGGAATTTATTGGCTTAATTTTAAAAAAAAAAATATTTGGGCAAAAATCCATATGTCATTCATTGATTGATTGTTTTTTATTTTTACTCAAAATTTATTGTTTAAGAATTGTTTTTGACACAAATGACAAATGTCATCGCTTAATTAGTTACTTTACACGTCATTCGCGCATGTAATACACACACCTCAAATATTTTTGTTGATTGGAAAAAAAGTGTCAAAATGACACCACGGAATCCTACCTGAGGTGTCTAAAATGAACATCGTCCAGTTGAGGTGTCTAAGTGAAATTTCGTGCCAAGTTTAGGGGGCCACCGATGGGTTCCCCCATATATATATTATTTCTTAAGCATTGTTTGATTTGGTGTACTAAAATAGCATGCATAGCATAAAAATATTTATTTACAAAGATATCCTTCACAATTATGATAGAAAAGATGTAAAAAAAGATTTTGAGGCACAATGTCGTCTTTAACCATGCTAATAATGCATGCAATAAAATTCATTGCATTACTAATACCTAAAAATTCATACTAATGATACTACACATCTTAATACACAATAGAGTGTATAACTAATAACATAGCATGAAAAAATTAACCAAACAAGATATTACTAATACACAGAGTTAATGCATGCATTATTTTTGCCAATAGACTCTACCAAACCTCTTAGTGTGTTTTTTATTCTTATTTTACAACCACTGAATGAGTCTGAATAGGTTTGAATGATTACGATCTATAGCAAAGTTTATTATTAAGATGTCTATTTAAGAATTTCTACAACAATAACAATTTATAACTATTCCATCCACTTGGATCCACCACCCACAACCATCTTTTCAACCAAAATGACCATCAGTGTCAATCAACACCACATTCCATTTACAACCACCATCCTTACCCCAACCGCAACCGTCACTATCATTGATCATCAAAGTCAATCGTTATCCTCCTACTAATTATCAACCATCATCACCAACAATCACGGTTAATCATTACCATCAATCAATGTATTATAAGATATTACATACAACCACCATTATTAGTAATCATCTCAAATCGATACACACAATTACTTACATTAATTATCACCACTATCAATTGCCAAATAAATATTTTAAAATATTTTATTGATATTATATTATATCAATCTAGTATTTTATTTAAATTTAATATTTTTAAACAAAAACAAATTTTATATATTCAAACATTAAAAAGATAATTAATTCATAACTATATTTAGTATTCAGATCTTAATGCAACATTTTAATATTCATATTCAAATCTCTAAATCTTAACGCAATATTTAAATATGCATTCAAATTCAAACTTCAAAATCTTAATGCACATATTAATATTTAGATGTACATTCAAATTCAGACGATTTAATCTTAATGAAAACAAATAAAGCTTGCAAAACTGAAACCAAACTAGTACAAATCAACTTGATTTTTCGGAATTCATACCCACTACGAATATTCCCTAAAAAAGTTTACCTAGTGAAATTAAGTCATTGTAAAGAAATATTTGGATAATTTATTTTTATTAAATGAACAATAGAAACAAAAATTAAATACGGCTGATTTATGGAGCAGAAATCAAAGACTAGTAAATAGGGGCAATCAATGCATTGATTTTAACTAGTGCTTAATCCAACCCATTTAAATATTGAGCTGACCCATGAAAATTATCTAAATATTTTTAAAATGATTTTTTTTATTTGACATGTTTTATTTAGCCAAAATATAAGAAAAAACATTTTATTAGATACTAGAACAAATTTTAACAAAACAAAGAATGTAAAATTTAGTAGTAATATAATGGGAAAATTGTATGAAATAACAAACTATTAATTCAAATTAAATATTATAGCCATAATTTATTTTATTTGTAATTCGCAACAAACATCCAATTTTTTTGCCATCTGATTCGGTATTCAATTAGCTATTTTTGGTATACAATTACTCATTCGGTATACAAATGTATAAAAGCATTTGTGTTTGTATAAAGCGAGAGAAAAGCGTATATACAAATACAAATACATATATTTTCGTCCTATACACTTATAATTATACAAATACAGATCTTATTATACAAATTACAATGTATAAATGAATTTATACAAAACTAAACAATTTGTATAAAACTGAATGTATCTAGCAAATTATACAAATTAAAAACTCCATAACAAATAGAGCCGCCAAAATGGGCTTAGCCCATGGGGTTGGCCCAACCCAACCCGTTATTGGAGTAGGGTTGTGATAGAAATTTTTAAGCCCATTTAACACTAGGGCTTATAACCCCTGCCCATATAAGCCCTTGGCCCTTGAGGCTTGATCAGGGCGAGGTCGGGGTTGGCCCATGGGCCAAAACTTTTTATTTAAGGGTAACTTACAATAATCTCATTAGTATATAATCTAATTACTTAAATACACGCTATGTTGTAATATTATGAACCTTACCAGATTTTTGTACGTCCAGATACATGTATCTCAAAATATATGAACTCAAAATTAGGTTAATCTGTTTTAGATACACTATATCCAAGTAGATTTGTATCTATCTAGGATGCACAAACAACTCTCGTGCCCTCGCCTCCCTCCAATCTTGCTTGTCACTCTTTTATCTCGCTCGTGTATCTGGTATGCGAGATACATGCTAACTACACTAGACTTTTGCTAGTGTTATTAAAACAACACCATTGTTTGTCATATTTGATTTGAAAATCTTCTCATTTTTTTGATGTTATAGAATTATAAGTTTGAAAGGAAAAAAAAAAAGAAAAAAAGAAGGCCTGGCCCGCCCCAACCCTCGGCCCTTCTATGGTTGGGTTGGGTTGAGCATTTTCAGGCCTTTTTGAATGAAGGGCTAGCCTACTCTAGCCCTTCAAATTCCTTGGCCCACGAGGCTTGGGCTGACCCTTTTTGACAGCTCTAATAACAAATATAAAATTTGTTATGAAGCGCAATTATGCAAACTATAACTATAACACAATTTCTATGTTTACTATATGTAAAAGTTGCTCTAATATAATTGTACCGAGTTAAGTTATGATCCCATTTTTAGCCCACTTCAACTAAAGGAACTTTTGAACAAATCAATGACATTTATTCATTAAAATAAAAATCAATTAATTTTAAAAATGTTCAAATACCGCTCAATCCACTCATTTAACACATGAATTTAAACTGCCAAAGAATTGTGAGAAAGGAAATTTATATAGTGCCTACTAATATAAGGTCATACTAAATAAAATTTGGTTCCACTTTTATTTATGGAGAGTGAAGATCTCTCTCTTACCTAACAGTTAAAAATATGACTCTAGTAGCATCGTAATCACAAAACGTCGCAGTTATGATTAGCATTGTTATTCAATCGTCCTAATGTTGATTTGCGCGAGCGAACAAGAAGAAAATTTCAGCTGAAGAAGCTTTGCATAACCAATTTGAAATTTAGACACTTGTTTCCCCGAAATGATAACTGATGCAGAAATGCCATCACATCTTAAAACGAAGATACAATTGCCTTAATACATCAACCAACGTTCTCAGAGAACCAAATCTTCCTCAAGTACAACCTAATAGTCGTCTTAAAATGTTCGAGGGATTGCAGAATTCCCTGCTCAGTTCTTGCCAGTAAGATCTTAACTCACTACTTTTTAGTACCAGGAAATAATGCACAAACACTCAAGTTGCAACATTTAGAGGCGCACAGAAAAGACGTATCCTTGTCCAGCAGATCGCCTGATTTGCACGAGCAGATTTATTATTCTAGGACTAGTTGTGTTGGGTCCTTCAGCAGATTCAAAGCACATACACTGGGCAATTATCTACCAGATTGAGATTGATGTGAACTTGAATTCCCTCCAACTCCTATAGCATGTGTTTCTTGCCTGGACCGTTCAAGAAGCAAGAATAAGCAATTAGAGAAAGAAAGTGGACCTGTTTGGAAAGCCACCTGGTAACCAAATTTGAGTGTAATTGCATTGTTTGGCATGTTTGAAAAGTCGCCCGATAATTGGATTTGGGTGTAATTGGGATGGGTAATTACTCTCTAATTCTTGTGGGGGAGGGGTGTGTGTGAGAGAGAATTCAGTGTAATATGTAATTATAAGGTCACTTTTTAATATATTTCATCATTATTCTAATTTTAATTTCTTTTCTTATTTCTATTACTTCTTTTAAACTTTCTAAATATATTTTTTATGTTTCATTTCCTTTATCTCATCTCCCAACATTTTATTTCTCTAGTGATTCCATGTGATTGATCGTATTTTTTTCTTATTTCTTTATTTTTTTTTCATCTTTTAGCGTAACTGCATTATTACTCTAGTTTTTGAAACTACACCTTCTAATATTAGAAAGAAGTCTTTAACAAACTTGGAATATAACAACTGAAAAGTAAAATTTTGTTGTTGAATGAGGTTATAGACTAATGCTTTTCTTTTCTTTTGAAATATATTTACTTGAGTTATATTGAAACTCATTTTATATTATGTTGGAATTTGACATATGAGTAGTAAGTTAATTTTATTTTTATTTTTTTGGACTTTGAATTTAAGTTATATGCTCAAACTCATTTGATTTGTTTTAGTACTATTAACTTGTTATTTCACATTTGCATGTTGTTCATTTTTTGCCTAACTCATCGGTGGCCCCTTAAAGTTGGCACAAAGTTTCACTGAACAATGTTCATATTAGACACCTTATATAGGGAATCATTGCATCATTTTGACACTTTTTGCTTACATGGCTTAGTGAGTGTAATAACCTCATTGACTGCGCGTGAAAACCTATTTAGTTGACTTTTTCTTTTTTTTTTTCTTCTTTTCCGTTTTCAGCCACCATTTTTGAAACTTAAACATCCAAAGATAGAGAACAAAAATAGTTACCAAAAACTGATGAAAATTGTTTAGAAATTTAGAAATAGACCCATTTCAAAATTTACTTAGTAAATTAATTCATGAGATTCTTTCCCGAAATAATTTAATATTTACATAGGAGTTAAATTTAATTTTTTTGTGAATCTGGTGATTAAGGTAAAAACAGAAAGAAAATGACATTTGAGTGGGCGTATTTCGTAGATATTTTTGCAAGTACTTGGAGAAGAAACATTTCAGTAAATGGATAGGTACACGAGGGGGGAGGGTGATATTTCTGCAAATGGACTGGGGTGTTTGGAGAAGACTGTGGGGTGGGTGGGGGGGTCCTGGGGAATTTATTAGCTTAATTTTATTAAAAATTTATTTGGGCAAAAATCCATATGTCATTGATTGATTGATTGATTGCTTTTTATTTTTACTCAAAATTTATTGTTTAAGACTTGTTTTTGGCACAAATGACAAATGTCATCACTTAATTAGTTACTTTACACGTCATTCGTGAGTGTAACACACACATCATATATTTTTGTTGATTGGAAAAAAGTGTCAAAATGACACAGCGGTATCCTACATGAGGTGTCTAAGATGAACATCGTCTAGTTAAGGTGTCTAACTGAAACTTCGTGCCAACTTTAAGGGGCCACCGATGGGTTAGGCCTTCATTTTTCACTTGCAATTGATTGATTATTTTTTTAATCAAAAATTTGAATTATGCTATGGCATTATTTATAAATATTAATTGTTTTATCAAACATCTCATCTAATGATGTTCTTACAGAATGTGTTCTTTTATTTTTTATAACTAATTAAATTAAAATATGAATCAATATGTATCTTAAATACCTCATTTAATATCATTTAATGGCACATATGTGTTCAATATTAACTTTAATGTTTAGACAATCAATTTTATCTTAAAAGTAATTTAATCGAATAATTACAATTGTGCAACCAAACAATATGCTTGTAATTACATTATTATTACTTTATGACAAACAAACAGGTCGCCATGATTACTAGGTTGTGTAACCACACCAATTCTAATTACCATGTGGGCATGAACTTTTCTGGAACTATAGATAGGGAAGCCGAAGTGATCTATAAAAGCATTCAAGGGGCTCCAAGAAGATAGATTCTGTTAAACCTGTTGTTACTAGGGTCTATAACCACAGGAAGAAGAGGTTAAAATCTATGTTGCTCGGACTCTTCAAAAATGTCAAACGGTGCGTGTCCGATTCGCCAAAAGTAGTGTATTTTTGGAGAATCTGACACGGGTGCCGCATCGAAAGTGAAGAGTCCGCGCAACTTAGGTTAAAATATGTCTTACTGTAACTGTTTAATTTATTTATTTATTTTATTATTATTATGATGATGATGTTTATGTATTTCTAGTAGTTACCTAGCAGTTAGTAGACGCTTAGGCAGTTATGTTGTGTTATATTGCACTAGGAAGAAGGGAAGACGAACAGTTACCTGTAGGATTTTCTCTGGCAGATTTAGTGGTTAAGATTCCCCTAAATACATTTGGTTGTTAGATGTATTGAAGTTATTTCTCTATTTGTTAAACTTATTCTATTTGTTGGAGACAGTAAAGAACAGTTGAAGTGTTGCTCTTATTTCTGTGTTGAGTTTGAAAGTTTATAGAATTAAGGTTAGGAAAGTTTCTGGGCTCCTAACAAAGTCAAAGAAAACATTTATTTGATAATTTGCTACAGAACATGCTCATGTACATTAACATTACCAAGAATTAGCTTTTAACCATCTGTCTGTGCTGCCGAGTTTGAACCCTTTGTCTGCTCACCATCCATTAAGATCCTATAAGCATAGAATGCTGCCACCCCTCCACTACACACAGCAAAAGACAATAACAACAGTAATGTGAGCACCTGAGATACAACAATCTACAATGCCAGGGAACATTATGCATTATTTCAAAAAGTCATATAGCTACATCACTTTCTCATGGGATACAATAAAGACTACAGCTCAATCTCAAGCTAGAAAACATATGTATGGAAAATATCTTAAGAGGAAGCTAAAGGAAGAAAGCAAAAAGTTACACCAGGAAGATAGAGAGCGACAGCAGAACACAAGGTTTTTTCCTATTAAGAGGAGACTCAACCTTTTCACTTGCAACGAGGAAAATCATTTTAAAAAAATAATACTCCTTTTGTCCCATTTTATGTGATCTCCACTTGCGGGATTACAGTAGGTATGTTGATGTTATTGTCCCAATTTATGTGATGCACTTTCCTTCTATCCAAAAAGAAGGATACATTTCTATATTTACGAACAATTTAACTTTAAACTTTTCATCTGACCCTTAATGAGATAATTTATAACTAACAAATATCTATGGCTTGTTTTATAGCACAAGCTTCAAAAGTCTTTCTTCCTTCTAAAACTCCGCGTCCAGTCAAAATTGCATTACATAAATGGGGATGGAAGGAGTGACAAATAACATTTCATATACAACATGACAGCAAAAAATTTCTTGAGGGACTTGAAGAAGATAGGAAGAATATTTTTATTAGGACAATGAGCAAAAATTAAACCAGCAAACTAACAAACAGAGTGTAGCATTAAAAAGGTATGCTGGGGGTTAGAAATATGAAACCTGATGGTGGCTGTAATAAAATTGAAAATAAACGGTTTCTGCAAGGCAAGAGAAAATAAGTTGTCAGAAATCATTGCTTAAAAATTATTGAATGACCTGGATAAGGACTCTATAGAGAAGGGACGGGGGAAGAAAAGGAAGTCGTACCTGCAACATCAAGCGAAATTCTCTAACAAATAAGATGGTAGCAATGGCTGCAAAAAGAGAAGGCACATAACAGGTAAAGCAATGTTGCACTGATCAATACAGAATTTGAAATATGAGAAACAAATTCCAGCATTAAAATCACAAATAAAAGAGGGAGGGGAGGAATCAAAATTGTTAACTTATCCGAAAGTCAATTTTTCCCAACCAGGACAACTGTAAGAACAGAAAATTACGGAGTGGATAGAGGTATGAAATCCCTAAACTAACCTATACATGCTCAGCGTGTACCCTTAAATGTTGCAAGCATGCTGGCAGCAGTGGAGTAAGGTCCAGCTCACAACGAGAAGAAAAAGAAACTTGGAAAGCTCCGTTGAGATAAAAAGAAACAGTTTTATTTTTTTGGGTTCATGATCGAGACTAACAGTTGTGCACATAGAACTAAGGGCTAATTTGCATATCAGTACAACAGCTATGATTAAATCCTGAACTAGTTGGGAAAGCTATATGAATCCTTAATATATCCCACTCAATTTGAAACTGATTCCTTCCAATACTTGATCATTTGTCATTTAAGACAAATAAGGGATCTCTAACACTAGAGATTCTCTGCTTCTTTTACTGATATTGCAAGTTTACTCGTCTTCCCTGCATAGTGGCATTGTTTCCATAGGACAATTACATGCCAAATTCACAACCAATTAATGACACCCTTTGCTGAAATTGGTAATAGCAAACTAATACATTGAAGATGCACCAAATAAATCAGAATCTTCTTGTACAAGTTGCATATAGGTGTTAGAAAGAGCACATGTGGAGTGGAGAGTAAATGAGGATATATGGTCTCTCAAATGCTAACCTGCCTGTCCCTTTAAAGCTAGTGAAGTCGACTCTCCACTTCTCCATGATCGTAAACTTGAGACGCTTAAGGCCAAAAGAGCACCTCCAAGTACAACACCAAATCTAAGGGCAGCAGTGCTTCCACTTAGCATGAAGTACAAAAAGCCACCAGCAGAAAGAAGAGTTCCTGCAGAGCATGACCAAGGCAGCGAAAAAGCTAAAGGCTTCAAGACATTGCATGCTTCATTCCAAAGAACTTAAAACTAATAGTAACCCAAACAAAATCATGAAACAATATAAAAACAAATTTTAAAACTGCATGTCGAACGGTCCCTTACTACCACATTTAGAAAGATAACTTCTACATACCATAAGGTATTCCCACATAAAAATCTCGCACTTTCGACACATCATTCAATTCATCTGCAGAGGAAACAAATGTTTCAACAATATCCTTCACTTGTTCAGGTGAGTTCTCAGCAGCAGTGGTTAAATATTCTTTACTCTCCTCACTAATTTCCTTTGCAATTATAGTCCAATCTTCTCTTGCCTTATCCGCTTGAATTTTTAATTTCTCAGAAGTTTCTTTCAAAATGATCATAGCTTTATCGGAATACACCTCATACGCTTCTTGTGACACAGCTTGCACCTTCATCGCTTGTTCTTTGAAGGAAGCTAGGGTCTGTTTCCAGGCTTCTTCTTGCGCTTCAGCCTCCTCCTTAAGATCATTATTGTCCTTCTCCAATTCAACATCTGAAGGCTTCTGAAAATATGAAAACCTTTGACTCATAAACATGGAAGAACTATGCTTAACATCATAATGATCAATATAGATCAACAAAACATAGTCATACACACCGATTAAACATACTACTCTTCCCTCAATAAAATCCTAATTTGACTTGCTTGAGTTTAAGAGTGAAATATTGGAATCGATTATCATATTAAGTTTGCTTGGAAGTTTTTAGAATAATAGCTTGAGATGTAAAGAAAGTGGAATAGTTATACAAACACATGCCGCACCAAGTTTGATATAATAAAAAAACATAAACAGTTTAATTTTGTTTGTTTTATATATCAAACTTGATGTAGCATGTTTTATTATTCTTCTCAAGAAAAACGTAAAAACAGTTTATACTACTACAATATTTGGAGAAGAAAATATTTTCCATTTAAGCAAACCAGTCAATGATCTTTGGGGTGGACCAGAAAGGAGAGAAGGCCAACTTAATAACAAAGGGGATAGCATATAGAGCTCTGCTTAATTCTCAAAACACACTTGTTTTCTCTATACAAATAACTAAATGTGTGTGTATGTCGATAAAATATAGATATATTCTTTCTATTCTCAACTGTCCATACCAGCCTACTCATTCAAAACAATGGTAAGAAATGTAAAGAAGTTGGTTAAAAAAAGACATCAGGTTGATGTAACATAAAATAATGCTACCTCTGTCCCAAAAGAAATGGCAGGCTTCGAGGCACGAGGGTCAGAGCATCTAAACTACTATGTGAATTCAGCAGTTCATCCCTCAATTTTTTTCAGATATAATTTACATATTTAAAGGTACTATATATACTACAATGATTATGTACAACTCTTTCGGTTTGATGTTGAACTCCTACAAGCAAGTATAAGCTTGCAAAAGAAACAATAACTTGTAATTCCCATTTTATAAGCTTTTCCCAGCATTTTTGTATGTAATGTAATCTGAAAATAGCAATTGGCGACCATGTTCTAGATCTCACATTATATTCAACCACATAAAAAGGTGAATGAAAGGTATACCGAAAAGGAGTAGCCTAGTGGTCAACAAAGTGGGTGTAAACAGTGGGACCATAGTTCAAATCCCAACAGAGATTAAAAAAAAAAATTCCCATTTGCCTAAGTTACCTAGTATTTATGCGGGGAGGCAGTAAGTACTGGTGGAATGGTGAAAGTTGCTGCAAGCTGGCCTGAACACCTAGGTGTGTCAATTGGGAACACACATTTAAGACTTCCACTAGGAGTTTGAATAGTATAATACATTTTGTATGACCTTAACCAATTTGGAAGGTACCTCAACGTTTGAGAACACTCCAATAATATTAAACTTTTATGTGATATTTTTGTGTTTTTTTCTAATGATCGTGGTGCACCTCGATCGACTAATTCCACGGGATACCTGAGGCCTCCCCCACCAGTAACAGAACTTTTATGTGCTATTTTCTCTACTAAACTAGAGTCTCCACCCCTGAAACAACACCGTAATATAAATGAGAGGAGGGAGTACTAAAAATCTTTGGTCCATGACCAATGCCTAAGTTGATCCGATACACGTGACCTACTAACCACAAAAGTCATCACGGAAATAAGAAAAATTTGCACCCTTTTTCCTCTGAAAATAGCCATTGATAAATGCTCGATAAGAAAATCTTCAAAAACAACAGAAATTCTTGACAATTGTTGGTTTTAAGAATATAAATCCATTACTTTCGACTGCAATGGAGAAGTTGAAAACTCCTCATTTTACAAACAAAATCATAATAAATAAAACAACTCCATTTAGGAAATTGCAAGTTAAATGAATATCACTCACCGATTCCTCATGTGAAGCTGCGAAGGGGAGAATCGTTCTATTCCTAAAACTATGTTGAGCCAACGGAACCAAGCCGGAGCAGAAGCCAAAGCCAAGGCTAGCCTTGAAAACAGACCTAACCACAAGAGAAGTTCTTACATTACAGAGTCTCTGAGTGGAAGTAAGGCCTAGAGATGTAGGAGTATAAGAAAGCGCCATTGAAGAAGCTTTGTTTAAGAGAGGAGAAAGGCTAGGTTTAGGGTTTGTCAAAGCTTATTCAGAAGTGGGAGTGGGAGGTAGGTAGCTGAGATGGCAAACTTTTCTCAAAAGTATCACCTAAGTTCTGACGGAATAAAGGCAAAGGTATTGTGACACGTAATAAGACACATGACCCTACTGAATCTGTGACCTTTGAAAACTGTGGACTATTCTTTGCTTCTCAATTAGGATACATAAAACTTCATTATAAATTAATACTTCATAAATTAATAACTATTTTAAGATAATATTTTTTTTGGGTCTCGATTTGCGCTAATGAAAAAGTCACTTATTTCAATAAAATAATAACATAATATATTTTCAGAAGATCGCTATATAGTCATATTAATATTATAAATTAATAATTCTTTAGAAGTACAAATATATCTAAGACGATTTAGTGAAATGTGAGTTAAACTTTAAATTTAGTTGAAGTTCATATTTAACTTTTCTTATTACATTCAAAAGTTTTGATGTTGTCTTTTCGAACTACACATAATATTGTGAAGAGTTCTATATAAGATAAGTGTTTTCTTACGCATAACTGGTTCTAAAGGTATTGTATCATCTACAATTTCATCGTCAATATTGTTTTTTATGATATCCACAATTTCTTCTAAGCTCTGGACCACTGAATATGTATCATTTTCACTTGGATAATTCAATAGGTTATTAACGTCCATTTTGATTGCATTAACCGAGATCATTAATCATAACCTCAACTTCATGAATGACATTTTCACAAGTGGGCGGATTCATTCAAATTCTCTATAATTTCATCCTCCAAATATATTTTATAGTGTCAAAAATAATTTTTTGTCGTCTTTTACTGAAAATTTATCATCCAAGCCAAGATTGTCAAATTCATAACATCCAAAACATTTTTTTTTCTTGGATTGGTTGCAAGTCCCACTTCATAAACTACTAATATACTACGATAAAACATGTTTCGATAATACATCTTGAAAGTTTTTATTATCTGAGTATCATAAGGTTGAATCTCAAAACACTCTATAAATTAATAATTATTAATTTATCGATTAAATAATATATCTATAAAATAATAATATTTCACAATCTCAATTATATTAATTTAGTGAGGTTTTACTGCATTATCAATAACAATATTCTGTTTTATTTATTTATTAGCTAATTTGTCCATCTCATTAAGCTTAGAAATAATTCTTATAAGATACTCCATCAAAATGATTCCAAATTAAAATATTTGGTATATTTACATTTACATATCTCATAAACTTTAATGATTTTAAAAGTCCTACTATTTGATTACTTTATCTTCTACTTATCTTAGCACTTGGTCTCTAATTTAATTGGTCAATTTTATTAGCTTCTCGATATTAAATGATTTTTTATGAAATAGTCAAATGTCATTGTAACTATTTTTTTTAAAAATCAAATATACAAAATTTCAATTTTAGAGCAAATATATACTCTCTCAAGAGCTTCATGATGTGAAGATTTATTAAAATTATAATGGATTAAATCTAATGGTGAGTTTAAATAAGGCGAACTTGTTAACAAACAACAAAATATATATTTAAAAAAAAAATACTAAACCATATAAAACAACTAAATAAGAAAAGACAGAGAATGAGGCATACATAAATATTTGATGATATTGTTAAAATTTGCAACGTCTCATGACATAAAAAGGATACAAATTCTAACAAAAAGAGAAGATATAAATTTACAAATTTCATAAAACACAGCCAGCAAACGACTCCATTGATTGTCCCTTTGTCATCAAGATCGAATTAGTCAATTTGAACATAAATTACTTTAATGCGAACGCAAATATTATATTATATTCCCTCTGTTTATTTTTATATGTCATTCATTTCTATAAATAGTTGATCTATAATATTTGTCATTTCATAAAATCAGTACATAATTACCCATGTGAGTTATTAGCCTTGAAAATATACATTTGACCAACTTAGAAAAGCTTAGGTCATCTCCAACCATATCTTCTATTTTACTCTCAAAATATAGAGTTTTCTATTTTTTCAGACAACTAATTTCAACTCAATTCTCTATTTTACTCTCTAAAAAAATCTTTTTCTCTCTCCTTAATATTATATTATTATTTCTATTTCATTTTTATTTTCTTATTTTATAATATAAATCATTTCTTCTCTTTACAAATAATCACTCAATAATCTTTATGTGATACAAAATTTCATATTTTTTTTTCAAATTCTTCCTTTGATATAAAACTATATTTTAATCTAAATTTCTAAATAACATTAATTGCAATAAATATTACATATAATACATATTAACCAACAATTCAAATAAAAGTGAAATCATTGATGAAATATAATTACATCGTAAATATTGTTTTATCGTAAAATTTATTTTAAATTTTACATAAATATTTAACTTTCAAGACTATTACATTACTCTCATAAATGTTCGATTAATGTATAACGGAGTTCAAAATGGGCAATTTTTCGTTCTTATTTATTTAGGTGTAGCTAAAAATTGTTTAAATTAACAATTTCATCTTGTATCCAATTATTTCGTGTACTAATTTACTTCCTCTATTTCATTTTGAACTATTGCATCAAATATTTTCATGCTCATTAAAAAGTGTAGTTTAATAATTTATCACTATAACATAAAAGTAGATTGTTTGAATTATCATGTAAATTTTGTGCATACTTCATAATGAAAAATAATTATAATTTAAATTACATATTTAAAATGATAAAAAAATTAAAAAAATTAAATCAAAAAATTGTTAATTCGGGAGGGAAGTAGTATACTTATCAATTATATGTTTTTAGACGTTATATTACTTAGAAAATAATTACAAATATTAGAGACTTAATTAATAATCTTATATAATATAAATAATATTAAAATAACTTTAAATTACATATTTAAAGTGACAATTTCTTTTAAAAAAATAAAATAGAAAAAATATTAATTTGGGTCGAAGTAGTAACTTGTTAATAATATATTTTTAGATGTTATATTACATTAGAAAATAATTACAAATGATAAAGACTTAATTAATAATATAATAGAAATAATATTAAATAACCAAAAAGTAAAATAGAGAGGTGAATAGTTGTTCTCCAAATTTGGAGAACTACTATTCACCTCTCTATAATTGAAGAATAAAGAGTGAAATAGAGAGTGCTCGGAGAATCCATTCTCTATTTTACTCTACAAATATAAAGAATAGAGAGTAAAATTGAGATGGGTTGGAGATGGTCTTAAGCAAATGATTCATGTTCATTGGTTAAATTAATTACTCAAAATAAATTAATTCATATTCATTGATTGAAAACTTGAGTTTCAAAAAAATTATATAAGGGTAAAATAGTAAACTTACGTAAAATTCAAAATGGTGACATATAAATAGGAACAGATGGAGTACATTCTAAAATTTATAAATGCATATCAAGAATGACATGGAAGAATTGTAAATACCAACTAAAGAGGTTAGGTTGTAAATCCTGTTGTACAATCACAAATTCTTGATAGCTTGAGGCGTGTAATTTAATATCCTTTAAGGATATTTCACAGATATGATATATTTCTCAGGATTCAACAAGTTCTTCTAAAATTAACTAGAAAAAGGAACAACAAATTTTTTATAACAATAAAATCCAGCAAAAGAAAGAAGAGGAATGAAGCAATTGTTGATATGTTTTCCACTGCTTCCTCTATCAGCAAAGGATGACTTATATATGCCAAAAAGAAAGAGTCTCTAAACTGCCAATGGATAAATGTCATAAAGGTAAAGATATCCAATAAAAAGAATTGAAACGTTGAAGTAAAGAAAATTGGAACGTTGAAGGCAACGACATTATATTGGAACGTTGGACAACAAATCAGTTTGACCAAAATTAATATATCTTTTTGAGATAAATATTTTTATAATAATTTTTTTTCTAACAATCACCGACTTATCTCAAAAAGAATATAAATAAAAATAAAGAATTTTTGTTAGGTTTTTACAAAGAGAATAATGTATCGAAATTGGTGTCAATTGGACTATAAATCAAATCTTAGATAAAATACAGAATAGTTGGTGAAGTTTCGAACTTCTATGAACGAATTTTTTTTTTGTAAATTCAGCGTCTTTTTTATCACATCATGCCTCCACACACTTTGTTGTTCATCGCGATTTTTGCGCCAATAAGCCATGCACGTGTCTGGTATTCATGAGTGCTCTAGAAATTTGTCACAATTTCATAGGAGCTGCCTCACTCCACATTCATATAGTCCCATTCATCAAGTGTATTATCCAGGGCAATACATCTCCTGTAAAGGATATGAATTGAGTTAAGATTTTAATCAACCTCACGTTGCGTTACAGTACTCTTGCACTGTGTTTACACACTATAGAAAGGGACATATTTTATAGTGCACCTTTTAATCAACTAATGACTTGTTATTACCCATATGAACCTAATTCATGGGATCTCCAATCACATAGTTTGGGTTACCATCATTGTCGATTTTCTCAAGCTGACAAAAGTCTCACTCCCCTTGATGTTTCAAATATCACTCTCATTTGCAAAGGTTTAATGAGAGGATAGCTGAATTCATTTCTGACTTCACAAAGTCTATGGAAATTATTTCATCTCTTAGCATACGATTTATCACATTATGTTCAAACATATATGTCTATTCTTTTCATTGAAAAGATTTATTTTTGCTATAGCTATCGCTGTTTGGCAATCACAATGTATCGACACAGACAATGTTGGTTTCATTCCAATTGGAATACTTGCTAAGAATTTTATCAACCACTCAACCTCAATAACAACCAACTCTAAAGCAATAAATTCAGACTCCATAGTTGATCTAGCAATTATTGTCTGTTTTGCTGATTTCCATGGTATGGCTCCCCCTCCAAGGGTAAAGACATACCCACTATGTCTCATTTGAATAAGAGATTTAGTTAGCATCATTGTATCCGGTATATGGGAAGTTGTGCTCATTGGGGGTAATAATTATTATATATTGCTGTCCCAAAATATACTTAGCTCATATGATTTTAAGAAAACATTTACTGTTCCTCAACTTTGAGATTATTACTCAAAAGGTTTTCTCTAAAAAGAGATAGTACTTAAAACTGCTAATGAACTCTTTTGGAAATCAGTGTTTCCTCTTTTCTTAAATGAAAAAAAAAACATTTCTTTTGGAAATACCTAGTTTCCATATATCAATTTAAAGAAAATGACTCAACTTTACTCTTCCTCAAACTCAATGCTCAAGTCTTAATCAAGTTCAAAAGATTGTAAAAAGACTTCTTAAAATGACTTGAAGAACTCTTAAGACTTGACTCTTAGCTCTACCTTGAATTTGAATTTATGGATTCAAGGTTATGATTAATGTTTATGAATGACATCTAGATGTTTAGAAGTAGTTTAGAGTAATTAGAATCAATAGGGAGTGATCGTACATTTTAAGAGAACTCAGACAGGTAAAACGACGAAAAAAGGTGGGGGCAGGGGACACTGGCGCACTGTGGCGCGGGGCGCCGCCGCCAGTCCCTAAAGTTCAGAGAGCCCAAAATGGGGCACCGCTGGCGCGCCGCCCCAGACCCTCTGGCACATCTGGGGTGCACCGTGCCAGCCCTCCCCCAGATGATTCTGACAAATTTTTCAACTCATTTTCTGATCTTAATTTGACTAGAATCGTTTCTTTTTCTCAATTTCTCCTTAGATTCAATTACCCAATACAAGTACATGAGAATCTACTAAAAAATAACTCTTAAAATCGATACGATTATCTTAAGAACTCATCAAACTCATTCGAATTCAAGAACGAAAGCAAGCTTTAAGAACACTAATCAAGAACTCAAATCCTTCAACTTTCTAGAACGAAATTACACTGAAAATAATATGATTGGTGTGTGGGTGAACGAACCCAACACTATGAGAACTCACATACCTCTCAGGGATTAAAACCCTTGGTGAAACAACCTTCGATTCGGAAGAAAACTTGAAGAACGCTTTGACTTTTCTCCTTTTCTCCTCTTCTTGAACTTCTCTCAAAACCCTAGCGTAAA